>JANAVB010009596.1:36685805-37128102 GCA_029216955.1 Iris pallida | reverse complement strand
TCTAGGATTGACCTAATATCATGTAGACTATCATAGTATCATACTTTATTACCTGACATGTTGTAACTTATGTTGCTCTGATTAGGAGACAGACACCTCTCCTCAGCAGTACACCCTCTTCGGACATTCAGTTACCAGCGAGTACATTCTCTGACCGTTCATACTTGCTAGGATTTATATTCTTGCTCTAGATTACTTTACTTGATGCTGACACTTGGTACACGGATTGGTAACTATATGATCTTTTCATGAGATGTTATCCCCCTCGGGAGCATCGGATACTGTATGTTTTGCGTTTCACGAATCATCACGTATCTCTATGCTTCCACAGATTCACGAATCGCTTGTGACACATGTACTCTCATGTTCACAGAGCCATCATGTCACCTTCCGTATCACTCATTTTATGAGCCATGTGAAGTTTCAACGAATCTTAACATAACTTGAACAGATCCTTGTATATTGATTGTGGGATGGGGGAGAACAATAGGCATGTGAATAATATCCAAGTAGCTGTAGTCATGATCACTCTTAGCTGTAGTCATGAATCTTCCAATGCCATTCACATGTCTATATTTTACTCTGACTCACTAGTCCACTGCTAGTTCTCTATTTATAGTAGATTTCCTTACAATTATCTCATTTACTTCATATATTCTCTTTTCAGCGTTTTATGTATCTTACTCTATGTATGCTTTATTTTTTCTAACTTGATATGAACTGCGTGAGATGTATTGTGCTCGTTCCTGTCCTGATTGGACCTGTTGAAAATATTACAGAGGATGAGGATGAGGCCCTATTACCACCTATTACAGAGCAGGCTTAGACGACACCTGCGACCTGGTTCCTCTAGAGGACCCAGCTGTACAGGATGCTACTCCCATAGTCCTAGGCTAGATAGCTAGGCTTTATCTTTTTTCAGCATTGTTTATTCGACTTTCGTTTTGTTCTGAGATGTTGTATATATTTAGAGACTTGTATTGAGCTGGAGTTTCTTGAGTTGTTATCTTAGACACTTAGACTCTCTGTTGTATTTATTTGGATCCTTTCATTTCAGTATTTATCTATCTACTTTCTATCTTATCATTCTGCCTTAGATGTGATTGAGTCTGTATATTGCTATGTCACCTCTATTTGGAGTGTATATATTGTACAGGTACCTTTATATTGTTGATGATTGACCTAGGACATGTTCTACCCCGCCGACACTACGGGGTAGGCTGGGCCGTTGTTACGTTCTCGTAGCCTCACATGGGGTGCGGGTAGTGACACGTTCTTAGTGGTGGCCCATGCATGTCGATTTATGTAGTGGTATTCGAACTAGAGTATCACTACAGCCTGCAGTAGGATTAGGATATTTTGAAGGTACTCAATCACATTAGGAAAAACTCTTATCTAATTCATACCATCTCATTCTTGCTGATATTGTTCTCCTTTGAATATAACTGTCCTCCTTTGCTATTTCGACTCATTCTCAGCAATTATTTCTTTGATCCGTCTCCAGGATGGTTGAGACGAGATCACATTGCCAGGCCCTGGGGACGCCGATGAGAGGTCTGCCACCTCTTATACTCAGCAGCCAGCCCTGGTACCCGCAGCCCCAGTCATGCCGGCTGGGGTAGGTTTCAGCTGCTTTCGGAGGACCCCTCCACCTGTAGCACATGGGCCGAGTCCGGTGATTCTGGAGGTACTTCAGCAGCAGCAGCCACCTTCGGGGACAGTTGACGCAGTTCATCTGTTCACGTTCTTTCAGCAGTTCATGCAGAGCCAGCAGCCCAACACCAGAGGCAGACAGCAGAGATTAGTCGGGGCATTGATCTGGCCCTGACTACAGTGGAGAGAGTAGCAGCTCCCAGCGGCAGTCCAGCAGCCATACCCTCCGAGGGAGAAGGCATTCAGGATTTTCAGAAGATGCACCCGAGGGACTTTCGAGGGACAGAGGGGATTTTGTATGCCGACTAGTGGATCTAGCACATGGAGGAGATTTCAGATTGGCTGAGATTCCGGTGAGGATTCAGATTGAGGCAGCGGCCAGCATGATGCAGGATCTGGCCCGCACATGGTACCAGACCGATCCGCGGGTTTGGTACTCCAGGGCAGACTTGGGCAGCGTTTAAAAAGCTGTTCAAGGAGAAGTTCTTTCCGGATGCAGGCTAGGAGCCCTCGAGACTCAGTTCGAGGCCCTAGTCCAGGGGAGCCAGTCTGTGGAGGAGTACTCAGGAGTTCTGCCGTCTGGCAGATTTGTGGAGGGGCTTCCGAGGCGACGAAGGCCCAGAGATTCAGGAAGGGATTGGTAAGGAGGTCAAGTCCTATACTGTCACGACCCGTACCCTTGAATAAGGCGAGAAGTGGGTACGTCCAGCCTACGCCGCAGTGTCAACGGTAGAACGCTGTCCTAGGTCCATGCATCTAACAGTATAAGGCTAAACAGTTTATACTCCCCGAATGGGGGTGACATAGCAGATACAGACTCAATCACATCTAAGGTGAGCATGATAAGGATAGATAAAACATGAAATCCAAAAGAGGTACAACAGAGAGAACTAAGTGTCTAAGATACACAAATACAGAAATACATCTCAAATCTCCAAACTCAGATACAGTAATCCATAAAGTAAATACAACTCCAGACAATTAAAATAACTACCTAAACCCTCTAATGTGTCTCCTCTGGGATAGCAGGCAACCTCCAAGCTATCTGTAAAATTTATCAATAGGTCCAGTCAGGACGGAACGAGCACATATCTCTAAAACAGTTCATAGCAGGTTAGGAGTATATCTGCAATAGAGTAAATACAGGAAGTGCTGAATAGGAAGTACGAGTAAACAGGAGATATATTATAACTGAAGTAAATACATGATAGTAGAGACTATAAGTGGCTACGTGATTTAGAGCACAATGGTTATGTAAACGCTTAGGGGCACATGAATACAATAAGGAGGCACATGAATACAGCTACTGGGGTAGTGATCACATAACCAATTCTACTCACCCCGCCCCCAATCAATACACAAGATCCGTTTCAAGTTATGTCATAAGTACATGAATACAGCTAAGATACGTGAACTCATGTAATAAGTAGTAATGAGGCACATATACACATGAAAGCACATGAAGCACATGAAGCACATGAGAACATGTAAAAACATGAACTAGTACGAGTACAAGGAGTACCTGATGCACATGATAAAGTACATGAATATGAAAACCCGATGCACCCGTAGAGGATAACATCTCAGGAAAGGATCCACATAGTACTATCCGTGAGATACGTGTCAGCATCAAATGAGTAACCTAGAGCAAGAATATAATCCAGACAGGTATGAAAAGATCAAGAATGTACTCGCCTCGATTGGTTGGAGTCGACGTGCACGACACGAACGTGTCGACACGAGGTAGGTACACTGCTATGCTCTACAGAGGGTCCCAGACGATGACACGGCAGTCCCAAGAGTCCAGAGTAGTCCAAATAGCCTAGTTTGGTATATAAAGTCTAAAATCAGGATTTGGTACACTAATCAAATCAAGAATAGAAAATGACTATCCTAATCACGATTTACGATTTCAGAAAAATAATAAATAAAATATATAAAATTTTGAAATCCTTATAATGTTAAAAACTATATCTGCATTAATCACATATTTTAAGTAATATTTCAAAACTCAGAAAATCATTCTGTACCAATATTCCTATTTTATCAAATATGAATTTAGGCCAAAACTCAAAAACCAATACTATTTTAGAAATATAATGATATTTTTTATATATTTTCTAAGTAAGTGATTATGCAATATAATAATACCAATAAATAAATAATATAATAATATAATAATAATAATAATAATATATAATAATAATAATAATAATAATAATAATAATAATACCATTATTATATATACAATTATATAACCAATATCATTACATTAAATAATTATACATTTTATACAAATATACATTATATTAACAAATGTACATATATATATAACTAATATAATTATATATAAACTAATACCATAATTTATATACTAATACATTTTTATAAAACTATTATACATTTTATTATAACAATACATATTATGTATATATATATAAACCAATAAATATTATATATAAAAACTAATATATTATATATAATAAACTATTATAATTAGTAAACTATATAATTAATAACTAATATCAATTAATAAACTAATATTAATTAATAAACTAATATTAATACTTAAAACTAATATTAATACTTAAGAAAGGGGGGGGGGGGTGCTCTATCTGTACTCACTGAAAGGGGTTGACGAAAGGGTTGGGGGCTCTCCGTCGGGTTCACAGGGGTTGGTCGGCGGCTCGCCTGAGCTCCGGCGACGCGGAGGAGGGGGATCCGGCGGATCGGGGCTCTCCTCGGCCAGGGCTCCGGCGGAGCAGCGCCCGGCGGGAGATGGAGCAGAGGCGGCGTGTTCTGGTCGGAGCGTGGCGGAGCGAGCTCGGCCAGGGCGACGCGGTCAGGTCCATTCTCTTCCTCTCTCTCTCTATCTCTATGGTTTGGATTTTTAGAAAAAAGGGGGTTTTTGATGGCGGTGGTGGTGGTGAACGGTGGTGGCAGGGGTTGTGATGGCGGTGGACGGCGGTGGTTGATGGTGTTGGTGGCGGTGGTCGATGTGTTGGTGCGTGGAGGTCGGGGGCGGCTGGTGGTTGATGAACGACGGCGGTGGTGAAGGGTGGTGTACAGTGGTGGCGGTGGTGGAGATGATGAACGGAGGTGGTTGTCGGGTGGTGTACAGGAGGCCGGGATGGCGGCGGTGGGATGGATCTGGTGGCGGTGGTTCACAGTGGTGAACGGCCAGGGTGGTGGTGGTTCGTGGATCTCCGGCGATGGCCGAGACGCAGGGGTGGTCGGAACCATTTGGTTCGGCCAGGACAGTGTTGGGGGGTGGGCTGTGTAAATTGGTTTTAGGGATTTGTGCAATATTCCTAGGGTTTTGGGAATGGGTGCTATTTATAGGGGAGTGGGGAAAAACCCTAACAAATGTTATATGTAATAAATTAGGAAAATAGTGAAAAAAACTACTGCTAACCAAAGCTAACTGCTAACACTGACATTTTACTATCTGCCAATAATTAGTACAAAATAAATATTAGTTATAAATAATAATTAATTGCCAGTTACCACTAATTAACAAATGGCTAATTACAATTTAGTCGGGATTTTTCTAATTAATAAAATACTAATATATTCACTTAATTATTTAAATATATTTAGAAATTATTTATTTTAAATAATTATATTTTGAAATTCCAAAATTCAATAACGTTTTCCATATAGAAAATAATTAAAACTCATTGATTCAAGAAAATAACAGGAAAATCACAATAGGACAAAATTGCTTAAAAATAGTAAGCCGAAGCCAACAAAGACCGATAGCAATCATGGTCAAATTGTTTTCCCAAAATTTTAGAAATTGCACGTTCTTCAAGATTTAGAAAATTTGAAGTTTTGAAAAATACGAAATAAAATAAAAATACCAATTTTCGAAAATATCCAAGAATTCAATTTACGGAGGTTACAAATCTACCCTCCTTAAAGAAATTTTGTCCTCGAAATTAAAGCTTGGCAAGGGGTTAAAACATGATAGAAATTTTAGGCAGTATGGCAGACACGATCAAAGAACGACGAGTTGGCACGATCAAGACGATCAACTCGAAATTGTTTAGGCACGACTATTGATTTGGCACGATAGAATCATGGTATGGTCGAATCAACTAGGAGTTTAGAACGAAGATTAAGTATCTTAGGCACGACTCGAGTCGCGACTAATATAACAAATTGTTGTTTTGGTTATGATAAGGTAGGGTCAAATCTGAGTATAGTACGACCAACATAATCTAGGCTTGATAAGGTCGGAGTTAGAGTCACACAAGCACGAACAAATCAAGACCTGGTATGACCAAGGATAAAATTTTGGCACAATCTAGATACAAAATTAAAGTCTCATAGGCACGATCAAAATCTAATGGACAAGATTAAATAAGTCATGAATCAGGGCTCGGTCGTGATTAGAAATTTGAAAAAAGATTTAAGTCACCTTGGCACGATCAAGGATAAGTTACCCAAATAAAATCTGGTATGATTCAGGAATGAACTCATAGCACGAGCAGTTAGAGAATTGAAATGTAGGCATTTACAGAAAAATTGTTCAGACATGGTCAAAATCAAATTCGGACACGACTAAGTTCACATATAGTCGTGATCGAAGATCAAGATTTTAGGCACAATGAAAAAATTATTTTCGATATGATCACTCAATTCATGACAAGTTCATAGTCAATCGGTAGTCGTGATCAAGGACAAAAATTTTTAAGCACGATTTAGAGGCAAAATCGGTACGATAGTCATGATTTTAAGAATCACGACCATGTATTTCATAGTCGTCTAGTCATGCCAGGTCATTCAGGCACGAACAATCATGAGAATTTCAGATGATATTAGAAAATCAAATCATGGTCAGAAAACATTTTAGACACGAGTGCAAAAATCCAAACAAGATAAAAATTGAAATTGGAACAAACTTAGTCGTTTCAAGAATAATCAGAGTTTAGGCACAAGTGATATTGGTATCGAAGTTCGATTACGATCAAAATTAAAATATTGACACGATGAAGAATAGGCTAATCAATATTTGAATTTAGGTTCGAAAAAATTTGAAATCGAGATTTTGAGCACGAGCAACATATGATAGAGATCCAAGTCACGATGGAATTTAATAAATTGAGTACGGTCAAGGGTCAAGACTACTGGTACGATAAAGGGTACTATTCAAGGAAAATCAAAATCAAAAGTTTAAGGAACGAATGTTAATAGCATTGCAATCCAACCACAATAATATTAAGAAATTTTAGTCACGATGATCTAAGTTGATCAATTTGAAAATCAAGATTTGGGCAATATAGAGGACAATGTCATCGAAGTCTGAGCACAAGAATACAAGGATGGAGATTCAGGTCACAATCAAATTTTAATTCAATTGAGTACAACCCAAGATATCAATATGATAAGAAAGATGATCAAAGCGATTTGGTCGTGATTAAGGAAACTAGGATTCAATGGTATTGAAAACCCTTTAGGGAACAAGGAAAGATTTCATAAGAAGTCAAGTTAATCATCTCTCTCTAATACCATCAAGTTTATCATTTGCCAAATCATCTTTTTATCTCACAAGTCCCAATATGAAATCAACCGTTATATAACTATCATCGAAATTTTATAACCTTCAGTCATCTAACCTTTACCATGATCACCATAGACAAAAATTCCAAACTTTTAAAACATTTCCCATGAAACATACCCCACTTATTCAGGAATCATCACGTATTCATTTAATCAAATTTTCAATTTCTTTCACCCCGTTCTAAATTAGATCCGAAACCTCTAACTCCAGTTTATGAAATCCTTGGACTTGTTTAAATCAAGTCTCGTATTTACACAACTCCAATACCACCATGTCATACAAAATTTATTTATTTTTATTTTTATTTTTTTTAAATCAACCTTCGTATTTCTTCAACGTTCACCTTCAGTATTATCCTTTTTGAATTCTATAATTTTTTCCAATCATCAAAAATAATTCCTATAGCTTAAAATCCTTGTGTTCTCTCTGTCTCTAGTCACCCTCTTACAATATCTAGTTCAATTTTGCATAATCATTGAATACCAAAAATTCTCTTTTTTCTAATTTTTTATATAGCCTCAGAGTAAAAGTTCCCCAGAATCAATAACCAAGATTTTCTAAGTTCTCAAAACTAGGTTGCCTTGAATATCTTCATTAGTTTTGAAATACATCCATGAATTATTCATAACCAACTTTCTGTGTTTGTTTCTAAATTGATAACATTTATCCCTCGATTTCTTTTTAAACCTTTACCACATTCCATTCCAAATTTTTCATATTTGACTTCCAACATTTTGATTCCTACAAAATCATCATATGATAACCAATTACGTCATTTTGACCTAGATGATTATGTCACTTCCTCAATATTTCTCAGATAAAAACGATATAAAGATTTGGGGTTCGAATACAGCTGACAGAATATATACGAGACAGAATTTATAATCAGGACAGTTATATAAGACAAGGAATGATGGTAATAAAATATTGGCAGGAAAAGAATGATAATAGAATCTGTTCTGCTTATCTGTTTAAAAGAGGAACCCATTTTGAAGCCAGAGCTGTAATATCAAATCCAAAATAAGGCCTAACAAAATTATTGATTCATTGTATTATGAAGAATTTATAGCAAAAGTCACACAAAGGATTATAATAACAGCTAAAGCTACTCCTACTCCTACTCCTACTCCTAAGTTAAATAATGAGGAGCAAAACAAAAACAACCAATAATTCTTTTTCTGAAAGACTGAACAAAAGTAGAAAAAATATGTTCAAAGTTTTTAAGGTACAATCTGATAATCATATGCGTCTATCCAAAATCATGGTACTCTAAATCCTCGTCATACTAGTAAGCAAGGCTACGATAATCACAGAGTCCTCGACTAAGGCACATACATCTAGAATCATGGTATTTAACATTTTTGTGATGCCGCTAGCTTGGCTGCAAAAATCTTAAATTCCTACACCCGAGAAATATATCCAAAATCAGACTATATGTCCTCACCATGCTGGCTAATGTGACTATAGAAGACTAGATTCCAAAACTTAGATGACCTAGCCCATATAATTTCATCTTGACAAAAATTTAAATTAAATCAATAATGGATACTCAAAAATCAAATTTACCAACGAACATCAAGATTCAAAAATGAACAAAATCCATCATACAAACTCAAATTCAACAATAATCCATCAAAATCAAATTTAACAACAGAAAATAAAGATAAATCAAATCAAGGAAAAAAAGAGTTTCAAATCGAAATTAAAATAAGATTCTCAAGGGTCGTCCCAGGAATCTCTCAAGGGATCCTAACTGTGATTGAGTACCTTCAAAATATATCCTAATCCTACTGCAGGCTGTAGTGGTACTCTAGTTCGAATACCACTACACAAACTCGACCTGCATGGGCCACCACTAAAAACGTGTCACGACCCGCATCCTAGAATAAGGGTACGAGAAGTGGGTACGTCCAGCCTACGCCGCAGTGTCGGCGGTAGAACACTGTCCTAGGTCTCATGCATCTAACAGTATAAGGCTAAACAGTTTATACTCCCCGAATGGGGGTGTCACAGCAGATACAGACTCAATCACATCTAAGGTAGAGCATGATAAGGATAGATAAAACATAAAATCTAAAAGAGGTACAACAGAGAGAAATCTATGTGTCTAAGATACACAAATCCAGAAATACATCTCAAATCTCCAAACTCAGATACAGTAATCCATAAAGTAAATACAACTCCAGACAATTAAAATAACTACCTAAACAACCTCTAATGTGTCTCCTCTAGGCTAGCAGGCAACCTCCAAGCTATCTGTAAAATTTATCAACAGGTCCAGTCAGGACGGGAACGAGCACATATCTCTAAAACAGTTTATAGCAGGTTAGGAGTATAAATCATGCAATAGAGTAAAATACAGGAAGTGCTGAATAGGAAGTACGAGTAAATATGAGATATTTTATAACTGAAAGTAAATACATGATAGTAGAGACTGTAAGTGGCTACGTGATTTAGAGCACAATGGTTATGTAAAACGGCTTGGGGGCACATGAATACAAATAAGGAGGCACATGAATACAGCTACTGGGGATAGTGATCACATAACTAATTCTACTCACCCCGCCCCAATCAATACACAAGGATCCGTTCAAGTTATGTCATAAGCACACGAATACAGCTAAGATACGTGAACTCATGTAATGAGTAGTACATGAGGCACATGATAAGCACATGAAAGCACATGAAGCACATGAGAACATGTAAAAACATGAACTAGTACGAGTACAAGGAGTACCTGATGCACATGATAAATTACATGAACATGAAATACCCGATGCACCCGTAGAGGGATAACATCTCAGGAAAGGATCCATATAGTACTAATCCGTGAAGATACGTGTCAGCATCAAGTAGAGTAACCTAAAGCAAGAATATAATCCAGACAGGTATAAAAAGATCAGAGAATGTACTCGCCTCGATTGGTTGGAGTCGACGTACGCGACACGAATGTGTCGACACGAGGTAGGTACACTGCTATGCTCTACAGAGGGTCCCAGACGACGACACGGGCAGTCCCATGAGTCCAGAGTAGTCCAAATAGCCTAGTTTGGTATATAAAAGTCTAAAATCAGGGTTTGATACACTAACCAAATCAAGAATAGAAAATGACTATCCTAATCACGATTTACGATTTCAGAAAAATATAATAAATAAATATAATAAATATTTGGAAATCCTTATAATGTTAAAAACTATATCTGCATTAATCAACATATTTTAAGTAATATTTCAAAACTCAGAAAATCATTCTGTACCAATATTCCTATTTTATCAAATATGAATTTAGGCCAAAACTCAATAAACCAATACTATTTTAGAAATATAATTATATATTTTTATATATTTTCTAAGTAAGTGATTATGCAATATAATAATACCAATAAATAAAGATGATGATAATAATAATATAATAATAATAATAATAATAATAATAATAATAATAATAATACCATCATTATATATACTGTATATATAACCAATATACATTACATTAATAATTATACATTTATTATACAAATATACATTATATTAACAAATATACATTTATATATATAAATTAATATAATTATATATAAACTAATACACATAATATTATATACTAATATACATTTTTATAAAACTATTATACATTTTATTATATAACAATACATATTATATATATATATAAACCAATAAATATTATATATAATAAACTAATATATTATATATAATAAACTATTATAATTAGTAAACTAATATAATTAATAAACTAATATCAATTATTAAATTAATATTAATTAATAAACTAATATTAATACTTAAAACTAATATTAATACTTAAGAAAGGGGGGGTGCTCTGTCTGTACTCACTGGAAGGGGTTTCACGAAAGGGTTGGGGGCTCTCCGTCGGGTTCACAGGGGTTGGCCGGCGGCTCGCCTGAGCTCCGGCGACGCGAAGGAGGGGGATCCGACGGATCGGGGCTCTCCTCGGCCAGGGCTCCGGCGGAGCAGCGCCCGCGGGAGATGGAGACGGAGGCGGCGTGTTCTGGTCGGAGCGCGACGGAGCGAGCTCGGCCAGGGCGGCGCGGTCAGGTCCATTCTCTTCCTCTCTCTCTCTATCTCTATGGTTTAGATTTTTGGAAAAAAAGAGGGGTTTTTGATGGCGGTGGTGGTGGTGAACGGTGGTGGCTGGGGTTGTGATGGCGGTGGACGGCGGTGGTTGATGGCGGTGGTCGATGGTGTTGGTGCGTGGAGGTCGGGGGCGGCTGGCAGTGGTTGATGAACGGCGACGGTGGTGAAGGGTGGTATACAGTGGTGGCGGTGGTGGAGATGATGAACGGAGGTGGTTGTCGGGTGGTGTACAGAAGGCCGAGATGGCGGCAGTAGGATGGATCTGGTGGCGGTGGTTCACAGTGGTGAACGGCCAGGGTGGTGGTGGTTCGTGGATCTCCGGCGATGGCCGGAGATGCAGTGGGTGGTCGAAACCATTTGGTTCGGCTAGGACAGTGTTTGAGGGGTGGCGGCTGTGTGAATTGGTTTTGGGATTTGTGCAATATTCCTAGGGTTTTGGGAATGGGTGCTATTTATAGGGGAGTGGGAAAAAAACTCTAACAAATGTATATGTAATAGAAATTAGGAAAATAGTGAAAAAAAGACTAACTGCTAACCAAAGCTAACTACTAACACTGCATTTTACTATCTGCCAATAATTAGTACAAAATAAATATTAGTTATAAATAATAATTAATTGCCAGTTACCACTAATTAACAAATGGCTAATTACAATTTAGCCGGGATTTTTCTAATTAATAAAATACTAATATATTCACTTAATTATTTAAATATATTTAGAAATTATTTATTTAGTAAATAATTATATTTTGAAATTCCAAAATTCAATAACGTTTTCTATATAGAAAATAATTAAAACTCATTGATTCGAGAAAATACAGAAAAATCACAATAGAACAAAATCGCTTAAAAATAGTAAGCCAAAGCCAACAAAGACCGATAGCAATCACGGTCAAATTGTTTTCCCCAAAATTTTAGAAATTGCACGTTCTTCGAGATTTAGAAAATTCGAAGTTTTGAAAAATACGAAATAAAATAAAAATACCAATTTTCGAAAATATCCAAGAATTCAATTTACGGAGGTTACATATACCAAGAGTGCTCGCAGCGCTACCTATGAGGAGATCCTAGTGGATGCATTAGCCGCAGAGGATGATCTTGAGCTTAGGCTCAAGAGGGGGCGAGACATCCAGGGAGCTAGTGGTAGTGGAGGACCGGCTAAGAGGCCGCACGTTCAGCATCAGTTTCAGCAGCAGTTCTAGGGTCAGGGCCATCAGTAGGGACACAACAGCCCAGACAACATCAGACACTCAGACAGCAGGCAGTCAGTTGTCCCTACTGTATGAAACGGGGGCATGGATGGAGTGAGTGCAGGAAGAGGCTGGGCAGGTGCCTACTATGTGGAGCAGCTGACCACCAGCTGAGGGAGTATTCCCAGTACATAGGCAGAGTAGCACAAGGAGCAGCACCAGGAGGAGGAGCCAAGGCTCCGGTAGGTCAGCAGCGGGGACCGTTACAAACACAGCAGCAGAGATTTATGCAGTATCAGCATCAGGCTGGAGGAGGCCAGCAGGGGCGAGCTTACGCCATGACAGTCGAGGATGCTCAGGCAGTGGGAGAGGTGCTTGCAGGTTATGTTCTTTTCGATTCCATTCCCACCTTGCCTCATTATATCTATCTTGAAATTCAATTCCATCTGTTCTTATCTGCTTCCTTATTTGTTGATAGGTTTTGATCTGGCATTTCTTTTTGATTTGATTTTCTTCCGAGATAAGTCGTATGGGCTAGGTCGCCTAAGTTATGGGATCTAGAGTCTTCTATAGTCATGTTAGCGGGCATAGTGAGGATATATAGTCAGATTATGGATGTATTTCTCGGGTGTGGGAATTTAAGGTTTTCGCGGCCAAGCATGCGGCAATACAAAAATTTTAAATACCATAATTCTAGAGGTATTTACCTTAGTCGAAGGCTCTGTGATTATCGTAGTGTAACGCCCCAATCCCATAATACATAGGACCAAGCACGTGAACATGCCAGCTGCAAATATACGAAGAATACTCCAATATATGGAATCCTCAAATATGCACATAAGATGTAAATAAAATAACCACAGGCCAGCAATATATAATCTAATCTCATCACAGCTCAACACAGAAGATAATAGAGTCCAAATATATAAGTAAAAATATCAAAAGGTAGCCGGGTGAATATACTCACTCCAAACAGCTATGAAAATAGTCTCACAAGATCGGAGTCCAACTCCGCAAATAGAAAGAAAAGAGATATAAATAATGTCTACAACTGTCTCAGATAAGGAATAGACTATAAGTCAAAAGGTACTGCCTCGTCATCAATGTAGGATAGCTCCAACGCCGCTCCGTACTGCTGTGGAAAATCGTCTAAACCTGGAGAGATAACCAGGTCCTCATGGGACATAACAAGATACAAGAAAACACCATGCCATATAAGCTGTGATAATATAATAAGAGAAAAAGGTATGCATGCAATCGGGTTCCTGACCATTCTATTGTGAATATGCAGTTGAGATACAATCCTTCGACGCATGAGCCCTGGCTGTAAATAGGATCGGCATAGTTCCCATAGAGGGTACCAGGGGCCTACGTCCATAACGCTCTGGAAGCGTCAGAGGGCACCATGTGCAAGGGGCTACGTCCATAACACTCTGGGAAACGTCAGAGGGCGCCTGGAGCCTGCGTCTCCGGAGGAGCGCACAGGTAATCAGGGAAGTACAAAGAAGCCCATACGTTAGGTATTGTTCTTCCCACCCAATGCCTAGTATCATCATCTCCATGACTGATATGAACCTCTAGTAATCGCCAAGTCTTCTAACATGCAATACTATTGACAGTTACTCCTATCCGTCGCACGCTCCATACGTATCGGTGGCCAGCCGACTACGCGGGTAGTGTCCTACATGTGACTCACATCACGTGATACAACAAGTGTCAAGGCCGTATGAGATATACTAATACCTCAACATCAACGGGTGGTCACTAGACTAAGTCAATGCAAGAGAAATAAATAGACGAGGTAAACGACCGATAGAGTCGCTTCCACCCAAGTGTGACTTGGACGCACAGTTTAAATATCAAGAAACAAAATGCTGATAATAACAACTAAAAATAAGAAGTATAATAATCACAGAGTAAGGTGGCAAGGTATCTTGCCTGATGGTGCAAAGTGGCAAGCCCAAGAAATCACAATATCAGCCAAGAAATGTCACAGTCTCCAAACAACTTCGGACGCTGAAACAAACATAAAAAATGCACTCAATGTAAAAGATATACCTAGGAAACGCCTGTCCAAAAGTCAAATTCTGGAACAGGGGCAAAATCATAATTTTGGGTCAAAACGATGTCTGCCGTTGGACCCACTTTGCACCGAAACGCGTGCCAAAGTCTATGGTCTCTAAAGTCGTCAAACTACATGTCTACGGTTTCAGTTTGAGGATAGAAACTCAACGGTATGTCCAATTTTGGATTCCGATGAGCCGCGTACAAAATCGTCCGTATGAGTGGGTCGCAGGCCCGCCAAAAAGGGTTTCGATTCGACCTTCTCAGAATTGAACCAAACTTGGCACACAGGACCAAAATTTCGATTCGGACCTGTTGGCATAAGTTTCGTCTCGATTCGACGACAGTACATGAAGTTATGGGTAAGTTTACAAAATGCCGATACGGGGGTAGCTCGACGGATACGCGTTGATTTCGTCGCGCACCACGCAACGAAACTGAGTTCCGTCAGTTCCCACACGTCCGCAACGTCCATATGCGCCTTTTGATGCATATAGCGCACGACCACGTCGTCCGGTTTGTCGGGGCGCACGTCGTATCGGAGAAAATTCTCTAAAATCTACTATTTTGAAAACAGTTTTTCGCACAAGTTTAACATTGATTTAATTCTTGCACAGAAATCGAAATACCGATCTACCAGTTGCGTTTTAGTCATGGTTATGTTATCTTCACACGTGTTCAATTTGTCTCTAAAAAATCTCGACTCACAGTTTGGAATCTGGCTTCTAAGTTGTGGTTTTGATTCTGGGTTCAAACTCTGTTTTCAACAGTTTTTGGGGTGACTTTCTCTCGATTTTTTGAGCAGTCCCTGGGGGTTCTCAGGATTCTATTTGAAGAAGATTGGAGGGGTTTATATAGGCTACACACAGGAGTTTACATTTCGAGAAATTATCGAACGAGCGTGAAGAAAAGGGGATTGGAAGAAGGGTACCTCGCTGTTGACAATCTGGGCTTGTTCGGAAGTGTGGTCGGCCTGGGCTCTCCGGCGGTGTTCGCGTGGTGGTGCTGCGCCGCCAACGGCCAGGGTAGTTTGCCTGGGGTTCGAGATGGAGAGGAGATATGAAGGTGAAAAATTCTAGAGGGTTAGGGTTTCGGTTTTGATGTTGGTTTTTATATGTGCCGACGCTACTCCTATTTCGAATAGGAAAACAATATGGTGGGGCTCGGGTTGTATTGCAGCAGCTGCTGCTAACAATGCCTTAGGGGATAGGGTGAGGTGGACCGGCCCCACGTGGGTTGGTCCCTTCCTCTCTTCTCATATATTTGTTTTTACAAAAAGCCCCCCCCCCGAATCTTCATTTACTGTGGCTGGCCGCCCTTGCTGGGTGTGGCCGCCCACTAATACGTTTTTTTAATAACAATTACACACACACACACACACACACAACACACACACACACACACACACACAGACACACACACACACACACACACACACACACACACATATATATATATATAATTTTTTTTTTCACACACACAAAATATATATATATATATATATATATATATATATATATATATATATATATATATATATATATATATATATATATATACATATCAAACTATAAGTATATACATTTTAGGCTAGTAAAAGTTCCTGAAAATATACAAATAATTTTCTAAAATCCTAGATTCTATTATTCCTTATTTAATAGTAATACTAACATGCACACATATAATATATACACACATGCATTTATTTGTACTAATAAGCTAGTAGCAATAAATTCATAATTAATAAAATGTACATCATTAAAAAAAATTAATTAAAAATTATGGGGGTTTACATCCTACCAACTTAAAGAAAATTTCGTCCTCGAAATTAAACTAATGTCGGGGGATCAAATGCAATGCAAGGGAATTAATAGAACTTAAAATGCAAGACATACCTTCGCCTTCGAACAAATACGGGTAGCGGTTTCGGATGTCGTCCTCGCGCTCCCAAGTAGACTCCCCTGGCGAATGATGCTTCCATGCCACGCGAACCAATGGAATAGATTAATTCCACAACACCTTCACTCGGCGATCGAGGATACCTACTGGTTGCTCTTCGTACGACAAACTCGGTCCAACTGTGATCTCGGAGTGATCAAGCACATGGTTGCTGTCCGCCACATACCTCTTCAACTGAGATACGTGGAATACATCGTGCACATCCCTCTAGCGACGGTGGCAAGGCCAATCTATAGGCAAACTCTCCAACACGTTCCAAGACATCGAAAGGCCCGATGTACCTTGGACTCAACTTGCCACGTCCTCCGAATCGAATCGTGCCTCTAGTGGGGGATATCTTCAAGAACACATGGTCGCCCTCTTTGAACTCCAAGGGTCGACGACGATTATCTAACCACTCTGCTTCTGACGATCCTGCACTGGTCGCAGGTGGTCTTGAATTTTTTTTACTGTCTCCATTGTGCTCAAGACCAACTCGGGACCCAATAGCTGTCGCTCTCCTATGTCGCTCCAACAAACAGGAGACCGACACTTCCTACCATACAATGCCTCAAACGGAGCCATTTGAATGCTCGCTTGATAGCTATTGTTGTAGGAAAACTCAACAAGATGAAGATGGTCCTCCAATGAACCGCCAAAATCAAGCATGCACGCTCTCAACATATCTTCTAGTGTCTGAATGGTACGCTCTGACTGACCGTCTGTCTGAGGATGGTATGCCGTACTAAACTTCAATCGGGTGCCCAAACTCTCTTGCATGCTCCTCCAAAAGTGTGAGGTGAATCTCGAGTCACGGTCCGACACAATACTAACTGGCACACAGTGTAGTCTCACAATCTGCTCCATATACATCTCTGCCAATACCTCTATCGACTGGCCCACTCTAAAGGTAAGAAATGGGCTAACTTTGTAAGTCTATCCACAATCACCCACACTGCGTCACGTCCCCTAGGACTCCGAGGAAAACCTGTGACGAAATCCATAGTGATGTGCTCCCACTTCCACTCGTGAATGGGTAGCGGCTATAATAATCTGACCGTCCTCTGGTGCTCCGCCTTCACTTGTTGACGTACCAAGCACTTGGCAACGAAACGAGCTATCTCCCGCTTCATTCCGTGCCACCAATAATACTGTCGTAAGTCGCGGTACATCTTGGTTCCTTCGGGATGAATAGAGTAAGTCGAACTGTAAGCCTCTGCCATCAGCTCCTGCCGTAGCTCTCCATTGTGTACATAAATGCGATCACCACATCACAATGTCCCATCTGAGTGGATCCTCAAACCCGTCTGCTCTCCTGCTTCGGTCCTTTCTTTGAGCCGTAGAAATCTAGCGTCATTGGGCAATGCTGCCTTGATGTGCTCTATTAATGATGATTGTACTTGGAGGTTGGCTAATATGCCATCTGCTCCAGGCAATACTACCTCAATACCAAGCTGCTCCAAGTCTCTAATCAACTCCTTCTGCGTAGTCAAATGTGTGCCATGGGCTTGCGGCTTAATGCGTCTGCCACGACATTAGCCTTGCCCGGATGATAATGAAGCTCGATCTCATAATCCTTCATCAACTCCAACCAACGTCGCTGTCGTATATTCAACTCTTTCTGTGTGAACACGTACTTGAGGCTCTTATATTCAGTGTAGATATCAACCTTCTCGTCGTACAAGTAGTGTCTCCATAGCTTCAAAGCAAAGATAACCGCTGCGAGCTCTAGATCGTGGGTCGAATAATTCTTCTCGTGCACTCTCAACTGTCGCGATGCATATGCTACTACTCGACCATGCTGCATCAATACACATCCTAGTCCCTTCCCGGATGCGTCGCTGTAGATCACAAATCCTCCCGGGCCCGATGATAGTGTCAATATCGGTGCTGTGGTCAATCGCTTCTTTAACTTGTCAAAAGCGGCTTGACACCTCGTCTGTCCATACAAACTCCTGATCCTTGCAAGTCAATCGAGTCATAGGCCCCGCTATTCGAGATAAATCTTCTACAAACCATCGGTAGTAACCCACAAGTCCGAGGAAACTTCTCACCTCAGAAGCTGATGTGGGAGCGGGCCATGATTCGACTGCTATGATTTTCTCTGGGTCTACTGATATACCATCACCCGTAACAATATGACCAAGGAATGATACCTCCTTGAGAAAGAAATCACACTTGCTAAGCTTTACGAAAAGTCGCTCATTCCTCAACGTTTCCAAAACTATCCGTAGATGCTGCTCATGCTCCTCTTGACTCTTGGAGTAAATCAAGATATCGTCTATAAAGACTACTACAAATTTGTCCAAGTACTGGTGAAAGATCTTGTTCATTAAATTCATGAAAACTGCAGGAGCATTGGTCAAACTGAAAGGCATGACCAAGAACTCGTAGTGTCCATACCTCGATCGAAAGGCCGTCTTTGCAATGTCTTCCTTCCGAACCTTCAATTGGTGATAGCCTGATCGTAAGTCAATCTTGGAGAATACTTTTGCTCCACTCAGTTGATCGAATAGATCGTCTATACGTGGCAAGGGATACTTGTTCTTCACCGTCACTGCATTCAATGCTCTGTAGTCGATGCACATGCGCACTGTCCCGTCTTTCTTAGGCACAAAAAGAACGGGTGCTCCCCATGGTGACACACTGGCACGAATAAATCCCTTCTCTAATAAGTCATCAATCTGCGTCTTTATCTCTACCAACTCCTTGGGTGCCAGACGATATACTCGAGATGAAATAGGCTCGCTTTGGGAATAAGCTCAATAGAAAACTTAATATCTCGGTCAGGTGGTAGTCCTGACAATTCCTCGGGAAATATATCCTCGAACTCGGTGATATAGGGTGCTGAGGGGTGTCATGCATCATCATATGAGTCCCCGATGTGAGTGTATCACAACTCTCTCCGTCTTCCTTGGTGAACTCAAACTCTGTCGCATTCGGTGGTCTAAAGATAATACTGCTTCTATGGCAGTCTAGGAGAGCGAAATGCTGGCTCAACCAGTCCATTCCAAGAACCACATCAAATGTCGGTATAGGGAATACAAGATGTCGTGCCATCATCTCTCTACCACTTATCACTACAAGACAACGTCTACAAATACCACTAACAGGTATAACTCCTCCTCCAGTGAGGATTTTAACATTTTTAGCTAAGGGTGTGATGGGAATGCTGTGTCTAGTGGCAAAACTAGTGGCTATAAATGAATGTGTGGCTCCAGTATCAAATAAGGTAATAGCAGGAAAAGATGCGACTAAAACCATACCTTCTATGACCTCTGCCTCTGTCTCTATATCCTCATAGCAAGTTAGAATACCTGCCCATAATTTTGTCCTGGGTGGCCTTATTGTACTGTACGCCTTGGGGAGGCAATGGTGGACGAGGTGCTCCTGCTACGGGCCATAGTGCTGGAAGAGCTGGGCCGTGGGCCTCGGGTTCTACCGAGCTTGTACTATCGCCTGTTGCTCCGGACAGTCCTTGAGCATGTGCTGATTGGATCCACATCTCAAGCATAATCCAAGGCGAGTCCTGCAGTCGCTCTGGAGATGTCCTTGTTTTCCCCTGCAGTAATGGCAAACGGGCTTCTGATAAGGTGAGGGCCTCTGCTGGAACTGTCCCGTAGCCCTCCTAATAGGGTCCACTCTAGGTGGCTCTGGTTGGTGTAACTGCTGGGGTATGTCGTCTCGATGTCTGTTGCTGCTCCTTGTGAAGAATCTCCTGAGCATGAGCTTCTTCCAGGACAGCTGAATGGGAGACTTGAGACTGGGTAGTCGTATAAGACTTGAGCTCTGGTACAAGCCCCTAGTGAAATTTCCTCGCCTTTTCTAGTTCTGTCGGAATCAATCCCGCACCAAATCGACTCAGGCGATTGAACTCCGAGTCATACTCATCAACTGTTATATTCCCTTGCTTCAGATGTAGGAACTGGTCATAGAGACCATCTCGAACATGAATAGGGAAGAATCTCTCATAAAAAGCATCATAGAACTGCTTTCAGGTGATCCCAGTGCCTAATCGTCTCTCTTTCGCCTTCCACCAGTGGTGAGCATTATCTTCTAACAGTAGGTCCACTGCTGTCATCCAATCGCGAGTTGGCAACTGGGATGCCTTCAGTTGTTTCTCGGTACTAATAAGCCACTGTGACACCTCTAATGGCTTTTCTGTTCCTCTAAAGGCCTTGGGGTTCATATCTGTGAAATTCTTGATAAAGCCTTCATAAGGATGCAGAGCCGGTACTGGTGCTGGTACTGGAGGTGGTGGTGGAGGTCTAGCCAATGCTGCCATCATCGTCTGTCTCATCAGCTCAGTCTGCTGCTACTGAGCCTGCATCATGGCGTACATAAACTGAGAAGTAGGGCTCCCATCAGTCGATGGTAGAGGCATCTGAGGTCCCGATTGTGGGGGAAACTACTGAGGGAATAGTGGTGGTGGTGGCAGAGGTACATTCCCTTCTGGTGGCATGGTAGTAGTCTGCCCAGCCTGGCTGCCTGAGGGTGCTACGATCTCTGGGTACGTCCGTCGTCGGCGTCGTAGTAGGCTGTGACTGTCCTGGCTGGTATGGTGTCGCTAGAGTCATAGGAGGATTCTGTCCCTCTGGAGTAGCCTCTTCACCAGATGTGAGGGCCAAGGTAGAAGTGCGTCCGCTTCTTAAATGCATACTGTTGGCACGAAGAAGATAAGTTGATATTAGGAAGATTAGATATGAAGCAAATCGAATAATCAAGGAAGTTTCGAAAAGATTGGAAGTCAAGAGATAGTAGTAGTTCTGGATGAGATATTCCTATTCCTATATGAAGGCTTGTTGGGCACAGTTATGTAACCCAACAATATTTACGTAGACCTTCATGGGCTACCACAAAAATATGTAACGCCCCAGTCCCATAATACATAGGACCAAGCACGTGAACATGCCAGCTGCACATATACGAAGAATACTCCAATATATGGAATCCTCAAATATGCACATAAGCAGTAAATAAAATAACTACAGGCCAGCAATATATAATCTAATCTCATCACAGCTCAACACAGAAGATAATAGAGTCCAAATAAATAAGTAAAAGTATCAAAAGGTAGCCGGGTGAACATACTCACTCCAAACAGCTATGAAAAATAGTCTCACAAGATCGGAGTCCAACCTCTGTAAATAGAAAGAAAAGAGATATAAAATAATGTCTACAACTGTCTCAGATAAGGAATAGACTAGAAGTCAAAAGGTACTGCCTCGTCATCCATGTAGGATAGCTCCAACGTCGCTCCGTACTCCTGTGGAAAATTGTCGAAACCTGGAGAGATAACCAGGTCCTCAGAGGACATAGCAAGATACAAGAAAACACCATTCCATATAAACTGTGATAATATAATAGAGAAAAAGGTATGCATGCAATCGGGTTCTTGACCATTCTACTGTGAATATGCAGTTGAGATACAATCCTTCGACGCATGAGCCCTGGCTGTAAATAGGATCGACATAGTTCCCATAGAGGGTACCAGGGGCCTACGTCCATAATGCTCTGGAAGCGTCAGAGGGCACCATGTGCAAGGGGCTACGTCCATAACGCTCTAGAAAACGTCAGAGGGCGCCTGGAGCCTGCTTCTCCGGAGGAGCGCACAGGTAATCAGGGAAGTGCAAAGAAGCCCATACATCAGGTATTGTTC
Organism: Iris pallida; assembly: GCA_029216955.1. Lineage (NCBI taxonomy): Eukaryota > Viridiplantae > Streptophyta > Magnoliopsida > Asparagales > Iridaceae > Iris > Iris pallida. The sequence goes on along the minus strand of JANAVB010009596.1, from coordinate 37,105,919 downwards.
TCCCCACCCAATGCCTAGTATCATCATCTCCACGACTGATATGAACCTCTAGTAACCGCCAAGTCTTCTAACATGCAATACTATTGACAGTTACTCCTATCCGTCGCACGCTCCATACATATCGGTGGCCAGCCGACTACGCGGGTACGTGTCCTACATGTGACTCACATCACATGATACAACAAGTGTTAAGGCCGTATGAGATATACCAATACCTCAACATCAACGGGTGGTCACTAGACTAAGTCAATGCAAGAGAAACAAATAGACGAGGTAAACGACCGATAGAGTCGCTTGCACCCAAGTGTGACTTGGACGCACAGTTTAAATATCAAGAAACAAAATGCTGATAATAACAACTAAAAATAAGAGTATAATAATCATAGAGTAAGGTGGCAAGGTATCTTGCCTGATGGTGCAAAGTGGCAAGCCCAAGAAATCACAATGTCAGCCAAGAAATGTCACAGTCTCCAAACAACTTCGGACGCTAAAACAAATATAAAAATGCACTCGGTGTAAAAGATATACCTAGGAAACGCCTGTCCAAAAGTTAAATTCTGGAACAGGGGAAAAATCGTAATTTCGGATCAAAACGATATCCGCCGTTGGATCCGCTTTGCACCGAAACGCGTGCCAAAGTCTATGGTCTCTAAAGTCATCAAACTACATGTCTACAGTTTCGGTTTGAGGAGAGGAACTCAACGGTATGTCCAGTTTTGGATTCCGATGAGCCGCGTACAAAATTGCCCGTTTGAGTGGGTCGCGGGCCCGCCAAAAAGGGTTCCGATTCAACCTTCTCAGAATCGAACCAAACTTGGCACACAAGACCAAAATTTTGATTCGGACCTATTGGCATAAGTTTCGTCTCGATTCGACGACTGTACACGAAATTATGGGTAAGTTTGCAAAACGCCGATACGGGGTATCTTGACGGATACGCGTTGATTTCGTCGCGCACACGCAACGAAACTGAGTTCCGTCAGTTCCCACACGTCCGCAACGTCCATATGCGCCTTTTGATGCATATAGCGTGCGACCACGTCATCCGATTTGATGGGGCGCACGTCGTATCGGAGAAAATTCTCTAAAATCTACTATTTTGAAAACAGTTTTTCGCACAAGTTTAACATGGATTTAATTCTTGCACAGAAATCAAAATACCGATCTACCAGTTGCGTTTTAGTCGTGGTTATGTTGTCTTCACACATGTTCAATTTGTCTCTGAAAAATCTCGACACACAGTTTGGAATCTGGCTTCTAAGTTGTGGTTTTGATTCTGGGTTCAAACTCTGTTTTCAACAGTTTTTGGGGCGACTTTGTCTCGATTTTTCGAGCAGTCCCTTGGGGTTCTCAGGATTCTATTTGAAGGAAATTGGAGGGGTTTATATAGGCTACACACAGGAGTTTACGTTTCAAGAAATCATCGAGCGAGCGTGAAGAAAAGGGGATTGGAAGAAGGGCACCTCGCTGTTGACAAATCTGGGTGGTGTTCGCGTGGTGGTACAACACCGCCAACGGCCAGGGTAGTACGGCATCGCCAACGGCCAGGGTAGTTCGCCTGGGGTTCGATATAGAGAGGAGATATGAAGGTGAAAAATTTTGGAGGGTTAGGGTTTCGGTTTTGATGTTGGTTTTATATATAGTGCCGACGCTACTCCTATTTCGAATAGGAAAACAATATGGTGGAGCTCGGGTTGTATTGCAACAGCTGCTGCTAACAATGCCTTAGGGGATCGGGTGAGGTGGACCGGCCCCACGTGGGTTGGTCCCCTCCTCTCTTCTCATATATTTGTTTTTACAAAAAAGCCCCCCCCCTCGAATCTTCATTTACTGTGGCTGGCCGCCCCTGCTGGGTGTGGCCGCCCACTAATACTTTTTTTTAAAATAACAATTACATATATATATATATATTATATATAATATATATATATAATATATATATATATTATATATATATATATTAATATTATATATATATTATATCAAACTATAAGTATATATACATTTTAGGCTAGTAAAAGTTCCTAAAAATATACAAATAATTTCCTAAAATCCTAGATTCGATTATTCCTTATTTAATGGTAATACTAACATGCACACATATAATATATACACACATGCATTTATTTGTACTAATAAGCTAGTAGCAATAAATTCATAATTAATAAAATGTATAACATCATTAAAAAAATCAATTAAAAATTATGGGGGTTTACACGTAGCCTTGCTCACTAGCATGACGAAGAATCTGAGTATCATGATTTTGGACAGACGCATATGATTATCGGACTGTGTGAATTGAGACTTTGATTGTGGGTGTTTGACCTAGAAGAATTACTACCATTTTAATTTCGAGGACGAAATTTTTCTAAGGAGGGTAGGCTTGTAACATCCAGTTTTCTAAAATAAGGGTAATTTTGAACTTTTGTGTTTTTAATCATTTAATAATGGTATTTAAATCATAATATGATTTTTGGTGATTTTTTATCATTTAAAAACTATTTTTAAGTCATGACCTATGATTTTGGTGTTGCTAGTGTGACCTTACAGACTGTTTGATCTAGAGCCTAACCATGTGGGTAGAGGTTCAATTTAGTGCATTTTTCCTAGAGGGTATTTTGGTTATTTCTGAATTTATTTGAGCTTATTGTGATTTATTATAATTATTTGGCATTTAATATATATTTTGAATGGTGTGATTTTAATATTATTTAATTGATTGCCATGTGATTGTGATTAGCCCTAGCCTAGATTGGACCTAACCTAGATTAGTCATAGCTAGTCTTAGTTAGTCATGGTTAGTATTAGTTAGTTATGATTAGTTTTGGTATAGCCATGATTAGTTAGAACTAATAGATTGCAACTTGATTAAAGAGGAAACCTAGATTTTTGACCATTGAATAAACTAGATGGAATGAGAGCCTTAGATCTAAGTCCTAAAACCCTAACCCTAGCTTTATGGCCAGCCTAGGGATCCCCCCCATCACTATAAAATCCCTCTCAAACCACTTGCCTCTTTTTGTTCATCTCTTCATTTTGCAAGAACAAGGTTAGCCTCCATTGAAACTTCTTTCTATTTTAATCAATATTAATCCTTTTTCATCCAAACTTCTTCCATGGTGACCTAATTTGAGTTTCCCTACTGTTCATGGAGGCTATCAACAGTTTGGAGACAATTTGGAGCTTGGGGATAGATAGGAGGAACCTCATTTTTGAAGCTTTTCTTTGAGAAGGAACACATATAGGTAAATCCCTATTCCCTCCACCGAATTTCGATTTCTTTGCATGGATAGGAAGCCCTAGGTCCTCTCTCTGTAGGAATAGGTTTTGCTAAGTTTCGTGTCCTTTATGTGTCCGTATCGAACACGTATCAGTGTGGTTTTATTAGTATTCGACGAAATGCCACAGTGGGCATTTCGATCGATTTTTCAGGAAGTATTTGAATAGGAAATTAGTTTTTTCATGTTGATTGTGTGATTCTACACGACTGAGGTGATTTCGAGTCGTGTCCGAGTCACACTGGACTCGTGGACACAGCCCCGCGCGCGGCCAGGGCTTTTCCTGCTGCTCGAGGCCTCGTGCTCAGTGCACAGGCCACGTGGTGAGCCGTGGTTGGACTGAGAGGAGGGGGCAGTGTCTGCGAACCTGTCCCCCAAGCCTCGTGTCCAATGAAGTCGTATCGGACACACGAAGTCACGTGCACTGGTCACACGCGCGCGTCGCGTTCAGACGAATCGCGTTCTGATACGCGAGTCGTGTCCACTCTGGACACGACATGGTCGTGTCGTGTTGGGTCCTATGTGTATCCTGACACGTGGGCTACACGTAGGCATGACCATGAGACCCACGTGTCGTGTGTCATGTCCTACAGACACGTGCACGTGTGCACGACACTGTGCAATACTGGGTGCACCCCATGTGTTTGCATCGTGTTGGATACGCCTGTATTGTGTTTTCTGGACACGTGAGGAAACTTAAGACACGTGTACATATACTATATTAATTACCAACAATTATTAGTGTGTTTTAGGATGGATTTTGGGGTCGAATCATCAAATTCCTATTTTGGTTGATACCCTACTGTCACTTTGGTCTGAGATGAATATTTCCTGAGTTTAATTTCATTTCTGATTTTTGTGTTGAATTAATGTTTGATTTAGATCACCTGCATATGTAATAGACTAATGGGATATTGGTTTAGGTTTGGTGTTTGACAGATAGGTTCTTGGATTCATGTTTGGGTTGCTACTGATTCTCTTTATTTGAACTGTCAAGTTGGTTTTGCAAAAACCTGATAACACATGGCTGGGATGTTAATTCTGGGTTTAAGTGTTATTTCCTACTGATTTAAAAATGTTAGGTAGTTAATTGGTTCACCTACATGTGTTAGAGTTGTAGTCCATGTTAAATTCGATTGTATTGATGCTATGGGTCATTGGAATCGGGTATTGGTGTGCTAACTGCTAAGGAAAAACTAGCACTGTCATTGGTTTGTCTAACCTGAGAACAGGCCACCCCTTAACCCTGTCACACACATTCATTAGCACTCAACACACACATAGCTCACTCCTCTCTCACACACACACAGGCCACCTCTTTATGTTCCTGTCACACTCTCACACCATTCCACACATGCTCACACACACAGTCACAAAATCTGAGAACTAATGTTCCTATTACACTCTACACACACAAGCTCTAAATTGCCTAAATGTACACTGTTTGGTTCCTGTTGACAACAGAGAACACTTACACACACTGTCACCTTGGTTCATGAGATTCTTATTGTAATTCACTGTTAATCCTAAACCTGAGAACAATAAATCAATACACACAAAAATCTGGGATTATGTATACACTGTTGAGACACAACATTGGCACACTCACACAAACTGAAAACTGTTTTCCTCTTTTCACACACTGTTTTGTAAATTTGTCACACACCTTCCTCCTATCTAACACACACACCCCCCCCAAACCTGAACACTATCCTACTTCCTGTCACACACATGATACTACACACACAAGCCCTCTCATAAACACACACATATACATTCCAGTCATTATGTTGCAATTCTGAAAACACACACACACTCATGATTCACACACCCTCTATTCTATTTCCTGTCATGTTACTCCTGTCACACAAATCTGAGACCTGCCACTGTTTTCCTCATACACTCATCCTTCCACACACTTTAGCCTACACACCACTCACTCATGTTCATAGGAACCTACCTATATACATTTATGTTGTCCCTATTTGAATGGTAGAGTAATGCTTTCACATATTAATTCCCTATATGTACATTGCATGATAAGTTAAAATTCAGGACTTTGATTGTTGATTGGCTGATTCTATGTGATGTACGACATGTTGTGACTGAACTGTTGGCTAAGGCATACTTATATATATATATATATATATATATATATATATATATATATATTATATATATATATATATTGAATTAGTTCATATGTTACCTTGCCATGTACAATATGCCACATACCTTGAACCCATGTTATGACACTAGCCTACACACATTTGTATCACACACTCTTCCCCTCTCTAATTTTCTCTATACAAGTTATATATATGCATTGTTGTATATATAGGTATGCCTATATATATATATATATATATATATATATATATATATATATATATATATATAAATTTTATGATAGATAGCTTAAATAGCTAAATATGTTGTGCCCTTGATGTGTGGTTGTGTGGCTTGTATAGCCTTGGATTGGTATGTGTGAATGCTAGGGTAGACAATGTTAGGCCTAGTGAGACTTCATTGAGTCTAGGTTGACATTATTGACCTAACCTTGACTTTTTAGTTGACTGAAGTTGACTAGGGTTGACTTTGGTTTAGGATTGACCTAACATCATGTAGACTACATCATAGTATCATAATTTATTACCTGGACATGTTGTAACTTGTGTTGCTCTGATTAGGAGACATATACCTCTCCTCAGGCAGTAAACCCTCTTCGGACATTCAGTTACCAGACGAGTACATTCTCTGACCGTTTCATACTTGCTAGGATTTATATTCTTGCTCTAGATTACTTTACTGATGCTGACACGTTGGTAGCACGGATTGGTACTATATGGATCTTTTTATGAGATGTTATCCCCCTCGGGAGCATCAGATACTGCATGTTTTGTGCGTTTTACGAATCATCACGTATCTCTATGCTTCCACTGATTCACGAAACACTTGTGACACATGTAGTCTCATGTTCACAGAGCCATCATGAATCACCTTCACGTATCACTCATTTTATGAGCCATGTGAAGTTTTACAAATCTTAACATAACTTGAACAGATCCTTGTGTATTGATTGGGGATGCGGGAGTAGAAATAGGCATGTGAATAATATCCAAGTAGCTGTAGTCATAAATCACTCTTAGCTATAGTCATGAATCTTCCTATGCCATTCACATGTCTATATTTACTCTGACTCACTAGTCACTGCTAGTTCTCTATTTATAGTAGATATTTCCTTACAGTTATCTCCTTTACTTCATATATTCTCTTTTCAGTGTTTCATGTATCTTACTCTTTTACATGCTTTATTTTTTCTAACTTGATATGAACTGCGTGAGATGTATTGTGCTCGTTCCTGTCCTGACTGGACCTGTTGAAAATATTACAGAGGATGAGGATGAGGCCCTATGTACCACCTATTACGGAGCAGGCTTAGACGACACCTGCGACCTGGTTCCTCTGGAGGACCCAGCTGTAGTACAGGATGCTACTCCCATTGTCTAGGCTAGATAGCTAGGCTTTATCTTTTTTCAGCATTGTTTTATTCGACTTTCAGTTGTTGTTCTGAGTATTGTATATATTTAGAGACTTGTATTGAGCTGGATGTTTCTTGAGTTGTTATCTTAGACACTTAGACTCTCTGGTTGTATTTATGTGGATCCTTTCATTTCAGTATTTATCTATCTATCTTTCTATCTTATCATTCTGTCTTAGATGTGATTGAGACTGTATATTGCTATGTCACCTCCATTCGGAGTGTATATATTGTACAGGTACCTTTATATTGTTAGATGATTGACCTAGGACAGCGTTTTTACCGCCGACACTGTGGCGTAGGCTGGGCGTTGTTACGTTCTCGTACCCTCACAGTGGGTGCGGGTCGTGACAAGTCTCCAGCGGCAAGTTCCTTGGTTTCGTCATCACTTTAAAGGGTATACATCTTGACCCAGAGAAAGTGAAAGCTATCCTTGATATGCATCCCCAAGAAACCTCAAATAGCTACGCAGACTTCAAGGAAGGCTAGCCTACATCAGATGATTTATTTCGAACCTTTCTGGAAGGTGTCAACCGTTTACTCAGCTCATGAAGAAAGACGTATCTTTCGTCTGGACTGAACAATGTCAACGCGTATTTGACGACATCAAGAAGTATCTCACAAGCCCCCCCAGTATGGGTAGCTCCAATAATAGAAAAGCCCTTCTTACTACATGTCCGTGCTTTGGACCATTCCCTTGGTGCACTATTAGCTCAGAAGAATGAAGGCGGCCATGAACAGGAAATCTACTACCTCAGCCGCACAATGGTGGGTGCCGAGCACAGATACACACCTGTGGAATAGGAATGTCTTGCACTGGTATTTGCTATCCAGAAGACACGCAACTATGTGTATGGGCAGACTATCCACATCATATCTAAAGTCAATCCTCTCAGAATACTCATGACTAAACCGGGCTCTCCTAATTCCCGTTTAGCTACATGGGCAATGCTATTGACTCCATACGATATGTTGTTCGTCCCTCAAAAGACAGTAAAAGGCCAAGCGTTATCTGATTTCCTAGCAGCTCATCCGGTGCCAGAATCTTCCAAACTCTACGATGAAATCCCCGATGAAGTAGTAGAGTCTAACACCACAACTGAAGAAATCCCTATTTGGCGAATGTTCTTTGACGGTGCATCAAGAACATGACCTAAAGAAAATATCATGGCCGGAGTAGGCGTCGTGCTTGTGTCACCCGACCATCTGGTTATATATCGTGCATATTCTCTCGTGGAACCCTGCACGAACAACGTGGCCGAATATAATGCCCTATTGATTGGCCTGCAACTGACAAAACAACTGGAAGTTGACTATCTAGAAGCTTACGACGATTCTAAGCTAATAGTTAGTCAGGTCCGAGGGGATTATGAAGTTCGTCACGAAGATCTCATCCTTTATCACAAAGCGACAATCGAGTTGGCATATACTTTTGCTGGATTCTTCATCGAGCACGTGCCTCGACTACAGAATATAGAAGCAGATGCTTTAGCCGGTCTCGCCGCTTCCTTGACCGTCCCTACCAATACTCAGCAGTCGATCACAGTGTCTGGTCGAGAACTATTCTGTGTAAAAGATGCCTTGCATACTCATCACAGTTACACAACGAAAACAAACGTCGACGTTAAAGACTGGAGATTTCCTTTCACAGAATACGCTGTCTATATAATCCTCCCTAAGGACCCAAAAGAAGCAGCATCTGTCCAAAGGCGATCCCTCATATTTTACTATGATATAGCTACCAAAATGCTGTAACGACGCTCTTACGATGGGCTACTGTTACGATATTTATCAGACACAAAAGCCAAACATGCACTCTGGGAGGCTCACGACGGAGTTTATGGTGCACATCAACCAGGCCCCAAATTACAAGATCGTCTCAAACGAATGGGTTATTATTGGCCCACGATGATAACAGATGCTGTTAAATATGCAAAGAAGTTTAGGGCTTGTCAGTTCCATGCCGACTTTATTCATCAACCTTCGGAGTTTCTATACCCAACGGCAGTATCTTGGCCCTTTGAAGCCTGGGGTATGGATGTCATAGGCCCAATCAGCCCTCCATCTTCCAGAGGACATCAGTTCATCCTACCTATAACCGATTACTTTTCCAAATGAGCGGAAGCTATACTGTTTACCGAAGTGAAGACGTCGAACGTGATCAGTTTTATCAAACATCACGTTATCTATCGCTTCGGCCTACCTCGCAGGATCATCTATGATAATGGTCCACAATTCGGAAGCCATGCATTCAATTTGTTCTGCGATAAGAATCGAATCCAGAATGTAGCCTCTACTGCCTACAATCCAGCAACTAATGGGTTAGCAGAAGCCTTCAATAAAACCATCATTAAAACTCTCAAGAAGTTCGTGTCTTCAAACAAGCGCGATTAGAATGAGAAGCTTGGCGAATGTCTATGGGCCTATCGTACAACGGTCCAAACTCCAATAGGAAGTATGCCATTCTCTCTGGTTTATAGGAGCGAAGCAGTTCTTTCCCTAGAAATCTAGATTCTTTCTCTTCGAGTAGCCTTAGCCAGCGAGTTGACTATCGAAGAAAGCTACCGTCTGTGACTACAGGAGCTCGAAGTGCTAGACAAAAAATGCTTGTTAGCTCAACAGCGTATTGAGCTATACCAAGAACGCCTTTCCAGAGCCTTCAATAAAAAGGTGAAGGAAAGAATCTTCCAAGTTGGTGATCTTGTCTTAGCAGTTAGAAGACCAATGGTCATGACGCACAAAACAAAATTTTTTTTTTAGCCTAAATGGAAAGGTCGTTATAGAATCAGTGTATTCTAACGGTGCGTACCGACTAACCAAGCCTGATGGTGACTTACTCATGATGCCTATCAACGACAAGTTCCTGAAAAAATATTATGTGTAACCTTTGTAAACAATGTTCACATATGTTCAGTCATGTAAATGTACAGTGTAATGTTTATGTGATTCAAAAAATTATCTAACTATTATCCATATTTCAAGAGTCTTGAATACGTCTTGGATAATAGGTCCTCTAAAATATTTCCCTAGTGGAATCATTTTCGTTTTTGACTCTGCCTAAACTCGGTTTGACGAAAACAAGTCACGTCCCTATTACCTTTGAATTGTTTTCCGATAATTATTTTCCAGTGGAATGATTAAGAAATGTTTTGCCACATCCATATAACCTCTGAGCAAAGCATTCATCAAGGATAATCACGTCCATATTACCTCTGAATTATCCACTCCTACCTAATGTTATATATCTTTCCACGTCCATATTACCTCTGGTCAGATATAGAACATCATCTGCTATTACGTCTATATTACCTCTATTAGCGGCTTCTTTCAACTTATTATCTATATTTAAAAATGCTGAATATAAAACGGATAATAGGACCACATCAAATTCCCCAGTGGAATACCTACCAGAAATATCCTTACTATATCCAAATTACCTCTAGCTCGGATATTTCACAAAACTTATTCATGAATTTTGAAAACCAACAGATTCTTTATTTAAAATGTCTATCAAAAGATGGAGAAAAAGATACAAGAGCCTTGACGGCTAAAAGAGAAACAGTTACAAACAAAAATCTAAGGGATACACAGTCGATTGATATTATCCCCTAGAGCCGTAATTTCAGTTTTGGACTTCGCGGTTGTCACGACCCGCACCCTAGAGTAAGGGCACGAGACGTGGGTACGTCCAGTCTATGCCGCAGTGTTGGCGGTAGAACGCTGTCCTAGGTCTCATGCATCTAACAGTATAAGGCTAAGCAGTTTATACTCCCCGAATGGGGGTGACATAGCAGAATGTAAACTCAATCACAACTAAGGAAGAAGAAGTACGATATGATATAGAACTCAAAATGAAATACAGATAATCAGAAGAGTCTAAGTGTCTAAGATAATAACTCAGCAAACAACCAGAAATACAAAGTCTCAACTACAGAATCTGAAAGAATATATACAATCCAAATCTCAAAGACAAAAATAAAGCCTAACTAAACTAGTCTTAAGACAACATAAGTAAGATAAAGCCTAACTAAGCTAGTCTAGGCAGTAGGGGTAAAGTCATCAGCTAGAGCTGGGTCCTCCTGAGAGTCCAGCTCACAAGTGTCGTCTAGGGCTGCCCCGTAGAAGATATCCACATAGGCCTCCTCCTCGTCCTCTGTAATATTTTTAACAGGTCCAGTCAGGACATGAGCGAGCACAATACATCTCAACAGATCATAGCAGGTTAGAAAATATAAACATGCAGTAGAGTAAGATACATGAAACTGAAAGGAAGTACATGATGTAAAAGAAGAGAGCTGTATGTAAATAGCTACTGTATATAGAGAACTAATAGTGGCTAGTGATGTAGAGTACAGGATAGCACATGTGAACAGGACAGATTAGCACATGATCTACACTAAGGAGTTTCACATGATCTATACTACTATAGAATTTGTTCACATGACTATTAGCACTCCCCCGTTTCCCAATCAATACACAAGGATCTAAGCAGGTTATGTTATTATACATGATATCACATGAATGCCCATGAAAGGGTGCACATGATAGTATACATGAGGGCTCTGTGAACATGAGAGTACATAATTCACAAGAGTGTACATGTATGGTGAAAGCACAGGAGTATATGATGAAAGTAAAACACATATGACACAATGTACCCGATGCTCCCGAGGGGGATAACATCGCATGAAGAGATCCATATAGTACTAATCCGTGATAATGTCGTGACAGCATCAAGTAAAGTAATCTAAAGCAGGAATATAATTCTAACAAGTTATGAAATGATCAGAGAATGTACTCGCCTGGTATCTGAGTGTCCGGATGAAATGTACTGTCCGAGGAGAGGTGTCTGGCTCCTAATCAGAACAGCACAAGTCACAACAAGTCTAAAATGATAACAAGATACAATTCAATGCATTCTACATGAACCTAGGTCAATCTAGACCAAAGTCAACTCTTGATCAACTCTGGTCAACCCTAGAAGTCAAACTAGGTCAACTATGGTCAAACTAGGTCTAACAAGTCTAAATTAGGTCAAACAAGTTATTCTAGGTCTAAACAAGCCCACAAGACCATACAAGCCTAAACCAGGCCTATCGAGTCTATATTGGTCAATACACTACTATACTAGACTATACTAACATCACACAAGCCTATACTAGCTAGTACACACCACTTTAATGCTGTCCAAGCCTAAATCAAGCCAACACACATATTCATACACATGTATCCACACACTACACACATCATCCATATCATATAGTTAGGCATACATACACTATACATATACTAAGCCTACATACATATGTATATATACATTACATACATATTTATATATATAGGCATATGTTACATCATGCATATTTACATAGTTACATAGATATATACATTCATGCACATTTACATACATACTTTTATACATTATATATGTTAACATTCATTACAATGCATTATATTTTACTTATACCTTTGATTGATTGATTCATTCATATATGACATTCATTCATGCATTTATACATTCATTCATATCCCATATGCATGCATATTTCAGTTCAGGCATTATATCCATTCACATATCATTAAGTTGCATACATATACTTATTTTTATTACATACATGTCATTCATGGATATTACATACTTACATGCATCTATACATTATATATATTGTATACAACATGTAAAAATAGAAGAGGGAAAAAGGGAAAAAAACTGAAAAGAAAAGGAAAGGGAAGGAAAATGTAAGAAAAAGGAAAAACAGTGGACATATACATGCTTGTATCATATATTCTACATTACCATACATGCTATCATTATATATTGCATATATTATTTATATATTATGCATTCATATCTATCATTAAATGTATACCTTGCATTCATATCTAGCATTCATTATATACTTTCATGCATACATTGTATATCATTCTTTCATTCATGTATTTATGCATTCCTTACATACATTATATTAATTGCATTCCTACATGCTTGCATTCAATCATATATATACATTAATGTAAAGAGGATATATATCATATATATATCATTTCATTCATCTAACATATCATGTATTACATACTCTATATTCATTTAATATCCATACTACATAGGCTCATAGGTTACACAAATGCATATATCGTATAGTCACTCTTCTACTTAAAACCAATACTGTACCAATTGGGCCTCTACTAAATTCTAGGATTAAAGTTTGTAGCCCTTCGTGTTAGCTTTCCGAAACTTCAAACAGATCGTATTTTCGTGTCCGGAAGCTCCCGAAATCGTAAAAATACCGAAACACGTTCGTCTTTCGTACAGCTGACACTCAAATAATTCTACAGAAAGTTACAGAAAGAATTTGGCTTATTAAAATATATATTTGGAAAGCTAACTTCGATACGGTTCTTTTAAAAAAATGGGAGATTAATCGGAGTTCTAAGCTAAAAGTTATGGCATTTCTAAGTTGCTTTGGTTAATAAAAACGTGGATGAATATTATGACAAATTTGAGTTGTTTTGGACAAAAGAACACATATAGGCCAAGATACTTGGATACAAACATAGGTATCCAAATGGAACTCATTCTAACCATCCTAACTAAGATCAATCCACTCTCTAACCATTCTAAAACTGAATTTAAATATCTATTTTAACTATTATCATACATACGTACACATGGGGTGTCCTAATTTGGGATCTATCAAGTAGGACACAAGACACATATCTAAAATCCTCAAGAGAGCTCCAAATGGCCTCAAATTTGAATCTAAATGGGACACATGCATGAGGATGGATCCTACGGATTCAAAACTAATTTATATGCAAAGAAAATCGATTTAGAGTATGGGTTTTACCTATTGGGAGTGGAATCCCAATGAAATCCTTTAGGACACGGCTCCGATACGAAGATCCCTCAAAGTGGACACTCCTCCTTGCACTCCTCTTCCAATTCTTGGTAGTACCCTTCCCTTGGAGAATGGAAATGATTGAGGGAAGGTTTGGTGAAGGAATGATTTGATTTGGAGATCAAATCAATGGAAAGGCTCTCTAAAATTAGGGAAGAACAAAAGGAAAATAAAAGAGGCAAGATTGTAATGAATGAAATGAATTATTCTCTCCTAAAGGTGGCTGCCATAAAGTGTCCATTAGGGCTAATGGGAAATGTCCTAATTGCCCCTCTCTAGTCTCATATGGTTAAGTCTAGACTAGGTTCAAGTTTTGGTCAAATGATCTAGTTTTGAGTCTCTAACTTAACCATTCTAACATGATAAAAATTAGTTTAATTAACTAACTTAAATGTTGGGTCTTGTGAGCCATGCTTAACTTAATTGGGTCCCATCTAGAGTTTAAGCTACCCGGGTCACAATATAAGTCGGAACGATACGAAACTCAAACCCGACTAAACAAATCCAGTAAAAACAATATTAAAAATATAAATTTTCCCAAAATATTAAAATATGAAAATGACCAAAATCATAATACATCAATTTAAATATTATTAAAATAATCTAAAATTCACCAATTAATCAAAATCCTAAATAATTCAAAAGTCACAAAATGACCAAAATACCCTTAGCCTAAAAAGTTGTAAATTGTCATTCTAATTACATGGTTAGGTCCCCATGGTCATGGTTAGTCTCTAGGCTCAACAGTTCTAGAGTTCACTAGCTAACACATCAAAATTATAATTTACCAATTTTAAATAGTATTAAATTAATTAAAAATTCCCATAAATCATAAATCCTATTATTAAATAATAAAATTTTATAAAAGTTTAAAATTACCTCATTTTAGAAAAGTGGGTGTTACAAGTCTACCCTCCTTAGAAAATTCGTCCTCAAAATTAAGATGTCGTACTTCTTCTAGAGTTTCGTCCCCAACAATCGAAGTCTCAGAACTTACCTAAATCATACAATTTAAAAGAATGGCATACAGGGTCATGGCATACGGTGGTAGTGTAAGTCTCATCTAGGTATACTAGTTACACTAGACCAAAACAATCATAGGGTATCAAAACTTACAAGCAATCAGGGGTGTTAAACTGGAAAAGATACAGAAATAATAAATCATCAAGACTTTAAGGCATAATCAAAATCAAAATTTAAAGCACAAATCGAGCATTAAAATCCAATCACAATATATATATATATATATATATATATATAGAGAGAGTGTTAGAAGGAGAAAAGCTAGCATTATGTAAAGGTTATGTGGTTAGTGTGTGTATGTGGTGTATGACATGTTCATATGATTAGATAGTAGGCAAGTGTTATGTGAAATATACATGAAAGTGTATATGAGGATTTGGGTTTCAAAACAATAGCTATCCAGTTACACTACTCATGGCATATTGGTTAACAATCTACAATGCACAACCTATTTACTCATAACATGCATGGCTAACCACACACATATATATATATATATATATAATATATATATATATATATATATAAAGAGGTAGAGATTTAGTTATGTATCTATATACATTATAACATGTATGCATAAACTCTATACATATCTATATAGATATATGAACATAACATAGAGAGAAAGGGTTAGGTTTACATGGCAGTGTATACTAAGTTAGGGTGTGTGTGTGTCCTTGTTCAGGATTATAGCTTAGTATTGAAAGGTTAAACCCAGTTTTAGTTCAGCATTTACATACAAAATCTGAAAATAAGCTAACATTTAACCCAATGTAATATTAACATAATGCAGTTTCAGATTTTAGCGGTTTGAAATATCACAACCAACTCAATGCTCCCAACACATCCTAACATGATAGAGATGAAACCTAACATACTATCCATACATTTAACTATACGTACAGTTCAATATTACATATTAAATCTGAAATTGAACTAAACATTTGAAATCAATGTGAAAATATTAACATGTATTCAGTTTTAGGATTTTGGAGAAATTCGAACATCAAACCAACCCAATGTTTATCACAACCTAACATGTAAGAATATGAAACCTAACATTATCCCTACATACAATAATGTATACAGCTCAAAATATTACATTAAAAATTGCAAATTGAACTAATCACTTAGAATCCAGTATTAAGGGTTAATATGCACACAGTCTCAGATTTGACAAGTTCAAACACAAAATTCAACCAATTTCTTTAAGAAATAAAACCCTGTATATAACATACATGTGCAGTGATGTAAACAAAACTAATAACATGAAATTTATATTTAAATTACGAATTTAAACTGGAAAAAGCAGAGAACCAGTCTCTGATACTGTACTGTATCAGAAATATTGGGGTTTTGAGAATTTAACATCAAAAACATATTAATATGTATTTAGATAGGTTGGTAATCAAAGTGTAGCATGCATACGTATCGGCAAGTGTCTGTGTCCACTATATATCTCATGTCCCAATATACAAATCAAATTCTATATCAAGACCAACATTTAGATTCCTACCAAGATTGCAAAGTAGGTCATTGATGCAATCAAGACAGTTTTATTATTATTATTAATACAAGAATAATAGCAAGAAGGAAATAACGATAAAATCTGTTCTGCTTATCTGTTTAAAGAAGGAACCATTTTAAAACCCAGAGCTAAAATCAAATCCAAGATAAGGTCTAGCAAAAATCAATTCATTGTATTATGAAGAAACTCATAGCAAGAAGTTACACAAGGTTTATAAAAACAGCTAAAGCTACTCCTAAGTTAAATAATGAGAAGCAAAACAAAAAAACAAAACAAACAATAATTCTTTTTTTTGATAATGACTGAAACAAAAGTAGAGAAAATATGTTCAAAAATATTTAAGGTACAATCTGATAATCATATGCGTCTATCCAAAATCATGGTGCTCCAAATCCTCGTCATACTAGTAAGCAAGGTTACGATAATCATAGAGTCCTCGACTAAGGCACATACCTCTAGGTTCATGGTATTTAAAATTTCTGCATTGCCGCATGCAACGACGAAAACCTTAAATTCTCACACCCGAGAAATACGTCCAAAATCTGACTATATGTTCTCACTATGCCAGCTAACACGACTATCGAAGATTTTAGATCCCACACCTGAGGTGACCTAGCCCATATGATTTTCTTAGAAGAAAAACAAACATAACAACAGAGCAACATGACAAAATTAATCAATCAGCAAGGAACAGATGGAATCGGATTTTAAGGTAGTTATAAAAGACAATTGCAGCAATGGAATCGAAAAGAACGGAACTTGCAGCAAGATCTCCAATGGTCTGTGCATCCTCGACTGTCCTGACGATAGCTCGCCCTGCTGGTTTCCCCTGGTCTGCTGCTGATGCTGCATGAACTGCTGCTGCTGAGAGAAATCGGAAATGACGGGAAAAAGTCTCTGTACAGACAGAGGTGCACCTCCAATGTTGCAGAAATGCCAACCTGAGTCGGCACAACAGGAGCTGCGGTCTCGAGGCCCTGATGAACAAGACGAGAGGTATCTAGCCTCTCGATAGTATTCTCCGAACCGGAGCGACGAGATCGTGTCTTCATAACCATTATGAAGACAGATCAAAACAAGAAGCAATTACTGAGAATGAAGCAAAAAAATCAAAGGAGGACAGTTTATATTCAAGGGAAAACAATAAGTAGCAAATTTAGATAAAAGGAATCTGATTAAGAGTTTTTCCTAGTGTGATTGAGTACCTTCAAATTATATCCTAATCCTACTTCACCAGCCGTTCTTTTAAGTCGTCAAAAGTTGTGGCAGTCATAGCAGCCTGAGCCAAATAGTCCTCCTGTTCAGACGTCGCTGTCCTCAAGTTGGCCTCCAGTTGAGCAATCTCACTTTGGATCTGCACAATGTGATTATATTTCTCAGTAATCTGTACAGCCAGCATATTCTTTGAAGCAGCACGTGCCTCACTCGCAGCGTTAAACTGCCCATACTGATCAGCCAATTCACTGATCTCTTGAACGAGGACATCCTTCCTTGCTTGAAAAGTAGTCTCCTCCTCCGCGAGAGCCACGATCAAAGCCTCATCTTTTGCACGAAACAGCGATGTCGGGCTCCATTGTTTGGCATCCTGGAATCTGGCCACCTGACCCTCCAGATCATTCAGAACCTTCCTTAGAGCATTAGCCTGCCCTTCATAGTCGACAATGCTCTTAAGGGCCGCCACTTGGCATTCAGCAACAGCCTTCACAGGGCCAAAGGCGGCGTTCCGATTTAGAACTCCAGGAAGCTTTACTTTCAGAACAGAATAGAAAGCTTTGACGACTTCCTGGGCCATTTTCGTCGTCTTCAGTGGATGTCATTGGAGAGGATGTTTGATGAGTTTCTTCCGCTCTAGGAAGGGATGCCTGACAAGAAGTCGAACCTGACAAGAAAACAATATATGCATCAGTAATAAAAAAAGGGAGTACGAAAGAGTTATAATTTCGTACCTTCGGTATGCTTAGTGCCAACTTGGGCTAAGTCATCGGTCTCGGCTTCTGGGAAACTGAGAGCAGGCCAAGGCTGTTCAAGAAGAACAATATCAAGGCCTCGAGTGGTATCAGGCCGGGTATCTTCCACAGTCCCAGCTGGACCGGGAGCAGATTCAGCAACAGCCCCCTCAGTAGGCCGTTCAACCTCTCCTTCTGCAGTCGATGCCGGCCCACTAACGGAACCCTCCGTACCAGTAAATTTAGAGGAGCCGGGGACAGCCTCTGTTCTCCCCCAATGCCTAGGGTTATCTTTACGATCGATTCCTGCTCCTTTTCTACAAGGGAAATACAATCGTGGTCAGCCTCATGAGGAGCATGCAAAATCGAAGTCAAAAAATCTCATCCGAAAAGAGGCACAAATATAACGTACCCGCAGAAGGATGAGCCGATTGGACTTGATTTTCATCCAAGTCCTTCATCATAGCTCCTATCACAGACATATCCCCCAAAGAAATGTCATAGGAGGGACTGATGTTTTGATTGCCGTCATGGTCTGGGCCTTCGCCCCGATCATCCCGTCGCTCAAACCTTACAGCTGAAGAAGACCCGCCCTCATCTATCAGTTGAGGACGAGCAGGGGACACTGTTGTCACGTCTACTTCCTCAAACGAGGAGTCACCTGCCTCCGCTACAACTTCAGGGTCCTGTGCAAAGGACAAATGCAAGGGTGAGAAAGCTTCTAAAGGCTTGACCAAAATTGCTATAGAGTCTAGGAGGGGATCTACCTCCCGAATGGTAATGGCCTGCGACATCGTCTGTCGAAAAGACCTCCTTAGAGGAGGTGAGCCGGCACTCACGTCCGCGACCTTCTTTCTCCCTCGGGAAACAACAACCTTCTTCCTCTTGGGCCACGGAACCAGCTCGGTGGAAGCTTTCCACTTATGAGGAATGTCAGGAAGAGGTTCTTCAGTATCCTCTCTCCGAGGCTCTGCAATAATAGGCTCCTTAAGAACAACTCTCTGCTGTGGTGCTGCAGCAGGCTCAACTGTGGGTGCGGCTCCTTCCTTTCTGTAACTCCCTATTGCGCACACTCGTCCTATATCAGCAAGGGTAGGGGCAAACCTAGTCCCCGATATTAAACTCTACTTACGGTCATACCGAGAATGAAGGGTATTGACCTGAATATAGAACTTGGCAGCAACAAAGAGCATGTGGATGTCAGGCTTATCTTCATGCAGGATAAAAACTACCCCCGTACATCCAGCGTTATAGTAGCCCCATGCACGTGTCCCGTCGATTAAACTCCCTATCGACTGTAGATGAGGGCTAGGATTGCCTAAGAGAAGCTGGCTGTAGCCGAATTGCCGTACAAAGTGACTCGGCAAGTAAGGTTCCAAGAAAGTGTGGTTCCTATTCCTGAACACCAGATGGGAAGGCCTGATGGACTGGAGCCAACAAAACGCCCCAATAGAAAGGCTAGTAGTGAGTGCTCCCTCATCTACTAGGGTGTCTCCTGTGCGGCCACTATCAGATGGAGGCGACACTCTAAAGAATTCATAGTTCTACAGAAAACTCAAAGCCTTCCTACAAACAGGCACTCCTGGAACGGTCCAATCCGCATCTTTGAATCTCCAGAGAAAGGCGTCCTCTGCAAAGAGTCTGCCATCAGCCAGGCGTCCATCAATCTAGGATAATACAGCACCAGCCATCCCATCAGATAATGAAAAAGAAACTCAATCCTAGCAAAGTTCTTTTCGCCATCGGGTGTTATTGCATTCACAACAAAGTGTCGCAAACCCCGTTGGATGGCGCAGACCATCAATAAAAGCAGAGCAAGTTGGCATCCAAAGGCCAGCTATACAGCTGAAAGTATCATACCCCGGCTTATTCTTTCAATAGACCTTGAACCACCAGGGACTACGCAATCACGAAGCCATATCATCAGGAAAGCGGTTAGCACCGCCTTTTCTGACAGCTTGAACTTGGCCTGCCTAAAGAAATGATAAACCGGGAAGTTCCCCTCAGGATCATCACTATCTTCGGCGTCTACAGCTCCGTGATCTGCCATCAACTGCTCTATCTCAGAGCTCGTCAAGGGCTTGCGAGACGAGAAAGAGACTGAGCCGTCCCCTTCTTCTCTGGTGAAGACATAGTTGTTCCAGGCCCTTGAATGGGGAAGGGTCCCCTCAGTCTTACCCTTCTTCGTATTCTGGTAATAAATAAAAAATGACAGAGTAACTCTTTGTACACCTCCATTATCTCGGAGTTCTTCCTCTACAAATCCAGGAGCTCTGCATCACAGGGGACATATTCTGCGTATGGCTCCGTCCGCCAGGGAAGTTTGGACATCGCCTGCATCTCGTGAAGAGCCAAACCCATCTCCCCACCCGGAGTGAAGAAGGTGCACATGTGATGGTTGTATAACTCCGCCAAGGAGACAAATATTGGCCAGTTAACCTTAATTCCATATTGGGTGGTTCTAACGGCATAAAGAAGATCGACAGCTTTTAGGGTGGCCTCATAGGTCGAGAGCACCCATCCAGTAAGGTCACTCCAGAACGGGACAGAATGTCTCCAACCTTCCATCCGCAGCTTCTCTTCCGGATACGAATCCTCCTTTGACAACATCAAGTTGGAGAGAGTCTCTGCAGCGTAGGGCTGAAGATCAGTCGGGACATCGTTCATTATGACACCATGTTGCAGCCTCCTCATGGAGTAGGACGTGGAACCCTTGACACACTTGAACGTGTCCTTCTTTCGGTCACCAGAGTTGAATTGGATCCTGCCAGAAATAGCCCCATGCAATTCAGGGGTCTGGTCCCATTTCATCTGTCTCTGCACAGCCAGATCAGTAAACGCTGACAGAGGGTATTGGCGCTTCATCGATGGCAACCATATTCTTTGGTTATTTAACTTAACTACCAGAGGGTCTTCTAGACATATCGTCTCGTCATCCTCGAATCCTACACTGTCACCGAACAGGAAGTACGGCTTCTTCAAATGACGTGCCCCTCCGAGCAAGAGTTTTTCGTCGTTAATCATCTACTTCAGGAAGGTTTTGTCCTGTTCAAGTATGGCGATCGTCCGTTCCGTAGGTTGGTCACGACTGATCTTAGCCTAAATATTGCTGACCATGTTGGTTATGAGGCTTGTGCCGAGGACTTGGCAAGCAGAGCCGAAAGGGATTCCACCAAGTTTCGGGACAAACATGTTAACTGCAAGGACAGAAGAGAAAGTCAAACTCAGAATCTGTAGGAAAAACTAAGTGCTGGAGGAATCGTATGCGCCCAAAGGGCTATACGCCCAAAGAGTTATGCGCCCAAAACAGCATGTGGGCGCATAACATACAGCAGCACGTGGGCGCATAACATGCAGTAGCATGTGGGCGCATAACATGCAACATGTGGGCGCATAACATACCACAGTGTTGGCGCATGCTTCCGTGGGCGCATATGAATGCTCACAGAAGTATGTTGCCTTGGGCGCATGCGCCCAGGCAAAAAAGTCTGAGCGTCGCAAATTAACGCTCAAGACTTTGTTTTGAGGCGTAGCCTCACCCAGGATCGGGTCTTGGACTGGCGAGGATGCTGTCGCAGGAGGAGAGCCACTCGGTGCAGCCCCTTGCCCTTTGCAGATCTCTTGGCGGTCTTGGAAGACATGGTTCGTACAAAGAGGAGATTTAAAGTCTATTGAAAGTTCTAAGAGAAAGAGAATAATAAATTTTCTCTCTCTTCAAGGCCTATAGGCATGGGCCAAACACTATGCACCCACTACTCCTATGCGCCTATGCGTCCACTGCGCAGTAAGCGCCCACTACGACTTATGCACCCACGTGAAGACCCAGTCTCTTGTACATTATGCGACTGCCACTTGCTGACATAGACAACGCATGAAGGATGGACCTCTTCAAATTTTACCCTGATGAATCTGTCAGTTCAGATTTTCGAAGAAGATCTCAACAGCCATCTCTCTGACAGACTGGCCAAACTCTATGCGCCCAAATGGAGAGCTATTCTATGCGCCCACTGCATCATGAAAAGACGGTCCATGCCTCTTTCAAAGTATTTCGAACTCGTTCAAGTATCGAAAACTTTGAAGGGGGTCTTTTAGAAGCATGCAAATTTTAACAGACTCAACCATGCGCCCAAGCCAGGGAAGACATATGCGCCCAAGTCACCAGTGAAGTCATATGCACCCAAGTCACCAGTGAAGTCATATGCGCCCAAGTCACCCGTGAGGTCATATGCGCCAGAGTCACCAGAGTGAGCTATGCTCCATGCGCCCACTCTAGGCTCCTCCAGAAAGGGGCGCATAGCCATGTTTCAGGCTATACGCCCAAGCCAGAACAGCCCCCGACTTGATCAAACCTACGATCAATCGTACACTGAAGCATACGGCCACGTCAGTCTCCAAGAGCAGTCGTGCACCAAAGCATGCAGCCACATCAACACCACGATCAACCCACGATCATGCAGTCTGTATGTACCTACACCTTATGCGCCCAAAGCAGGACCATGCGCCTATATAAAAACCAGTGTGTTTTCTCAAGTGGGCGCATAACATCATTCCAGCATGGAAACGACTATAAAAGGGGGTCTCATACCTTTTTAAGACACAAAACGAAGAGCAATTTCAAGAGCCAAATTGCTGCACTTCTTGCCAGCGAGCCGAGAGTTAGCAATTTTTTTAGGTTTTCTCCCACTTTTGTAATCGGAGTGTCAACGGAGTAAAGGAGCAACTGTCGCTCGATCTCCATTATCCCATTCCCCAGAATTCTTTTTGTACTCGGGGATCCTCAGTACAGGATCTCTCAAGCGTACTCGATTTATGGTGCCTTATGCCAATAAGAAAATATAGCATTTCTTCTTATTTTTTGTGTGTGTCCACAGTACTGAATTAGAAGGAACCAAGTTTAGAATATAAGCTGCAGTCTCTAAGGCATATCCCTAAAACGAATATGGTAAATCAAAATAACTCATCATTGACCTAACCATCTCCATAAAAGTTCTATTCCTTCTTTCGGCTACACCATTCTGCTGGGGCATTCCAGGTGCAGTCAATTGGAATGTAATCCCAGCCTCTGATAAATAATCCATAAACTCTCCAAAGACGTACTCGCCACCACGATCTGATCGTAATGACTTGATACATTTTCTATGATGTTTCTTCGTTTCAGCCTTGTACTCTTTGAATTTCTCAAAACACTCAGACTTACGGCACATCAAATAAATGTATCCATACCTTGAATAATTGTCAATAAATGTGACAAAATATTCAAAGCCACCTCTAGCTTGGATAGTCATGGGTCCACGCAAATCAGAATAAATCAATTCCAACACATCTTTGGCCCTATACCCCTTTGCTGTAAAAGGCCTTTTGGTTATTTTACCTTCCAAGCAGGATTCACAGACTGGTAATGCCTCCATTTCCAATGAACTCAAAGGTCAATCTTCAACTAGTCTTTGAATCCGTCTTAGGTTAATATGCCCCAATCACAAGTGCCAAAGATATGTTTGGTTCATATAAGAAGGTTCCTTTCTCTTATTTAAGTTAGATGCCATATTATTCATTTCCATAAGTTGCATTGTGGGTGAAATAGGATTAATGACATATAGATTATCAACTAATGCACCAGAACAGATAAATATTTATTCTTTCTAATAACAATATTGTCATTAAAATAAACTGAATATCCATCCTTAACTAACATAGAAACATAAATTAAATTCCTTCTAAGTGAAGGTGCATAAAGACAATCTCTCAATGTCAAAGACTTATTTCTACCAAAAGATAAAGTAACATCTCCTAATACAACGACCGCTACTTTTGTAGGGTCACCCATGAACAAGCATATCTCTCCATCACTGAGTCGTATGGTTTCCTGGAATCCCTGTAATATATTACAAACATGATTAGTGGCTTCTGTATCTACACACCAGGTGCCGGTAGATAACACCGCTAAACATATTTCAACTACTAGTAAATGAGATATACCTTCTTTGTTCCCTTGTTTAAAAAGTGGACAGTCAATCTTTCAATGTCCTGACCCTTTGCACTTGAAACATTTGCCTTTCGACTATTTCACAGCGCCTTGAGGTCCCATGCCCTTCTTTGCTGAGTTTTTCTGTTTCTGAATGTTATTCTTCTTCTTACCGCCTTTTGGCTTAGAAGTAGAAGCCGTTTCAGAAACAAAAATATGACCACTCGGCCTAAAGAGAGATTCAGCATCCTGTAGCTCTTTTACAAGTTATGCCAAACTATACAACCTTTTGCTCATGTTGTAATTAAGGCAGAATCAAAACTTTTAGGCAGAGTTCCGAGAATGATACCGACCTGGGATTCTCTATCGATTTCAGCTCCAAGGATCTTCATCTCATTCAGATGACCCATCATCTTGAGAACATGATCCCTTACTGGTGTACCCTCAGCCATTTTTGTATTCATTAAACACTTCATAACAAACTGCCTAGCTGCTCTACTTAAATGTCCGAAGAGTTCTTTGAGGTTATACATCATGTCATAAACTGTGGCCATAGCCGGATGCTGATGTTGTAGTAAATTTGACATAGATGCCAGAATGTAACACCGTGCCATCTCATCTGCCTTTTTCCACTTCTTATAGGCCTCTTTGACCTCTTCATCAGAGTTAGCATCAGGCTTAGGTGGGCATTCCTCAACAAGTACATATTTGTACTCCTCAGCAGTCAGGACAAGGTCCAAATTACGTTTCCAGTCAATATAATTAGATCCAGTAAGCTTGTTTTCTTTAAGAATCACCATTAGTGGACTGAAAGAACCCTTTTTTTGAAATCCTGAGAATCACATAAATAAAAATTATGTAGGGTAAAAAATGTTTTGAATTAATTAAATATTAATTCCCTCAAAACAATAATAAGAAATTCACCAACACCTTGAACATCATGAATTTAGCATACTACGATAGTGTGGACGTATACAAATTCAACTTTGTTCAAGTAGGTACTTCCTATTAATTTTACTATCATGTCAACATAACTTTATGATAAATAAAATTAATCTGTTGGTTTTGCTCTGATCATACAAATAATAGCTGTGACTCCGATGGGGAGGATACCATTATTTGTATCTAAGTGTATACCATTACTTAATACTAAGTCCATTACCTTGTAATGAGTTCCTTCAGATGGAGAAGTGTACACATACTAGGTAATTTTTTACAATTATCCCTAAGAAAGTTTGTAGTGGTGATCGATAAATATACTCATCTGATATGGAGGAAAGCACTAAAGCCAACACGCAAGTATAATTATATTACCTACAAACTAGTAATGGAGACCATAGTATTTATGCTAAATAAATTTCCTTTCCCACTTAGTTATTTAACAATAAGGGTTTTTCTACTAGTTGATATTATGTCCATGTTGTCCATTATTAATGTAGGCTTAGTTTTTCAAAAAACATCCACATAATAATAAACATGCATAATCAAAAAAAGCAAAATGACAACAAACAACAGAAAAATATCCAACTATTATGGTCATCTTTCCTGCTCCGTCCTCAACTATCAAAAACAGCCACCACCTCCATCACGATTGATCAAAAAATATTAAAATTACATCAATCCTATGTCTCCTGAAGGAGTTCACACATAATTTAGATTGAAAAATTAAAATAATAAGCACGATCAACCCTCGTAATTTTAATTACATCCAGAATAATAACAACAACCACGACATGTCTGTGGCATAAAACAACACAAACAAAAACATGTATTAGACCATAATAGTTGGATCTAAGATGCCTGCAAAACTGAGTTAGAACAGATCTACATCTACCGACTATTACACAGCACAAGTTTTACTGGACAACATGGACGTATCAATCAATACGCAGATCCAAAGTGCCTCTGATACCAATTGATGGAACTGGGGATTCCCAGGACCCTAGTTTGGTGTGCGAATTATACCTGCGACGGGAACAAGACAACAGTTCCTAATAATCTCAAGCAGTCACGACCCTAAGATCTTCTGCACGTATTCCTTCCTCGGGTTGGACGTTGTATGGGCAATGATCTCCCAACATTTTTTTTCTCCTTGGCAGCCCCTTCTTTCTCTTCTTACGTGAATCACGAATTTAGAGAAAGCTTCTTAGTTCTGATGATCATTTGGCAGCCAGAGAATAGAGGATATATATAAGGCTATGGTAGGGACCATGAGGATAAATTAGGATTAGGTCTCCTAACGGATTTGGGTGTCCTGTATTCAGCCTGAACACACAATCCAGGCCCATTAACAATAGCTCGGTCCACTAATGAGCTATTGTTGCACTACCTTCCTAATCCTAAATTATGATTGTGGCCTCCTTCTATTATATGCTCGTTTGGCTCTCCATGTTAAGATATCGAATGTCCGTCGATCAGATTAAGTTACTGACAACTATATTGATCGACGTCTTTTATCCTTAAGTAATACCACTCAATTTTATTTAGCATGTCGGATATAATCCACCTACAGGATTTACATGACAATTCTTATGAGCTCCTTAAGGGGACATCATCAACCCGACGTATCGGGACATAGATTCTTTTTATAATCAACAGCCCATCATATATACAATATTATTACCCAATTCATAGAGGTTGTTGACCCATAATGAATCTCACTCTTTTATGAGTCAAAGTAATGTACACTGCATATACATGTCTATTATTATATCAGGATTAAGAGCACAAGCATCCATAATAACAAAGGTGTCAAATTTTTATGTAGTCAGTACAAAGAGAATAACCTCAAGCGGTCCTGTTCAATATACACAAAGTGTATAGTGTAAACCTATAGTCAAGATAGACTAATACCAGATTACACTACAACCTTTCTAATAGATTGTCCAAGTTCATCTAGGTTATGAACCATTTATATATTCTATAGGGAACTGATGATAAGATCTTCTGTGTGACACCACACACCATATTATCTACAATATAGAGTATCCGATACTTGCATCAATACTTGTAACAAATACAATATACAAATAATATCCATATGATTCTCATTCAAAATTTAAGGAAATAAAGTTAATACAAAAGTGATGCTTTTATTATATAACCCTAACACTGACTTCACTTTCATGCCATATGCTTGTGTTGGCGTACCTTCTGGATGTTGATTTTTTCGGATAACCCTTATCATACTTGTTACTTTTCCTGGTTGATGATGATGCTGTTGGACAGTCCTTCTTCATATGTCTTTTCTTCTTACAACCGTAGCAGATAGGATCTTCTTCGTTGTTACTGTTGTGTTCTTTTGTTTTTCTATTGAATCTCATGAACTTCTTGAACTTTCTTACTAAGAGAGCTTGATCTTCAGAGTAAGTCACTGTCGTCGAAATTATCTTCGACAGATCTTCTGTATTGAGCTTTGAAAGCGATCGACT
Source organism: Iris pallida (assembly GCA_029216955.1). Lineage (NCBI taxonomy): Eukaryota > Viridiplantae > Streptophyta > Magnoliopsida > Asparagales > Iridaceae > Iris > Iris pallida. Next base: position 37,078,311 of record JANAVB010009596.1, on the reverse strand, counting down.
TCTCCTTTAGTACAACATCTTCAAAGTCTTGAAGTTCCAGCTCGTGAGTGAGTAGCTTACCCATGAGTGTTTCAAGAGACATAGTGGTGAGGCCATTCCCTTCAATGATTTCTGTAGCCTTTGAAATCCAGTTCTTCGTGAGAGATCGTAGAAATTTGAGAATCTTCTCATGGTTATTGTATTCCTTGCCTAATGAAGATAAAGGATTTACAATATCTAGAAATCTTGTAAACATCTGAGTGACGGATTCGTTTGGCTTCATCTTGAACGTCTCATACTCCTGAGTAAGTCTACTGATTTTTTGACTCATTGACTTGCGTCGTGCCTTCGTGAGTCACTTCGAGAAGTTTCCATACTTTATTTGATGTTGTGCACGTAGACACCCTGTTAAATTCAGTCATGTCTAAGGCACAAAACATAACATTAATAGCATTTGCGTCAAGACTGGCTTATTTCTTTTCAGCTTCAATATACTTGTCATGGGGTTTCTTAACCTACTCTTCATCAACAAGAATACGTGCAGGCTTCTTATAGCCATCAATTATAATAGACCATGAGTCAAAATCTAGAGATTTCAAGAAGAAATTCGTTCGTGTTTTCCAGTATGTGTAATTTATGCCATCAAATAGTGGTGGTCTGTTTGTGGCTTGGCCTTCACTTGTGAATTTCACAGTTGTCATGTGTGATACTGTGATCTATGTAACAACTGTAATAGATAAAGAATATAATAGCAGTGTTACCTCGCTTTACCTGTATAACCCACTCTGATACCAATTGTAGAAACGAATTGTAAAACATAATACTCTAGAGGGGGGTGAATAGGACAGCAGAATTTAGCTAATTAAAAATATTAGCAACAAGATCACATATAATATATCACAAGTAAATGAAAAGTAGAGATCAGAAAGCAAACACAAACGCGGCGATGTATACTGGTTTTCCTCTTGTGAGGACTATTCCAGTCGGAAGAACTCTAGCTTCCAGTTGAATCCACTATGAAAAAATACCGCAATTTTCATCCGAAGTCCTTGTAACTTCTACAATACGAACTTTGATCCAAAGTACTCGACCAACTTCAATTGTGAAGTGACTTTCTTCTATCAAGCCTCTGATTACAATCTCTCTGAAACTTCTAGACCGCACCATACTGGCAAATCGACTAGAGGATTGTAACTGGCTTGGGATTTAAAAATGAAAGAGCTTAGAACACTTTGGAAAAAAAATGTATTAAGTTTAGAGAGAAGAGAGAAGAGAGATGTGTTGAAATGAGTGAAATTCTTCTCTATTGATAGGTTTTCCAAAGTCAAAATTCGGGCAAAATTCGGACAGAATTCTTTGAGAGAATCTCGACAAATAGTCGATGCATCCGTAATCGTAGGATGACCAAGTTCAAAATCCACCGACACTAAATAAACTCGGGACGAGTTCGGACCGAACTTTGTTGGTGACCAGAGTTTGATCTTTGGGGAATTTTGTAAATCGAATGTTGAATTTTGGGCTTTTGAAAAGTTTTAGCAGTTAGAAGCTTTTTGTAAAATAGACTATTTTCAAAACATAGGATATTTTAAAAACATTTTGGGGTAGCCTATTTGCAAGTACGACTCGGTGTACAAAGTATTCCTAGACTCAATAAATATGAAAATTATATTAAATATTGAAATACAGACTCATGTGGCAAAATAGATTTATTCTTGAATAGAGTGGTAGAAGTTCTCAGCAATCATCCAAGTAGCCCTTATATCGAGACAAGTTAGATCAATTATTAAAATTAGGTTCGACCATTACCAATGGGCCAACACACTTGGCCACAAAACGAGCTACCTCCCGCTTTATTTCGTGCTACCAATAGTGTTGCCGTAAGTCCCGGTACATCTTGGTTCCTCTGGGGTATATAGAGTAGATTGAGCTATGTGCTTCAGTCAATAATTCTTGTCGAAGCTCTCCGTTTGGAACATATAGATGATCCCACATCGTAGTGTTCCATCCGAATGGATCCTCAATCCAGTCTGCTCTCCTGCTTCGGTCCTCTCTCTAAGTCTTCGAAATCTTGCATCTGTGGATAATGTTGCCTTGATTCTCTCTACTAGCGATGATTGCACTTGAAGATTGGCTAGTATGCCATCAGCTCTAGGGGATATGACTTCTATACGAAGCTTCTGTAAATCTTCTAATATCTCCGTCTGAGTGGTCAAAAAATAAGCTATGGGCTTACGGCTTAACGCATCTGCTACAACGTTTGCCTTGACCAGGTGGTATTGTTACCTAATCTTGTAATCCTTTATCAGCTTCAACCAACGACGTTATCGCATGTTCAGCTTTTTTTGTGTGAAGACATACTTGAGACTTTTATGATCGGTATATATGTCTACCTTTTCGCCGTACAAGTAATGCCTCCAAAGTTTCAGAGCAAAGATAACTGCTACGAGCTCTAGATCATGGGATAGATAATTCTTCTCAAGCACTCTTAACTGTCTCGATGCATATGCTACTACTTGGCCATGCAGCCTCAAGATGCATCCTAATCCCTTTCCAGATGCATCGCTATAAATCACGAATCCTCTTGGTCCCTGATGGAACGACCAAGATGGGTGCAGTAGTTAAGCACTTTTTTGACTCATCAAAGGCCGCTTGACACTCGTCCGTCCATATGAACCCTTGGTCTTTACAAGTCAACCGATTCATAGGTCCAACTATCCGTGAGAATCTTCCACGGACCTTTGGTAATAATCCGTATGTCCGAGGAAACTTCTCACCTTGGAGCCTGAAGTGGGAAAGGGCCAACCTTAACTGCTGTAATTTTCTACGGATCTACCGGTATGTCGGCTTCCGTGATGATATGTCCAAGAAACGAGACCTTCTCCAAAATTAAATCATATTTGCTAAGTTTGGCATAAAGCTGCTCATTCCTCAAAGATCCTAAGACTAACCTCAAATGTTGCTCGAGCTCTTCGTTGATCTTCGAGTATATCAAGATATCGTCTATAAAGATGACCACGAATTTGTCCAAGTATTGATAAAAGATATTATTCATGAGATTCATGAAGCCCACTAGAGTATTATTTAGACCGAATTACATGACCAAAAACTTATAGTGTCCATAACTTGATCTGGATGCAGTCAGAAATATCTTCCTTTCGGACCTTCAACTGGTGATAGTCCGATCGCAAGTCAATTTTGGAAAATATCTTGGCTCCACTCAACTGATCAAATAGATCGCCAATACATGGCAAGGGGTACTTGTTTTTCATTGTCTCCACGTTTAGAGCTTCATAATCAATGCACATGCGCACTATCCCGTCCTTTTTTGGCACGATCAAGATGGGTGCTCCCATAGTGACACACTGGCACGAATAAAGCCCTACTCTAGCAATTCGTCTATTTGGGTGTTCATTTCTACTAACTCCTTAGGTGATAGCTGGTATACTTGAGGTGAGATGGTTTCAGCTCTTGGAATGAGTTCTATAGAAAACTCGATGTCTCTGTCGGGTGGCAATCCTGGCAACTCTTCTGGAAAAACATCTTGGAACTCGGTGATGATAGGATGCTAAGGAATGTCATCTATCTCCATATGAGTCCCTAACGTAGGTGGATCACTTCTTTCTTTAGCTCCTCTAACAAACTCGAATTTTGACTCGTTTGGTGGTTTAAAGACAATGATACCTCTATGACAGTCAAGGGAGGCATAATACTGGCTCAACCAGTCCATCCCAAGAACCACATCGAAAGATGGCACAGGAAAAACCAAAAATCGTGCCTTCATCTCTATTCCATAAATCACTATAGGACAAAGTCTACAAATGCTACTTATAAGTACTTTCCTTCCCTAGTAAGGATTCTAATGTTCTTACAAGTGGTGTAGTAGGAATAATGTGTCTAGTTGCAAAACTAGTGGGTATGAATGAGTATGTGGCTCCAGTGTCGGATAGTGTAATAACAAGAAATGTAGCAACCAAAACCATACCTGCTATGACTTCTCCTTCTGGCTTCGCATCCTCTACTGCTAGCGAAAAAGCCTATACGTACTTCTAACCGGGACCCTGAGCTCTGGCCATATCGAATTGCACATACTGGAAAAATAAGGTTGGACGAGGTGCACTTGCTGCTGGTTTCATAAGCCTCGGCACCAGCTATTCTGGTCGAGGTGTTGGAAGTGTTGGAGTTGTCGGCCTCGTGGCCTGCTGAGCATGTACTATAGCTTGTTGCTCCGGACAATCCTTGACCATATGCTGGCCGGATCCATACCTCAAGCATAAACCAAGACGAATTCGGCTGTCGTTCTGGATATGTCCTTGCTTCCCGCAGTAGTAAAAAATGGGCTTCTGGTAGGGTATGGGCCTCTGCTGCTGCTTCACTGTGGGCCTTCTAATTGGTCTGCCTTATGTCACTCTATCTGGTGCAACTACTGGAGTGGGACGTCTCGGTGTTTGTTGTATCTCCTTGCGAAGGATCTCCTGACTATCCACTTCTTCTAGAATAGCTTAATGAGAGACTCGAGACTATGGTGGTATAAGTCTTGAGCTTTGCTATTAGCCCCTAGTGAAATCTCTTCGCTCTCTCCTGCTCTATCGAAATTAATGTCGCACCGAATATGCTCAGGTGGTTAAACTCCACATCGTACTCGTTCACCGACAAGTTCTCTTACTACAGATAGAGAAGCTGGTCGTAGAGGATGTCCCTTACATGAATAGGGAAGAATCTTTTATAGAAGCGGTCATAGAACTCCTTCCATGTCTGCTTAGTGCCTAGTTATCTCAGTTTTGCCTTCCACCAGTGGTGAGAGTTGTCCTCTAGGAGTAAGTCTACTATTATCATCCATAAGTTTGTTGGCAACTGAGACGCCTTCAGTAGCTTTTCTGTGCTGATAAGCCATGCGTAGACCTTTAGTGGTTTCTCGGTACCCTTGAAGGGTTTGGGGTTCATCTCGATGAAGTTCTTGATAGAGCCCTCGTAAGGATGTGGTGCTGGTACCGGGGTCGAAGGTGGTGGTGGGGGTCTAGCTAATGAAGCCATCATGATCTGTCTTAGCAACTCAGTTTGCTGCCACTGAGCCTGCATCATAGCATACATGAACTGGGTAGTGGGGTTTCCATCGGCCAGTGGTAGAGGTATTTAGGGTCCGAACTGAAGTGGAAACTGTTGAGGGAATGGTGGTGGAGGTGGTGGTACATTCTCTTCTGGAGGTACAGTAGTAGTCTACCCAGTCGGGCCGACTGGTGGTACTTGGGTCTGGGTTTCCTGTTGTACCGTCTATGGGGTCATAGTATCTTGTTGATGTCCCTGCTGGTACGGAGTCACCGGAGTCCATGGTGGGACCTGTTCCTCTTGAGTGGTTGCATCACCAGATGTGATGGCAAGGGTGGAAACACATCTGCTTCGAAGATGCATTTTGCTGGCATGAAAGTAAGGATACGTTAGGACAGATTCAAGCAACAGGCAATTCAAGCAATCAAAGAAGAGTTGAAAGAGTTTGAAGTCAAAGGAGGTAATAAGTTGTGGATGAGATGCTATTCTTATTCCTATATGCAGGCATGCTTCGTACAGTTATGTAACCAAATAATATTTTTGTTGACCTGCATGGACCACCACAAAAACATGTAACGCCACAGTCCCAATATACGTAGGACTAAGCATACTGAACATGCCACCTGCATGCATACGAAGAAAACTCCAATATATGGAACCTTTGTACATATACATAAGATGTAAATAATAAAAACATAGGCAGTCACAGATAATGTCACGACCCGCACCCACTGTGAGGGTACAAGTACGTAACAGCGCCCAGCCTACGCCGCAGAATCAGCTGTAGAACGCTATCCTAAGTCTCTAACTAACCATCAACTCATGCAGTATATAATGTACTCATCATGATCAACTCCGAACGGAGGACAAGTATAAGATATTGTAACTCAATCACAGTCTAAGCACGATAAGATAACACAGAAGAGATAACTAAGAAATAGAAAGATAATTACTACTACTGAAATAATAACATCTCAACAATCTGAAATACAATACAAGTCTCAAATCAATACAATAAGTCCAAATAAGAACTAATACAAGTCTAAAACTGTATCCCGATCACTGCTATGTGTCGGGACCAAAGGTGGCTAATCCCTCGTGAGGTCCATAATAAGTAGGGCAAGTGTCCTCAGGGCAATCATCTGTAAAATTTCAACAGGTCCAGTCAGGACAGGAATGAGCACATCTCCTCTAGAAAATCCAAGTAAATAACAGAGAACTATAAAGCAGTTATAGACAGTTGTATTGATGAACATGGCAGTTTATATTCAGGTGATGGTATAGAGAGACAGATAAAGTACAAGAAAAGTAAGGTAACTAAAACAAGAGAAGAATCATGGCAATAATGACTGTAAAATAGAAACTAGCTGAACTAGAGTAACATGGTATAAGTCCAGACAGTAAATGTAGACAACTGTAAACTCCAATGTAAGTCCAGTACAAGATGAATCTAATACAAGATTAATCCAGTACGAGATGATTCCAGTCATAGTGATCAATGATTCCAGGGTGAGTCCGGCCTATACTCTAACAGTGTGTTTTAAAATACCGAGGTCGACAAGTAAACGGCTATAGGTAATCCGGCACATCATACACCTGGCCAGGTGTGAGATGGCTATCATTCCAGTTTGATTCCAGCATGTAGGGTGATTCCAAAATTAGGGTATGTCTACATGTCTTACTATAGTATTTCCCCTCCCAGCAAGTGAATCCAGAAATCCGATACGAGATTCAAGATGAGTCCAGCCAGAACATGATGATACCAGTAAATGATTCCAGAATGATTCTAATAATAGAGACCAGACAATAAATGTGTGTCGAATACATGAATCCAGAAATATCTATATGTGTTGTAACAGAGAATCACATACAACTAACTAGAACTGAAGTACAGTAATTGACAAGTAAATAAGAGAACTATCAGAGAATGTACTCGCCTGGCACTCTAAAAAGAGTAGTGTAATATCAGATGTCTGCAACAGAGTCACAATGTCCTAAACAGAGGAATATAGGTTATGACATGTCCAGAATGGTAATTAAGAACATATAATGCAATCTACATGATTTCTAGGCTAATCTAGGTCAAAGTCAAACTTTGGTCAACCTTGGTTAGTTACACTAGTCAACTAGGTCTAGGTCAGTCAACTCAAGTCTAAACAACCACCTATAGGTCACTCTAACACTAGGCTATATACCAAATAGATACAATATATAAATATATATACATTCATACATGTGTACATAGATACCTAGTGAGGGCTAAGGCATAAACACATTTAGATTACACATATTCATGCCCTCATTCATATATATATGCATAAAGCATATATATGCTCATAAGCTATGGTATATACATGCATATCTACATACATTCATAAAAGGATGCATAGGCACTTGTATACATTCCTACACATTGCATTCATTCATTTATTCCTTGCATTTGATCACATACATTGTCTACATTGCATATATCATGGCATACCTACACTTATTCATTCATGCATTATGTTACCAACTACATGGATACTTGCATACATGCATGCTCTCCTACATTCATATATATATATATATATATATATATATATATATATATATATATATATATATATATATATATATATATATATAGTGCATATTTATTAAGTATCACCTGACATGCATACATAGGATATACTCATATCATATATTGCATATATACTATATATATATATATATATATATATATATATATATATATATATATATAGGGAGGGCAAGGAAGGGGGCATGAAGAGGGGTGTGTTGTGTGTGCAATGTAAGGGGTTTCCTGTGTCTGTGTTCAGATAGGGGGTGTAGTGTGTAAGGGTGTGTGTTTAGACTTGTTCTCAGATTTTCAATGAATACTTTCCAGTTTCAGTAAAACAGTATTCCCGTATATTGCAGTGAGTGAACCTATGAATCAATGTGTTCTCAGCTATGTGATAGTGCACCTAGTGTATCCATTTCAGATTTTGCATAGTGTGTACATAGGAAACAATGTGTACAGAGTGTATATCAATCTCAGATTTTTAGTCCCAGGTTTCAAACAGTGAAGTGTGTGTTATGTGGACTTGTTCTCAGGTTAGCAGTGGGGAATGTGTGTGACAGTGTGCTATATGTGTGTGAGACATGTGAATCATGGTATGAGTGTAGGAGTGTCTTAGGTTCAGTCATAGGTTCCAGGTTCACAAAACAGTGTGAGTGAGTGAATAATGATATCAAATCTCAGAAAACAAGAAAAAATAGTGCAGCATCTCAGTTTACACAACAGTACAAAACTGTGTGGGTGTGTCCATATTGAACTAAATCAAACAAAACAGTGTGTGTGCAGGAATTCTCAGGTTTCAGATTTGAATCTCAGATTTAAGTTCAAAAGTGTGTATCAGTCCAATGTAATCCCAAAAGTCCAATGCAAAATTCGAAGACTTAATCACTACCACAACTATAAATCCTAATGCAAACTAACTCAATTAGATATAGGAAATAAGTATGAAATTGAACCAACAATTTTAGGAAAATACCATGGCAATTCAACTCTCAAGTTGTAATGTAAACTATTCAGAAATCCAATGTATCAGTCTTAACAGTTTATTGCAACTTCTAAAGCCAAAAGAAAAATTAAAAACTAATCCCATGCTATTCATAAACTCCTAGCATGTAGGCTAACTTTCAGATACATATAGGTGTACAACCAATCGATTTTAACACACAAAAATAGGTTAATATATGTTCGAATTTCAGAAACCCGACTGACAGCTACACCTATCAGAAAATTAGGAAAATTCCCCATTTTGAATTGAATTTAACAATCAATATTCGATTAGAAAGGTTGGTAAGGTGTGTGCACATGACAGGGTGTTATAAAAATCGTGTCGTGTCCACAAAAGTGGACACGACGTGTCCAAAATACGAATTATACAGTGTATCAAAAATCAGCACAGACAGCCTCGTACAGAGGTGCAGCGTGACCTAGGACACGACATATGACACCAGAGGGCTCTTGCTCATGTCCCAGGGTTCGCCAAGGATATGGAAACATGCTCGAGTGTCTGCAACGTGTCCACGACACGCGTACACTCGATATGGACACCGTATCAGTGCACGTTTTCTGCCTGAAGCAGTGTAGGCAAAAATGCGTGCGCGTGTGATTTCTCACAACCTACTCGACGAACTCGCCTCAAATTTTGTGTGTGTCGTGTCAGTGTATGCCCCCACGGATCCACTAAAAATAAGTTCACAAAAGGCCGTGTCGTGTCCTATGGGACATTCGAACAACAGGGGACTGTACGGGCACAGTGCTGTGCCTCGTGCACGTGATGCGTGTCCAATTTCGACACGAAAATGACACAGTCTCCAACTCAGTCTTCACAAAAGTTAATATATATATTTATATCTACAAAACCATGCAATTAGTTTTACAAAAATCGAAAATAAAATCCTAAGTGGCATTCTATCAAACACTTACCTATACGCTATGACACGTGTCCGATACGGACACCAAATGGACACGATTTCTACCCAAACTTTAGGGACAGCTAGGGGACACCTAGATCTAGCCTAAAATGCAAAGAAAACAGAATATTAGCACAATTTGATGAGTTTTACCTATAGGTGCAATTAACAAGAAAAGGCTTCAAATGGGGGGTTCCTCCTTGCTAGCCAAATGCTCCAAATTGACCCAAAGCTGGGATTATTCTCCACAAGAAGAAAATAGGAGAGTATTAGGCTCTAATGCAAGAAACTAGAATGGAAAAGGATTTAAAATGAAGAATCTATGGATTGGGAAAGAATGGACATACCTTTCTTTTTCCTATGTGTTGGAATAATACAAAAGAGGCAAGAACTAATAAAAAGATTATTTATAGGGGAGGGAAATGACCTAGTGGCTAGTCATAAAGGAAAGAATTAGGGTTAGGGTTTAGTCTAGTGGGCTTTGGGCCTAGTTGCACTAGCTAACTAGCTCAAGTCCTTAGCCTTTGGTCCAATGCAAAAATCCTCCTACTCTCTTCATGAAACTTAGCCAACTTAAGTCAACCAAGACCAACTTAAGTTAGATTAGGGTCCATACCATGTTAACTAAGTCACCAAAGTCAAGGTCAAAGTCTAGGACAGTCTCTTAAGTCACAGCTAGCAAAAGTCAAAATTAACAATCACCAATGCAATAAATCATAAAATAATTCAAAGAGGCCAAATGACCAAAATACCCTTATGCTCAAAAGTAAAAATAAATCATCCTAATCATGGTTAGGCTCTACGTCAGACAGTCTCTATGGTTTCACTAGCAGCATATCAAAATCATAAGTCATGACTTAAAACAAATTTAAATTGATTAAAAAATTACCAAAATTCATAATGTGATATAAATAAATAAATAATGATTATAAATACAAAATTTCAAAAATACCCTCATTTCAGAAACTGGGTGTTACAAGTCTACCCCCCTTAGAAAAATTATCCTCGAAATTAAGATGATCGTACCCTTCCTAGGTCAAACCCCCAATCAATAAAGGTCGAAGCAACACAATCCTACTGGGCATGATTCCACAGTCTCGAATAGAATAGCTACACTATCTAGCAAATCACAAGCAATATCCTGGCAGGTACTAATGGAAATCACACATGAAAGCGGGGTGGAAGAACAAGAAAGACAAACCTGCTAACCCATCACCTGCACCGTCGGTCTTCTCGAACGCCATCGCAAAAGCTCTACCCCTCTGGTGCTGAGCTACAGGTGGCCTATCTCCCTCAAAAGGAGGTGCAATGGGACAATCTATCTTCTGGTGGGCACCGGACCTACAAAAATAGCAAACCTTCAGCCTCTTCCTGCACTGCTTCCAGATGTGTCCTGGCTTCCTGCAGTAGGAACAACTGATCGCCTTCGGGTCCTGACCCCGATACTGATGTTGCACCTGCTGAACTCCCACTGGCGCCTGCGCCTGATGAATCTGCACATGAGGCCTCTTGGCCTGGCCTCTGCTGCTGCTGGTACCGTGAGCGTCCCGTCCCCTCTTGAGCCTCAGCTCAAGGTCATCCTCTGCTGCTAAGGCACCCACCAAGATCTCCTCAAAAGTGGCACTGCGGGCACTTTTGGTATAGTACTTCACCTCCTTGACCAGTGCCTTTCTGAACCTCCGGGCCTTCGTCGCCTCGGATAACCCCTCGACATAACTTTCCAGACGACAGAACTCCCCAGCATACTCCTCTACGGACTGACTGCCCTGGACTAAGGCTTCGAACTGAGTCTCGAGGGCACCTAGCACTGCATCTGGAAAAAACTTCTCATTGAACAGCTTCTTGAATGCTGCCCAAGTCTGCCCTGGTGTACCAACCCTCGGGTTGGTCTGGTACTAAGTATGGGCCAAATCCTGTATCATACTGGTCGTCGCCTCGATCTGAAGTCTAGCTGGAATCTCTGCCAGTCTGAAAATCTCCTCCTTATGCTCTATCTACTCATCAGCATACAGAATGCCCTCTGTACCCCCGAAGTCCCTCGAGTGTATCTTCTGGAAGTCTTGGATGCCCTTCTCCTGCGGCTGGTGCGGCTGTTGAACTGCCTAAGGCTGAGCTGCTGCTCTCTCAACTATCGTCCGGGCCAGGTCGATACCCTGACTAAACTTCGCAGTCTGACGCTGCTGCTGGGCCTGCTGGGTCTCCATGAACTGCTGAAAGAATGTGAATAGCTGGACTGCATCAACTGTCCCTGAAGGCGGCTGCTGCTGCTGGAGCATCTCTGGAATCACCGGGCTCTGTCTGTGCAATGGTGGATGGGCTCTTCTAAAGGCAGCTGAAACACCTACCCCAGCTGGCTGAACTGGTGTTGCGGTATCGGGGGCTTCCTGCACATGACGAGAGGTGGCAGACCCCTCAGCAGTATCCCCCGGTCCGGGCAATGTGATCTAGTCTCGACCATCCTGGAGACAGATCAAACAAGGAATCAATACTGAGATAGAAGCGATAAATCAAGGGAGGACAGTTAATTTCAAGAAAGACAAATCAGCAAGATGTATAGATGGCATGAATTGAAGCAGAGTTTTTTCTAACTGTGATTGAGTACCTCTCCATTGAAGCTTATTGCTCAATCCTATTGCAGGCTCGCAGCAGTACAACTAAGTCGCCGTACTACCACGATATCGCACTAATGCGACTCTCGACCTGCATGGGCAACTACTAAAAACGTGTCACGACCTGCACCCACTGTGAGGGTACAAGTACGTAACAACGCCCAGCCTACGTCGTAAAATTGGCGGCAGAACACTGTTCTAAGTCTCTAACTAACCATCAACTTATGCAGTATATAATGTACTCATCATGATCAACTCCGAACGGAGGACAAGTATAAGATATTGTAACTCAATCACAGTCTAAGCATGACAAGATAACACAGAAGAGATAACTAAGAAATAGAAAGACAACTACTACTATTGAAATAATAACAACATCTCAACAATCTGAAATACAACACAAGTCTCAAATCAATACAACAAGTCCAAATAAGAACTAATGCAAGTCTAAAACTGTATCCCGATCACTGCTATGTGTCGGGACCAAAGGTGGCTAATCCCTCGTCAGGTCTATAATGAGTAGTACAAGTGTCCTCAGGGCAATCATCTGTAAAATTTCAACAGGTCTAGTCAGGACAGGAATGAGCACATCTCATCTAGAAAACCTAAGTAAATAACAGAGAACTATAAAGCAGTTATAGACAGTTGTATTGATGAACATGGCAGTTTATATTCAGGTGATGGTATAGAGAGACAGATAAAGTACAAGAAAAGTAAGGTAACTAAAACAAGAAAAGAATCATGGCAATAATGTAGACAAGTATAAACTCCAATGTAAGCCCAGTACAAGATGAATCTAATACAAGATGAATCTAGTACGAGACAATTCCAGTCATAGTGATCAATGATTCCAGGGTGAGTCCAGCCTATACTCTAATAGTGTGTTTTAAAATACTGAGATCGACATGTAAACGACTATAGGTAATCCGGCACATCACACCTGGCCGGGTGTGAGATGGCTATCATTCTAGTTTGATTCCAGTATGTAGGGTGATTCCAGAATTGGGGTATATCTACATGTCTTACTCTAATATTTCCCTTCCTAGCAAGTGAATCCAGAAATCCGACACGAGATTCAAGATGAGTCCAGCCAGAACATGATGATACCAGTAAATGATTCCAGAATGATTCCAGTAATAGAGGCCAGACAATAAATGCGTGTCAAATACATGAATCCAGAAATATCCATACGTGTTGTAATAGAGAATCACATACAACTAACTAGAACTGAAGTACAGTAATTGACAAGTAAATAAGAGAACTATCAGAGAATGTACTCGCCTGGCACTCTAAAAAGAGTAGTGTAATATCAGATGTCTGCAACAGAGTCACAATGTCCTAAACAGAGGAATATAGGTTATGACATGTCCAGAATGGTAATTAAAAACATATAATGCAATCTACATGATTTCTAGGCTAATCTAGGTCAAAGTCAAACTTTGGTCAACCTTGGTTAGTTACACTAGTCAACTAGGTCTAGGTCAGTCAACTCAAGTCTAAACAACCACCTATAGGTCACTCTAGCACTAGGCTATATACCAAATAGATACAATATATAAATATATATACATTCATACATGTGTACATAGATACCTAGTGAGGGCTAAGGCATATACACATTTAGATTACACATATTCATGCCTTCATTCATATATATATGCGTAAAGCATATATATGCTCATAAGCTATGGTATATACATGCATATCTACATACATTCATACAAGGATGCATAGGCACTTGTATACATTCCTACACATTGTATTCATTCATTTATTCCTTGCATTTGATCACATACATTGTCTACATTGCATATATCATGGCATACCTACACTTATTCATTCATGCATTATGTTACCTACTACATGGATACTTGCATACATGTATGCTCTCCTACATTCATATATATATATAGTGCATATTTATTAAGTATCACCTAACATGCATACATAGGACATACTCATATCATATATTGTATATATACACTATATATATATATATATATATATATATATATATATATATATATATATATATATATATATATATATATATATATATATATATATATATATATATATAGGGAGGACAAGGAAGGGGGCATGAAGAGGGGTGTGTTGTGCGTGCAATGTAAGGAGTTTCCTGTGTCTGTGTTCAGATAGGGGTGTAGTGTGTAAGGGTGTGTGTTTAGACTTGTTCTCAGATTTTTAGTGAATACTTTCCAGTTTCAGTAAAACAGTGTTCCTGTGTATTGTAGTGAGTGAACCTATGAATCAATGTGTTCTCAGCTATGTGATAGTACACCTAGTGTATCCATTTCAGATTTTGCATAGTGTGTACATAGAAAACAATGTATACAGAGTGTATATCAATCTCAGATTTTCAGTCCCAGGTTTTAAACAGTGAAGTGTGTGTCATGTGGACTTGTTTTCAGGTTAGCAGTGGGGAATGTGTGTGACAGTGTGCTATATATGTGTACATGAGTATGTGTGAGACATGTGAATTACGGTGTGAGTGTAGGAGTGTCTTAGGTTCAGTCATAGGTTCCAGGTTCACAAAACAGTGTGAGTGAGTGAATAATGATATCAAATCTCAAGAAACAGGAAAAACAGTGCAGCATCTCAGTTTACACAACAGTGCAAAAGTGTGTGGGTGTGTCCATATTGAACTAAATCAAACAAAACAGTGTGTGTGTACAGGAATTCTCAAGTTTCAGATTTGAATCTCAGATTTAAGTTCAAAAGTGTGTATCAGTCCAATGTAATCCCAAAAGTCCAATGCAAAATTCGAAGACTTAATCACTACCACAACTATAAATCCTAATGCAAACTAACTCAATTAGATATAGGAAGTAAGTATGAAATTGAACCAATAATTTTAGGGAAATACCATGGCAATTCAACTCTCAAGTTGTAATGTAAACCATTCAGAAATCTAATGTATCAGTCTTAACAGTTTATTGCAACTTCTAAAGCCAAAAGCAAAATTGAAAACTAATCCCATGCTATTCATAAACTCCTAGCATGTAGGCTAACTTTCAGATACATATAGGTGTACAACCAATCGATTTTAACACACAAAAATAGGTTGATATATGTTCGAATTTTAGAAACCCGACTGACAGCTACGTCTATCAGAAAATTAGTAAAATTCCCTATTTCGAATTGAATTTTACAATCAATATTCGATTAGAAAGGTTGTCACGACCCGCACCCACTGTGAGGGTACGAGAACGTAATAACGCCCAGCCTATGCCGCAGTGTCGGCGGTAGAACGCTGTCCTAGGTCACAATATCTAACAATATAAGGTACCTGAATAGTATATACACTCTGAATGGAGGTGACATAACAGAACAGTCTCAATCACTTCTAAGGTAGATACAGAATAGTAAAGGTAGATAGAGAGATCAAAACCACAATTTAATACAGATATGAGAGAGAGAATCTAAGTGTCTAAGATAACAACTCAAGAACATCCAGCTCAAAACAAATCTCTAAATATATACCACATCTCAGAACAACAACTGAAAATCAAATAACAATACTGAAAGAAAAGCTAAAGCCTAGCTATCTAGCCTAGACTATGGGAGTAGCATCCTGTACTGCAGCTGGGTCCCCCAGAGGAACCAGGTCGCAGGTGTCGTCTAAGCCTGCTCCGTAATAGGTGGTACATAGGGCCTCCTCTTCATCCTCTGTAATATTTTCAACAGGTCCAGTCAGGACAGGAGCGAGCACAATACATCTCAACAAGTCATAGCAGGAAAAGGAAATATAATCATGCTAGAGAATAAAATACAAGAAACTGAAGAATAGTATAAAGTAAGAGAGAGACTGTAAGTAAATATCTATGATATATATAAAGAGAGACAGTGCTAGTGATTCAGAGTACTGGATAAACATGTGAATGGCTAAGGACTGATTCATGATTATACTACTTGGAATTGATTCATGATTACACTACTTGGATTTATTCACATGTTTATTTATACTCCACCATCTCCAATCAATACATAAAGATCCATTCAAGTTACGTTAAGATTCATGATTATACTACGTTGCCCATAAGGGCGATTCATGAATTGATTCGTGAATGCTCGGTGATCATGTGAGTACATGAGTCACTAGCTGATTCGCGAAGATTCATGATAATAGAAGCATAAGATACGTGATGTAAGTGAAACACACTGGACAAAAGTATCTGATGCTCCCGAGAGGGATAACATCTCATGAAGGGATCCATATAGTACTAATCCGTGTTACCAACGTGTCAGCATCAAGTAAGATAATCTAAAGCAGGAAATATAATCCTAAACAAGATATAAAATGATCAGAGAATGTACTCGCCTCGTATCTGAATGTCTGAAGTAAATGTACTGTCCGAGAAGAGGTGTCTGGCTCCTAATCAGAACAGCACAAGTCACAACAAGTCTAAAATGATAAGATGAAGCACTACGATGCATTCTACATGAGTCTAGGTCAAACTAGGTCAAAGTCAACTCTTGGTCAACCCTGGTTAACCAAGAAGTCAAACCTAGGTCAATTATGGTCAAACTAGGTCTAACAAGTCTAATTAGTCTTAACTAGTCTATTCTAGGCCTAACCAAGACTAAACAGGTCTAACTAGCCCTCACTAGTCTAATAGACACAACATAGGCCCAATACCATATATATAGAATATATATCACTATCACATATGAATGTATATGTATATCCACATATACAAATAGACATGTGCCTAGCACATGAGCTATCACACATATAGATAGATCCCACATGGCTTTACATTACACATTTACACATAGGCTATCTTAACTATTTACCCACATATATTTATATATATATAATCACACACATACATATATTAGGAATTATCTATATATATATATATATATATATATATATATATATATATATATATATATATATATATATATATAGGGTGCATCTATGTGTGTGTGGATATATAGGAGCAATGTGTGTGTGCATATGAGAGATATGTACCTGTGTGTGTGTTAAGGGTATGTGGGTGTGTGTGTATACTTATGAAATGTGTGCGTTCCAGGAAAACCTGTGTGTGTCAGTGTGTGTAGTGTAATAGGAAACATATGACAGGAACATATGTTCTCAGGTTTGAAAGAATACTCAGGAATTTGTGTATAGTGTATAGAAACATATGACAGGAAACTCATGAAGGGGCTGAAACATGCATGTGGGCATGTGTGTGTATAGTGTAGGCAAATAAGTTCTCAGGATATCAAAACAGTGAAAAATTTACATGTAATTAAGTTCCCAGATTTCATATACCTAACAATTCAGTTTTCAGGTTAGCATATTAAGGGGTGAATGAATCTCAGGAAATTAACTCACCACAGTTCAGTTTGTAAAACAAAAAGGAACAGGAACCAAATCCCAGTTTCATGTTTTCTTCCTAAACAATGAATCAATCATAGAAAAACAGTGAGTAACATTCAACATATGGGAAGAATGACAGTTCAGTTCTCATTCCCAATTTCAGTTCACAGAATAATATATTAACCTCAGAAATCAAAATAGTGAGAATGCCATGAATAGGTTCTCAGGAAATCATATTTCAGTTCTAATTAACAGTGTTATACATGAAGGGAATCATACTCAGTGTGCTTGTACTCAGGAAACCTGTGTGTGTGTTGTATCAATGTGTGCAGGAGATGAAGAAACATTGTATGTGTGTGATGAATCAATGTGTGCAGGAATTATGTATGCAGTGTCTAACAGGATATAAATCAGTGTCTTCATAAGAAATCTTCTATTTCATTTACAGTTGGAAGAAATGAAGAATTGGCATTTACATATGTGTATGTGTGTTGCATAGCAAACAGTGTATGGACATATAGATAGGTGACAGTACAAATAGGAAGGAAACCCATTCAGTTCTACAACAGTGTGTGTATACAGTGTGGCAGGACATGAGTTTCAGATTTGGGTGGGTGTCTATAGCAAAAAGTGTGCAGGGATTTAGGGAGTGTGTGAGTGACAGTGTAGGCTAGTATGTGACAGGTATATGTGTCTCATTGTGCTGTACAGGAAATAATGAGAGTGAAACATGTGACAGTAATGCAAAACAGTGTACCACAGTATTTACAGTGAGGGAAAATGGGTGTGACATGATGAATTATGTGCATGAACTAATCACAAAGAACTGAACAAGTGTTCTCATGAATCTGAACATTGACAGGAATGTACAGGGTATATCTTGGCATTAACAGGAATGAAATGTGTAGTCTCAGATTTTAATTACCCATTGACAGTTAGGCAAAGGAATAGAAAATCAATTCATGTAACCATTCATGAATCACATCAATTAATTTACACCCAATTTCAATTCTCAGGAAATGCCAACAGGGAAATGTTCTCAGAAATCAAACAGTGGAGAATTTGACATGTAATTGAGTTTTAAGGAATTAGATTACTCTCATTCTAATAAATAAATTACATTAAGAGAGAATTGGGAATGTGCTTAGGACTTAATCTAGAAATCTAAACATGTCCTAATCAACATATTAAATCATAAGGACAGGAAATGAAGAGTTCAGTTATATTTTACACTGATACAATAGTGTATCAGTCAACCTAGCATTTCCCAAATCCAACTCGATTATCCCAACATAATAAATAAATTATACTAATCAGAGATTAGGGGATGTGATTAGGACTTAATTTAGGAATCAATTAATCACTAATAACAGGAATTTAAAACAGGAAAAGAGAGAGAGCAGTGCATACACTGTTACACCAATGTATCAGTCGAATGATTAACCAACCCATTTTCAATTTTATACTGTAAATTAGCAATTCATGAAAAAAATATAGTTGGTAATTAACATTCAATGTGTGCACGTGTCATACACCAAGTTTCGTGTCCAAAAATAGGACACAAGTGTCCAAGAACAAAAGCACAGACACGTACGAGACTGGCACGGGCTCGCGTGACCCGTGCACGTGTCCGCACGCACCCGACACGCAACCAAGTGACACGAGACTTGGGGAGTGTCATGTCAGACACTGCCCCGAGCTCTATGTCAAAGGACACATGCCCATGTGTCCTGAATAGCCCACACGAGCCCACGAGCAGCAGGACACTGCTGTTCGCGCGCGCGCAGGCGTGTCCACTAGTCCTGTGTGACTCGGATACGACTCGAAATCACCCCAGTCCAATAGAAACCCATAAGCGACCCAAAAATACGAATTCCTATTCAAACACAATTTGAAATCTTGAACGAAATGGCCTTTGTTGCATTTCGTCGAACACCTGCGCATGCCACTGATACGTGTTCGATATGGACACGTACATGACACGAAAATTAGCAAACCCTGTACGTATAGAACCAGGACAACTAGGGCTAGGTGTTCATGCAATTAAAACCTAATTTTAACGGGTGGTTAGGAATTTACCTAGGGTTGTTCTTCAACACAAAAATCCTTCAATGAGGGAATCTCCAAAAGCCACCCAATCCTTCAAATTGCTATAAAACCTGTGATGTGACTCCATAACAGCAGGAGAACAGGGACTAGAACCTTATGGAAGAAATCCTAATCAAAAAGGAGTCCTATTCATTAAACTATGAAGAAAAATTAATAAAGGCTTACCTATTCTTTAGAAAATGAAGAACTAATTAAAAAGAGGCACAAAAACCTATGGAGACATTATATAGGCAAGGGGGGGTCTTGGCTGGCCACTTTAGTTAGGGTTAGGGTTTTTAGGTTTCATCCTATGGCTAGGAATGAATCAAGGCTAATGGGTGGCCTAGAAACTAGGGCTCTTTCCTAGTCTTTTGCAGATCACTTAACCACAACTAAACTTGACTTAACCCATTAACCAAAACCATCTAATTCTCAAAGTGGCTCAATAAATTAGTTATGACCCATCTAGGTTAGGTCCAAACTAGGTTAGGCTAACCAAAATCATATGACAATAATTAAACTAGTTTTTAAATCACACCATTCAATTAAATTATTTAAAAAATTCCTAATAAAATATATTAAATTCAAATTATTTAAAAATGACAAAAATACCCTCAAACTAAAATGATAAATAAAATGCCCTCATCACATGGCTAGGCTCTAGGGTAGACAGTCTCTACGGTTTCACTAGCAAAATACCAAAATCGCAAGTCATAATTTTAAATAGTTTTAATATGATTAAAAATTACTAAAAATCGTATTATTATTTAAATATCATAATTAAATAAATTAAAATATAAAATTTCAAAATTACTCTCATTTGGAAAACTGGGTGTTACAATCCTACCCACCTTAGAAAAATTTCGTCCTCGAAATTAAGATGATCGCACCCCCTTCTAGGTCAAACATAATCAAGGGTCAATCACTAGTCAATTTTCTCAACATCCTAGTACTTGGTCATCAGCTGGTCAACTTCCTAGGATTTTACCTATGCTAGCTACCTAGTGTTGGCAACTAGAGATTAGCAAAAGAAAACTCTATAATAGGCTAGCTCTTAACTTTCCAATCCTATCAAGTCGCCCATAACTAAATACCTACAAGCTAAGCACACCAATCCCAAATACCACATATATGTGCTCAAGAACAACAACCCATCACATATATCCTAAGTATATCATCTATATATGTATATGACTGATCAACCAAGGGTTAAAGTAGACTAAACTCATAAGGGACTGAAACAAAGCTTAGAATTAGGCTAAGGATGAATGGTCTGAAGCATCAACATAGGCAAAAGGGAATGATGCCAAGGGAACTGAAATAAGCTAAAGGACAGGACGTTTGGGTCCAATTGTAAATTTAAAGTAAAAAGAAACCTACACAGTGACTGAAACAAGCCTCTAGATCAACCTGGCCTCTCCTCTATATCTGGCTGAACTAACTACATGCAGGACAGTGGTCTGAAGAAGTGAACCAGACTGGTGTATAGGGAATGCAATAGGCAGTATACCGTAATGAGTGCAGGGTACGTACCAATCAAAATACATTACATATATATACAAACTATATATATTAACCCTCATTACCTCAACTCTACTCAGGGTCTAAAACACACACTCCCTACCACATGCCTATCACTCCAATGAAGGGGTCAGATACGGTAAGGTGTATTGGGACAGAACAGTGAACTATACCAAGGGGTGAGTACAGGCCTCTAGTCATGGGTGTCTCTCTGGGAAGGGTAAGGGGAAATAATAACAATCATGAAGGCTGTAAGGCATACTAACATCCTATATATAAACTGGTTGGTATTGTAAATAACAGGGAAATCATCTACAGTAGGTTACTATTCTAATACCAATGCTAACTATCATCTCTAGGGTACAAACACTCTACAAGTCGTCATATCATTTCACTATGAAGATCTACCTATGAACAAGCTCTACAAACTAAATATCCCCACTCCTAAGTTATTTACAACAACAGAAGGGTATGATGTTTAAAACCTTCTCAAGATACAACCTGTTAATCATATGCGTCTGTCCAAAATCATGTTGTCCAGAGTCTTCATCATGCTAGTGAGCAAGGATACGATAATCACAGATTCCTTGACTAAGGTACGTACCCTTAGGTTCATGGTATTTAAAACTTTTGCATTGTCGCAGGCGATTGCGAAAACCTTAAATTCCCATACCCGAGAAATACATCCAAAATCCGACTACGCGTCCTTATTATGCCAACTAACACGACTATCGAAGATTCTAAATCCTATGATTTAGGAGACCTAGCCCATATGATTTTTTTTTGGAGGAAAACAACCATAACAAAAGAACAACATGACAAAATTAACCAATCAGCAAGGAACAGATGGAATCGGATTTCAGATAGTTATAAGAGATAATTGCGGAAATGGAATAGAGAAGAACGGGACTTGCAGCATGATCTTTAATGGTCTGTGCATCCTCGACTGTTCTGACGATAGCTCGCCCTGCAGGTTTCCCCTGGTCTGCTGCTGATGCTGTATGAACCGCTGCTGCTGAAAAAAAAATCGAGAATGACGGGAGAAAGTCTCTGTACAGGCAGAGGTGTACCTCCAATGTAGCAGAAACGCCAACCTGAGTCGGCACAACAGAAGCATCGGTCTCGAGGCCCTGATGAACAGGACGAGAGGTGGCCAGCCTCTCGATAGTATCCCCCGAACCAAAGTGATAAGATCATGTCTCCATAACCATCATGAAGACAGATCAAAACAAGAAACAATTTCTGAGAATGAAGCGAAATTTCAAAGGAGGACAGTTTATATTTAAGGGAAAAACAATAAGCAATAAATTTAGATAAAAGGGATCTGATAAGTAGTTTTTCCTAATGTGATTGAGTACCTTCAAAATATCCTAATCCTACTGCAGGCTGTAGTGATACTCTAGTTCGAATACCACTACATAAACTTGACCTGCATGGGCCACCACTAAAAACGTGTCACGACCCACACCCACTGTGAGGGTACGAGAACGTAACAACGCCCAGCCTACGCCGCAGTGTCGGCAGTAGAACGCTGTCCTAGGTCACAATATCTAACAATATAAGGTACCTGAATAGTATATACACTCCGAATGGAGGTGACATAACAGAACAGTCTCAATCACTTCTAAGGTAGATACAGAATAGTAAAGGTAGATAGAGAGATCAAAACCACAATTTAATACAAATATGAGAGAGAGAATCTAAGTGTCTAAGATAATAACTCAAGAACATCCAGCTCAAAACAAATCTCTAAATATATACCACATCTCAGAACAACAACTGAAAATCAAATAACAATACTGAAAGAAAAGCTAAAGCCTAGCTATCTAGCCTAGACTATGGGAGTAGCATCCTGTACTGCAGCTGGGTCCCCCAGAGGAACCAGGTCGCAGGTGTCGTCTAAGCCTGCTCCGTAATAGGTGGTACATAGGACCTCCTCTTCATCCTCTGTAATATTTTCAACAGGTCCAGTCAGGACAGGAGCGAGCACAATACATCTCAACAAGTCATAGCAGGAAAAGAAAATATAATCATGCTAGAGAATAAAATACAGGAAACTGAAGAATAGTATAAAGTAAGAGAGAGACTGTAAGTAAATATCTATGATATATATAAAGAGAGACAGTGCTAGTGATTCAGAGTATTGGATAAACATGTGATAGGCTAAGGACTGATTCATGATTACACTACTTGGAATTGATTCATGATTACACTACTTGGATTTATTCACATGTTTATTTATACTCCCCCATCTCCAATCAATACACAAAGATCCATTCAAGTTACGTTAAGATTCATGATTATACTACGTTGCCCATAAGGGCGATTCATGAATTGATTCGTGAATGCTCGGTGATCATGTGAGTACATGAGTCACTAGCTGATTCGCGAAGATTCATGATAATAGAAGCATAAGATACGTGATGTAAGTGAAACACACTGGTCAAAAGTATCTAATGCTCCCGAGAGGGATAACATCTCATGAAGGGATCCATATAGTACTAATCCGTGTTACCAACGTGTCAGCATCAAGTAAGATAATCTAAAGCAGGAAATATAATCCTAAACAAGATATAAAATGATCAGAGAATGTACTCGCCTCGTATCTGAATGTCTGAAGTAAATGTACTGTCCGAGAAGAGGTGTCTGGCTCCTAATCAGAACAGCACAAGTCACAACAAGTCTAAAATGATAAGATGAAGCACTACGATGCATTCTACATGAGTCTAGGTCAAACTAGGTCAAAGTCAACTCTTGGTCAACCCTGGTTAACCAAGAAGTCAAACCTAGGTCAATTATGGTCAAACTAGGTCTAACAAGTCTAATTAGTCTTAACTAGTCTATTCTAGGCCTAACCAAGACTAAACAGGTCTAACTAGCCCTCACTAGTCTAATAGACACAACATAGGCCCAATACCATATATATAGAATATATATCACTATCACATATGAATGTATATGTATATCCACATATACAAATAGACATGTGCCTAGCACATGAGCTATCACACATATAGATAGATCCCACATGGCTTTACATTACACATTTACACATAGGCTATCTTAACTATTTACCCACATATATTTATATATATATAATCACACACATACATATATTAGGAATTATCTATATATATATATATATATATATATATATATATATATATATATATATATATATACATATATAGGGTGCATCTATGTGTGTGTGGATATATAGGAGCAATGTGTGTGTGGATATGAGAGATATGTACCTGTGTGTGTGTTAAGGGTTTGAGGGTGTGTGTGTATACTTATGAAATGTGTGCGTTCCAGGAAAACCTGTGTGTGTCAGTGTGTGTAGTGTAATAGGAAACATATGACAGGAACATATGTTCTCAGGTTTGAAAGAATACTCAAGAATGTGTGTATAGTGTATAGAAACATATGACAGGAAACTCATGAAGGGGCTGAAACATGCATGTGGGCATGTGTGTGTATAGTGTAGGCAAATAAGTTCTCAGGATATCAAAACAGTAAAAAATTTACATGTAATTAAGTTTCCAGATTTCATATACCTAACAATTCAGTTTTCAGGTTAGCATATTAAGGGGTGAATGAATCTCAGGAAATTAACTCACCACAGTTCAGTTCATAAAACAAAAAAGGGACAGGAACCAAATCCCAGTTTCATGCTTTCTTCCCAAACAGTGAATCAATCATAGAAAAACAGTGAGTAACATTCAACATATGGGAAGAATGACAGTTCAGTTCTCATTCCCAATTTCAGTTCACAGATTAACATATTAACCTCAGAAATCAAAATAGTGAGAATGCCATGAATAGGTTCTCAGGAAATTATATTTCAGTTCTAATTAACAGTGTTATACATGAAGGGAATCATACTCAGTGTGCTTGTGCTCAGGAAACCTGTGCGTGTGTTGTATCAATGTGTACAGGAGATGAAGAAACAGTATATGTGTGTGATGTATCAATGTGTGCAGGAATTATGTATGCAGTGTCTAACAGGATATAAATTAGTGTCTTCATAAGAAATCTGCTATTTCTTTTACATTTGGAAGAAATAAAGAATTGGCATTTACACATGTGTATGTGTGTTACATAGCAAACAGTGTGTGGACATATAGATAGGTGACAGTGCAAAATGGAAAGGAAACCCATTCAGTTCTACAACAGTGTGTGTATACAGTGTGGCAGGACATGAGTTTCAGATTTGGGTGGGTGTCTATAGCAAAAAGTGTGCAGGGATTTAGGGAGTGTGTGAGTGACAGTGTAGGCTAGTGTGTGACAGGTATATGTGTCTCATTGTGCTGTACAAAAAATAATGAGAGCTGAAACATGTGACACTAATGCAAAACAGTGTACCACAGTATTTACAGTGAGGGAAAATAGGTGTGACATGATGAATTGTGTGCAGGAACTAATCACAAAGAACTGAAGAAGTGTTCTCATGAATCTGAACATTGACAGGAATGTACAGGGTATATCTTGGCATTAACAGGAATGAAATGTGTAGTCTCAGATTTTAATTACCCATTGACAGTTAGGCAAAGGAATAGAAAATCAATTCATATAACCATTCATGAATCACATCAATTAATTTATACCCAATTTCAATTCTCGGGAAATGCCAACAGGGAAAGGTTCTCAGAAATCAAACAGTAGAGAATTTGACATGTAATTGAGTTTTCAGGAATTAGATTACTCTCATTCTAATAAATAAATTACATTAAGAGAGAATTGGAAATGTGCTTAGGACTTAATCTAGAAATCTAAACATGTCCTAATCAACATATTAAATCATAAGGATAGGAAATGAAGAGTTCAGTTATATTTTATACTGATACAATAGTATATCAGTCAACCTAGCATTTTCCAATTCCAACTCGATTATCCCATCATAATAAATAAATTATACTAATCAGAGATTAGGGATGTGATTAGGACTTAATTTAGGAATCAATTAATCACTAATAATAGGAATTTAAAACAGGAAAAGAGAGAGAGAGCAGTGCATACACTGTTACACTAATGTATCAGTCGAATGATTAACCAACCCATTTTCAATTTCATACTGCAAATTAGCAATTCATGAAGAACATATAGTTGGTAATTAACATTCAATGTGTGCACGGGTCATACACCTAGTTTCGTGTCCAAAAATAGAACACAAGTGTCCAAGAACAAAAGCACAGACACGCACGAGACTGGCACGGGCTCGCGTGACCCGTGCACGTGTCCGCACGCACCCGACATGCAACTAAGTGACACGAGACTTGGGGAGTGTCATGTCAGACACTGCCCCGAGCTCTATGTCAAAGGACATGCGCCCACGTGTCCTGAATAGCCCACGCGAGCCTACGAGCAGCAGGACATTGCTGTCCGCGCGCGCGCAGACGTGTCCATGAGTCCTGTGTGACTCGGACACGACTCCAAATCGCCCCAGTCTAATAGAAACCCATAAGCGACCCAAAAATACGAATTCATATTCAAACACAATTTGAAATCTCGAACGAAATGCCCATTGTGGCATTTCGTCGAACACCTGCGCATGTCACTGATACGTGTTCGATACGGACACGTACAGGACACAAAAATTGGCAAACCCTATACCTACAGAACCAGGACACCTAGGGCTAGGTGTTCATGCATTTAAAACCTAATTTTAATGGGTGGTTAGGAATTTACCTAGGGTTGTTCTTCAACACAAAACTCCTTCAATGAGGGAATTACCAAAAGCCACCCAATCCTTCAAATTGCTATGAAACCTGTGATGTGACTCCATAACAGCAGGAAAATAGGGATGAGAACCTTATGAAAGAAATTCCAATCAAAAATGAGTCCTATTCATTAAACTATGAAGAAAAATTAATAAAGGCTTACCTATTCTTTAGGAAATGAAGAACTAATTAAAAAGAGGCACAAAAACCTATGGAGACATTATATAGGCAAGGGGGGGTCTTGGCTGGCCACTTTAGTTAGGGTTAGGGTTTTTAGGTTTCATCCTATGGCTAGGAATGAATCAAGGCTAATGGGTGGCCTAGAAACTAGGGCTCTTTCCTAGTCTTTTGCAAATCACTTAACCATAACTAAACTTGACTTAACCCATTAACCAAAACCATCTAATTCTCAAAGTGGCTCACTAAATTAGTTATGACCCATCTAGGTTAGGTCCAAACTAGGTTAGGTTAACCAAAATCACATGACAATAATTAAACTAGTATTTAAATCACACCATTCAATTAAATTATTTAAAAAATTCCTAATAAAATATATTAAATTCAAATTATTTAAAAATGACAAAAATACCCTCAAACTAAAATAATAAATGAAATGCCCTCATCACATGGCTAGGCTCTAGGGTAGACAGTCTCTACGGTTTCACTAAAATGACACAGTCTTCACAAAATGACACAGTCTCCAACTCAGTCTTCACAAAAGTTAATATATATATATATTTAGATCTACAAAACCATGCAATTAGTTTTACAAAAATCGAAAATAAAATCCTAAGTGGCATTCTATCAAACACTTACCTATACGCTATGACACGTGTCCGATACGGACACCAAATGAACACGATTTCTACCCAAAATTTAGGGACAGCTAGGGGACACCTAGATCTAGCCTAAAATACAAAGAAAATGGAATATTAGCACAATTTGATGAGTTTTACCTATAGGTGCAATTAGCAAGAAAAGGCTTCAAATGGGGGGTTCCTTCTTGCTAGCCAAATGCTCCAAATTGACCCAAAGCTGGGATTATTCTCTACAAACAGAAAATAGGAGAGTATTAGGCTCTAATACAAGAAACTAGAGTGGAAAATGATTTAAAATGAAGCATCTATGGATTGGGGAAGAATGGACATACCTTTCTTTTTCCTATGTGTTGGAATGGTACAAAAGAGGCAAAAACTAATGAAGAGATTATTTATAGGGGAGGGAAATGACCTAGTGGCTGGTCATAAAGGAAAGATTTAGGGTTAGGGTTTAGTCTAGTGGGCTTTGGGCCTAGTTGTACTAGCTAACTAGCTCAAGTCCTTAGCCTTTAGTCCAATGCAAAAATCCTCCCACTCTCTTCATGAAACTTAGCCAACTTAAGTCAACCAAGACCAACTTAAGTTAGATTAGGGTCCATACCATGTTAACTATTTCACCAAAGTCAAGGTCAAAGTCTAGGACAGTCTCTTAAGTCACAGCTAGCAAAAGTCAAAATTAACAATCACCAATGCAATAAATCATAAAATAATTCAAAGAGACCAAATGACAAAAATACCCTCATGCTCAAAAGTAAAAATAAATTATCCTAATGACATGGTTAGGGTCAAGGTCAGACAGTCTCTATGGTTTCACTAGCAGCACATCAAAATCACAAGTCATGACTTAAAACAAATTTAAATTGATTAAAAATCACCAAAATTTATAATGTGATATAAATGAATAAATAATGAATATAAATACAAAATTTTAAAAATACCCTCATTTCAGAAACTGGGTGTTACAGATAACCTATATCTAATCCACAGAACGCAAGAATAACTAGAGTCCGACCTACTGAAATAAAAAATAAAATAAGAGAAAAATGTACACTACAAATGTAGCAAGTCATGACTAAAAACTACTAGATCTTGGTAGGTAAGACCTCATCAGCTGAGAAAGATGGATCTAGTGCAGAACTGTACTGCTGGGGATAATCCTGTTTATCTAAGCCTGGAGAGATCACCAGGTCCTCAGAAGGATGTAACAAGATACAGGAAAACAACATGCCATATAAACTGTGAAACAAAATAAAGAACGTATGCAATAGAGTGCATAACCGATCTACTGTGAATATGCAGTTAAGAATAAACCTTCAACGCATGGGCACTTTAGCTATATTGGGATTGGCATAGTTCCCAATTGGGCACCAGGGGCCTATGTCCATAACGCTCTATGAACGTCAGAGAGAATCAGTACATTAGCAGAATATTACCTACATCTCCTGCGGAGCTCACAGGTTATAATGGATAGTACATACTTGGCCCATATGTTAGGAAACTTTCCTATTCTTCCCACCCCATGCCTATTTATGTCATCTCCATAACACATATGAACCTCTAATAACTGCCAAGTCCATTAGTAATGCAATTTCTATTAGTATTTATTTCCTAATCGTCGCACGTCTTAGACGTATTGGTGGCCAGCTGACTATGCGAGTCTGTGTCCTACATGTGACTCATAACTCATGATAAATCAAGTGCCAAGGCCATATGAGATATACCAATATCTCACTTCAATGGGTGGTCATCTAGTACTAAGTTATCATGCATAAAAATAAACAAAAGAAGTGAAACGACTAACGCAGTCGTTCGCACCCAAGTATGACTTGGACGCATAATAGAAACACGTAAACAATAATAGTAGAAAAAATAACAAGAAAATATAACATAAATGAATAGTAAATAGTGGCAAAGTATCTTGCCAGGAGGTGGAGTTCAAAAAATAGCAACGTCTAGTAACTCAGACCGTCAGAAATCAAGAGCAATAAAAATCAACTCACGTGAACGTCCTCGGATGCTAAACTAAACATCACGAACATTTTTGACATAAAAGAAATATTCGAGATTGCTTACCCATAAGTCCAATTCTGGACGCAGGGGCAAAATCATAATTTTGGCTCAAATTGGTGTCTGCCGTTGAACCCACTTTGCACCAAAAAGTGTGCCAATATCTACGGTCTATAAAGTTATCAAGTTATATGTCTACAGGTCCGGTTTGATGATACCAACTCAATCATATGTCCAAAATTGGATTTCGATGAGCAGTGCACAATTTCACCCGATGGATTGGGTCATGGGCCCGCCAAAATAGCGTTTCGGTCGACCCTCTCAGAATCGAACCAAACTGGGCTCACAGGACCAGAAAAATGACACTAGTCCATTAGCACAAGTTTTGTCTCGAGATGACAAACTTGTACAAAATTGTAGACTAGTTTGCAAAAGGGCCGATTTGGGATATCTCGAACGATACGCCTCAATTTCGTCGCATGCACACAGCGACCTCGAGTTCCATAGAATCCCACACGTCCGCTAAGTCAATACGCACCTTCTGATACTTTCGGTTCATGACCACGTTGCCCAATTTGTTGGGACGAATTCCATATCGGAGAATTTTCTAAATAAATTTACTATTTTAAAAATGATTTTTGTCAGTTTTGGGAAATCAATTTCTTAACGCACAGTCGACGAAATCCGAATCCACAACAAGGGTTGTGAAGCCCTATAGGTTGTCTAGGACTGTCATCAAATAGATTTTCGAAATTCCTAATATTTATTTTAAAAAATCCTTCAAAATCAGGGTTTGAGACTGTTTTACTATTTTGTTTTCGGACAATTTTTCTTCGATTTTTAAATCAATTTTTGCTCAGGTTTCGTTTTGTTCTACCTAAATCTAAATACTGGGGTTTGAAGGTATATAGATTGACTTCACATAGGAGTTAATAGATCGAGATTCGATCGAGTATTCGTCCAAAAAAGTCAGAGGGAAATAGGGGTACCTGCTGTGTACCGAAACAGGGCAGTGCTCTATTTTCGTCGGGTTTGGGCGGCACTATGGCGTTGCGGTGGTCGACGATGGTGTGCAGGAGGTCGAGGCTGTGCGCGGGGGTGTCAGGGACAATATGGACTTGAGGGAGACAGTCACAAGAGAATTCGATAGGTTTTTGCTTCGTTCAACCTCGGTGTATATATATATATATATATATATATATATATATATATATATATATATATATATATATATATATATATATATATAGACACACACACACATCGAGGTTGAATGAATTACTAGTGTTTTAATCCAATTATTGGATGGAATCTGCTAGAGAATTGGATAGGCTTGGGTTTGGAGAAGATTGGAGAGGATTTGGCTAAGATTTGGTTTAAATCAAATCTCTCGAAGGATTTCCCATGTTCTTATTGGAACAGTCGGGTATGGGTGAGTTATTTAACTCACGAGAATATTAATCTCGTGAGATATTAAAATTCCTTTTTTCTCTTTTATATATATATATATATATTATATATATATATATATATATATTTTTATATATATATATATATATATATATATATATATATATATATATATATATATACACTCTAAAAATCACCTATAAAATTTCTAAAAATCCTAAATATTTAAAATAACTTTTAAAGTATTTTTAGTAAAATATTATGCAAGAAACATTCTTACATATATATAATATAATATTTACTTTCTAGTTTTGTTATATAAAAATATTATATAATTCTTTTCAAGGCTATTTAATAATTAAAATAATCTCTAAACAAATATTTAAAAATAATTTTTTTTAAAATCAGGGGGTTTACAGTATGTCTAGTCTAACACAGTCGTATCCACTCTATACTCTATGATACTATGGTATAACCTATCATCTCGTATCCTTTTAATAGGATTCTCCCTAGTGTAACTTCATTTCTTGACCTATGCATACTATCATGATTTCTACATTGTTTAAGCAAATTTTCCTCCGCCTAGATGCAACCATAGAATTTCTATAAGGTTCTGTATCGTTCTTAAGTACAATGCTTATGGACTCATTCTATTCATAACAAGACTTTTGAATCCTTTCGCTATACTCTTCCACATGGGTGATGTAACACCCAATTTTCCATATGAGGGTATTTTTTTTATTTTTGAGGTAATTTAAAATTTATTAGAATTTATTAGAATTTATGGGAATTTTTAGAAATTATTTTGGAATTGTTTGAATAAGGGTTGACTAGGTTGACTTTGACTAGTTTTGACTTTGTGACCTAACCCTAGTTAAGTTGGACTTGACTAGATATGAGATCCTAGGTTAAGTTAAGTTAACCATACTCTAGTTAGGGAAACCAATTAGGAATTTTGAGATTTAAATGGAAGGATTTTGACCACAAGTCATGACTTGTGATTTTAAGTCATTGATTTATGCCTAAGCCCAAAGCCCATTAGCCAAGTACCCAAATCCTAACCCTAACAATTTTGTCCAGCCAACTTAACTCTCCTAGGGATCCCCCCCTTATAAATAATCTCTTAGAATTTAGGGCTAGCCTCTTTAGGAAGGAGCAAGTTTAGAAAGAGGTATTTTCCCTACTTCAAAAATCCCTAGAAAATCCATTTTACCTCCTTTTTAATCCAAACAAATTGCAATATGTTTTAATTTGAGTATTCTTGCTGTTGTTATAATTTATTCTCAGATTCAAATCAATTTGGAGGAGTTTCACCATCAAGAGGAGCATCTCTTTTTAGAGTTTTTGGGGATTTTGATACATAGAGGTAACTTCTTATTCTCTCCATAGAATCCTGAGATTTTTGCATCATTAGGGAGCCCTAGACCTAACCTAACAGTAGGAATAGAAAACCCTAAGAATTTGTGTCCTTTCGTGTCCAATCTGAACACGTACCAGTGCCTATCTCTTTGTGTTTGTGGAAATGCCACAGTGGGACTTTTTGTATTATTTTTGAAATGTTTTTGAATGAAAATTTGATATTCAGTGTCGCTTACACGTTTCTTGTGCACTGAGATGGATTCGTGCACGTGTCATGTCGTTTTGGACACGGGGACACGCTCTCGCGCGCTCGGAACAGCATTTCCTGCTGTTCGGGGGGTTGTGTCGGACACGACACGACGAGTTTTGACACGAGATTTTGGGGGAGTCTCGGGGCACCCACTGACATGCCATGTGTCAAATTTCATGGGCCCACATGGCGTATTGAGGAAGAAATCCTCGACGTACGAGAATTTGCCTGTGCGGTGCGCACGTGTATTCGAGCACTGATACGCATGTATAAGTCGGACACGTGGACACTAGGACATGGTGTAGGTAGACCTAGTCCTAGCCCTAGTATAGGTGTACACGTGTGTACGAGCACGTGGCCTAATTCGTGTTGTGTCGTGTGCACGACACGCGTGCACTGAAACAGTGCCTGTGTGCACTGTTTCGTGTCTTGGTTCATTTGGACACGTTTGTGTCCTTTTGTTTGGACACAAACACCTCTTATAGCATGTATGCATCATATATTTAAATTACCAACTCTTTATTTTGATTTTTAATGATTTCTCATTAGTTAATTTCTAATTTCCCAATTTAGGATACTAAGTACCCATTTTCTGTTTCCAGTTTTTAAAATCCAATTTGGACACCCTTTTAACCTATTTTATTATTGCCAAAACATTGGTTTTAGTACCAGTTATTGTTCCCCTATGGGTTTACTAGCTATGTGTCAGTTTTGGTGTGATTTGGTGGTGTGTGGGAATCAATATGGGGATGTATGAAAATTGGAAACTAAGTTTCAGTTTTCTGATTTGGGATTGTTTTCTTTTGTTTTGATTTTGCTGAGAATTCCCTTTTTTTATTGATTTTTGTGTATTGTCTCTCTTTTTTCTGTTTACTCTAACACAGTTTTCACATTCACAAACACACCCTCACATGACTTATTCACTCTCTAGCATTTCTCTCTCTCACACACACACACGCACACAAGCATTACACACACACAAGCATTACACACATCACACACACACTCACATGCTCTCTCTCTCTCTATATATATATATGTAAGTAATGTATGCATGTAATAGATATTATATGTATATATGTCAATCTTGTAGTGTAGCTATATACATTAATATATATATATAGTATTTTGAGCCTAGGTAGATATATAATATATATATAAATATGTGATGTTCCTAATGTACTGTACTATAGACTATATGTAAAGTATCTAAATCAATAGGTGTAATGATGAATGATGTTAGACTTGTTGAATGTATTCTAGTTTATAGCTAGTAGCTATGTTGTGATATAGCTAGTATAGGCTTGCATAGCCTTGTAAGGGTTTATGCTAGCTAGTGTAGGTCAGTTTAGACTAGTATAGACTTGTTTAGCCTAGAATGACTAATTTGACCTAATTTAGACTTGGTTGACCTAGTTTGACCATAGTTGACTTAGGTTTGACTCCTTGGTTGACCAAGGTTGACCAAGAGTTGACTTTGGCCTAGATTGACCTAGAATCATGTAGAATGCATAGTAGGACTTCATTATACCATTTTGGACTTGTTGTGACTTGTGCTGTTCTGATTAGGAGCCAGACACCACTCCTCGGACAGTACTTTCATATTGGACACAAAGATACCAGGCGAGTACATTCTCTGATCATTTCATATCCTGCTTAGCATTATTTCATGTATTAAATTACTTTACTTGTGTTGTCACGACATTATCATGGATTAGTACTATACGGATCTCTTCATGCGATGTTATCCCCCTCGGGAGCATCGGGTACATTGTGTCATGTGAGTTTCACTTTCATTAAGTTCTCCTGTGCTTTCATTATACAAGTACACTCTTGTGAACCATGTACTCTCATGTTCACAGAGCCTTCATATATACTATCATGTGTATCCTTTCAAGGGCCCCATGTGATATCATGTACAATAACATAACCTGCTTAGATTCTTGTGTATTAATTGGGGAACGGGGGAGTGCTAGTAGTCATGTGAACAATTCTATAGTAGTGTAGATCATGTATAACTCTTTAGTGTAGATCATGTACAAATCTGTCCCATTCACATGTGCTATCCTGTACTCTGACTCACTAGCCACTGTTAGTTCCTTACTTATAGTAGATATTTCTATTAAAGTTCTCTCTCTCTGTTTACATACTGTATTCTTCAGCACCTGTATCTTACTTTACTGTATGATTATATTTTCTAACCTGCTATGAACTGTTGAGATGTACTGTACTCGCTCCTGTCCTGACTGGACCTGTTGAAAATATTACGGAGGACGAGGAGGAGGCCTTCCTGGACACCTTCTACGGGGCAGCCTTAGATGACACTTGCGAGCTGGACCCTCAGGAGGACCCAGCTCTAGCTGAGGACATCACCCCCACTGCCTAGACTAGTTTAGTTAGGCTTATCTTCTTTATGTTGTCTTGAGACTGTTAGCTAGACTTTACTCTGTTTTAGAGATTCTGAGTTGTATAAATTCTTTTATGCTGTAGCTGAGTTTGTATTCTCTGGATATTGCTGGGATTATCTTAGACTACTTATCATCTATCTTCCTTGAGTTCTGTTCCATATCGTGCTATCTTTTCCTTAGTTGTGATTGAGTTTATCTACTGCTATGTCACCCCCATTCGGGGAGTATAAACTGTTTAGAGATATATTGCAAGATGTATGTTGACCTAGGACAGCGTTCTACCGTCGACACTGTGGCGTAGGCTGGACGTACCCACGTCTCGTGCCCTTACTCTAGGGTGCGGGTCGTGACACATTTTTAGTGGTGGCCCATACAGGTCGAGTTTATGTAGTGGTATTCGAACTAGAGTATCACTACAGCCTGCAGTAGGATCAGGATATTTGATGGTACTCAATCACATTAGAAAAAACTCCTTATCAGATCCCTTTTATCTAAATATGCTACTCGTTGTTTCCCTTGAATATAAACTGTCCACCTTGAATTTTTGCTTCATTCTCAGAAATTGTTTTTTGTTTTGATCTGTCTTCATGATGATTATGAAGGCATGATCTTATCGCTTCGGTTCGGGGGATACTATCGAGAGGCTGGCCACCTCTCATCCTGTTCATCAGGGCCTCGAGACCGCAGTTTCTGTTGTGCCTACTCAGGTTAGCATTTCTGCTACATAGGAGGTGCACCTCTGACTGTACAGGGACTTTTCCCGTCATTTCTGATTTCTCTCAGCAGTAGCAGTTCATGTCGCATCAGTAGCAGACCGGGGGAAATCAGCAGGGGTGAGCTATCGTCGGGACAATTGAGGAAGCACATACCATTGGAGATCTTGCTGCAAGTTCCGTTCTTCTCAATTCCATTCCCGCAATTACCTTTTATAACTACCTTAAAACCCGATTCCATCTGTTCCTTGTTGATTGATTAATTTTATTATGTTACTCTTTTGTTATGTTTGTTTTCTTTTCTTTCTTTCTTTCTGAGAAAATTATATGGGCTAGGTCACCTCAGTTATGGAATATAGAATCTTCGATGGTCGTGTTAGTTGGCATAGTGAGGACATGTAGTCAGATTTTGGATGTATTTCTCGGGTATGGGAATTTAAGGTTTTTGCCGTCGCATACGACAATGCAAAAATTTTAAATACCATGAACCGAAGGGTAGTACCTTAGTCAAGGACTCTATGATTATCGTAGCATTGCCCACTAGCATGATGAGGACTCTGGGCAACATGATTTTGGACAGACGCATATGATTAACAGGTTGTATCTTGAGAAGGTTTTAAACATCATATCCTTCTGTTGTTATGAATAACTTAGGAGTATGAGTAGGAGTAGCTTAGTTGTTATTATAACCTTGTGTAACTTCTTGCTATAAATACTTCCTAATACAATGAATCGGTGATTTTGCCAGACCTTGACTTAGATTTGATATTATAACTCTGGTTTCAAATGGTTCTTTCTTTTAAACAGATAAGCAGAACAGATTTTATCGTTATTTTCTTCTTGTCATTAATTTTTGTATTATCTTAGAATATATAATATAGTGGACACAGATGCTTGCCTGACACGTATGCATGTTACACTTGATCACCAACCTATCTAAATGCATATTAATATGTTGATGTTAATTTCTCAAATCCTAATGATTCTAATATAGGACAGTATCAGTGACTAGTTGTTGTTGATATTATTGCACATGTATATTATATGCAGGGTTTCAAGTCTTAAAGAAAATTGGTTGAGTTTTGTGTTAAATTTGTCAAACCTGAGACTGTGTACATATTAACCCTTTAAGCCTGTTCAAATTGCAGTTTTAAATTGTAATATTTTGAGCCGTATACATTGTTGTATGTAGGGATATAATGTTAGGTTTCATACTCTTACATGTTAGGTTGTTGTTGTGATAAATCTTGAGTTGGTTTTGATGTTCGAATTTCTCCAAAATTTTGAAAACTGAATACATGTTAACATTTTTACATTGCTTTCAAATGTGTAGTTCAATTTCAGATCTAATATGTAATGTTGAGCTAAACTGAATGATTGAACCCTTCATTTCAAGTTTTAACCCATGTACACTTGACACTCTACACTAATGTTCACCACTGCCATGAAAACCTAATCCTTCATCTCTATGTTATGTTCATGTAGCTATATAGATATATATATATATATATATATATATATATATATATATATATATATATATATATATATATATATATATATATATATATATAGTCCTGTATACATGTTATAATGTATATAGATGTAATTAAAATCTCTACCTCTCTATACATATATATATATATATATATATATATATATATATATATATATATATATATATATATATATGGTTAGCCATGCATGTTATGAGTAAATAGCTTGTGCCTTGTAGATTGCTTAACCAATATGCCATGAATAGTGTAACTTGATAGCTATAGCTGAGACACAGAACCTCTTATGCACTTTCATATATGATTCACACAAACCACATAACCTTTACATAATGTTAGCTTTTTCCTCTCTAATGCTATATATATAAATATATTGTGATTGGATTTAAATGCAATTGACTTTCCTTCTTTAACTTCATTTTTTTTATTTTCTTGAATAGTATTCCTTAATAGATAATTGGTGGTTACCTTTATTTCTTTTTTTATATAAGTACCAGTTTTTTGATAGGATGGTAGACTGCCTTACAGCCTTAATGATTGTTGTTTTCTTTTCCTTTCCAGTATGGCACCCATGACCCGAGCCCGTCGCTTGAGAGCAGCTGCAGCTACTGAGAGTGTGCTTTCACCTCCTACTGTTCAGGAGGTAGTGATCCCTTTATCTGATCAGGGGGTGGTGGCACCTCCTGCCTTTGAGGAGATGGTGGTAGCCTCGTCAGAGAGTCTTCCTTCATCTCCTATCGTTCAGGAGAGAGCTGCAGATTTGCCTGAGACCGAGAGCCTTTCCCTACCCCTTGGGATGGTACTCCCTACTGTACCATCCGAAGGTTTGTTACTTGACGCAGCCCAGGTGTTTGGATATTTTCAAGAGAGGCTATTGGAGTCACAGAGAGTTCATGAGGAGGCTATGAGGGAGCAAATCCAGAGGTTTCTACGTCTGCGGGACTCTGTGCTTCCAGGAGGAGAGCCTAGCTCCAAGGGGGCGAGGAGCAGTACCCAGCCCTACCCAGAGTTTGAGGAGTACCCATTTATCCAGCCGATATCATCATACCCAGCCCAGTCTCCTGTCCAATCAGAGGCCAGCTGAGCCAGAGCCTATCTGTGCCTACTGTAGGAAGTCTGGGCACAAGTGGAGCAACTGTAGAAAGAGACTAGGATTGTGCCTATTCTGTGGGTCAGCTGCGCACTGGGTGCAGCATTGTCCTGATGTACCTACCAACCAGGGCCCTACTTCCAGTTGGGAGTTCTAGTTCTCAGACCCAGCTAGAGGTGAGTTTTGACCTAACCTTAGTATCCCTTTTTATGAATATTTGATGCATCCCTTGTTGTATATTTTGATACCTTGTGATTGCCTAGTTCTGTAGCATGTTAGTGTAACTAGATGAGACCCCAGACTGATATTGCATGCCATGACCCTGTATGCCGTCTTCTTAAATTGAATGATTGATTAGGTTCTGAGACTTTGATTGCTGGGGGCTTAACCTAGAAGGAGTGCAATCACCTTTAATTTCGAGGACGAATTTTTATAAGGTGGGTAGGATTGTAACACCCAGTTTTCCATATGAGGGTATTTTTGTCATTTTTGGGGTAATTTAAAATTTATTAGAATTTATGGGAATTTTTATAAATTATTTTGGAATTGTTTGAATAAGGGTTGACTAGGTTGACTTTGACTAGCTTTGACTTTGTGACCTAACCCTAGTTAAGTTGGACTTGACTAGATATGAGATCCTAGGTTAAGTTAAGTTAACCATACTCTAGTTAGGGAAACCAATTAGGAATTTTGAGATTTGAATGGAAGGATTTTGACCACAAGTCATGACTTGTGATTTTAAGTCATTGACTTATGCCTAAGCCCAAAGCCCATTAGCCAAGTGCCCAAACCCTAACCCTAACAATTTTGTCCAGCCAACTTAACCCTCCTAGGGATCCTCCCTTATAAATAATCTCTTAGAATTTAGGGCTAGCCTCTTTAGGAAGGAGCAAGTTTAGAAAGAGGTATTTTCCCTACTTCAAAAATCCCTAAAAAAAAAATCCATTTTACCTCCTTTTTAATCCAAACAAATTGCAATATGTTTTAATTTGAGTATTCTTGCTGTTGTTACAATTTATTCTCAGATTCAAGTCAATTTGGAGGAGTTTCACCATCAAGAGGAGCATCTCTTTTTAGAGTTTTTGGGGGTTTTGATACATAGAGGTAACTTCTTATTCTCACCATAGAATCCTGAGATTTTTGCATCATTAGGGAGCCCTAGACCTAACCTAACAGTAGGAATGGAAAAACCTAAGAATTCATGTCCTTTCGTATCCAATCTGGACACGTACCAGTGCCTTTCTCTTTGTGTTTGTGGAAATGCCACAGTGGGACTTTTTGTATTATTTTCGAAATGTTTTTGAATGAAAATTTGCTATTCAGTGTCGCTTACACGTTTCTTGTGCACTGAGATGGATTCGTGCACGTGTCGTGTCGTTTTGGATACGGGGACACTCTCGCGCGCGCTCGGGACAGCATGCCCTGCTGTTCGGGGGTTGTGTCGGACACGACACGGCGAGTTTTGACACGAGATTTTGGAGGAGTTTCGGGGCACCCACTGACACGCCATGTGTCAAATTTTATGGGCCTACGTGGCGTATCGAGAAAGAAATCCTCGACGCACGGGAATTTGCCTGTGCAGTGCGCACGTGTATTCGAGCACTGATACGCACGTATAAGTCGGACACGTGGACACTAGGACACGGTGCAGGTAGACCTAGCCCTAGCCCTAGTATAGGTGTACATGTGTGCACGAGCACGTGGCCTAATTTGTGCTGTGTCGTGTGCACGACACACGTGCACACGTGCACGACACAGTGCACTGAAACAGTGCTTGTGTGCACTGTTTCGTGTCCTGGTTCATTTGGACACGTTTGTATCCTTTTGTTTGGACACAAACACCTCTTATAACATGTATGCATCATATATTTAAATTACCAACTCTTTATTTTGGGTTTTAATGATTTTTCATTAGTTAATTTCCAATTTCCCAATTTAGGATACTAAGTACCCATTTTCTGTTTCCAGTTTTTAAAATCCAATTTGGATACCCTTTTAACCTATTTTATTATTGCCTAAACTTTGGTTTTAGTACCAGTTATTGTTCTCCTATGGGTTTACTAGCTATGTGTCAGTTTTGGTGTGATTTGGTGGTGTGTGGGAATCAATATGGGGATGTATGAAAACTGGAAACTAAGTTTCAATTTTCTGATTTGGGATTATTTTCTTTTGTTTTGATTTTGCTGAGAATTCCCCTTCTTTACTGATTTCTGTGTATTGTCTCTCTTTTTCCTGTTTACTCTAAC
The DNA here is from genome assembly GCA_029216955.1 of Iris pallida. NCBI lineage: Eukaryota > Viridiplantae > Streptophyta > Magnoliopsida > Asparagales > Iridaceae > Iris > Iris pallida. The sequence goes on along the minus strand of JANAVB010009596.1, from coordinate 37,037,716 downwards.
ACAGTTTTCACATTCACAAACACACCCTCACATGACTTATTCACTCTCCAGCATTTCTCACACACACACACACACACAAGCATTACACACACACACATACACAAGCATTACACACATCACACACACACTCACATGCTCTCTCTCTCTCTCTATATATATATATATATGTAAGTAATGTATGCATGTAATAGATATTATATGTATATATGTCAATCTTGTAGTGTAGCTATATACATTAATATATATATAGTATTTTGAGCCTAGGTATATATATAATATATATATAAATATGTGATGTTCCTAATGTACTGTACTATATACTATATGTAAAGTATCTAAATCAATAGGTGTAATGATGAATGATGTTAGACTTGTTGAATGTATTCTAGTTTATAGCTAGTAGCTATGTTGTGATATAGCTAGTATAGGCTTGCATAGCCTTGTAAGGGTTTGTGCTAGCTAGTGTAGGTCAGTTTAGACTAGTATAGACTTGTTTAGCCTAGAATGACTAGTTTGACCTAATTTAGACTTGGTTGACCTAGTTTGACCATATTTGACTTAGGTTTGACTCCTTGGTTGACCAAGGTTGATCAAGAGTTGACTTTGGCCTAGATTGACCTAGAATCATGTAGAATGCATATGAGGACTTCATTACCATTTTGGACTTGTTGTGACTTGTGTTGTTCTGATTAGGAGCCAGACACCACTCCTCGGACAGTACTTTCATATTAGACACTCAGATACCAGGCGAGTACATTCTCTGATCATTTCATATCCTGTTTAGAATGATTTTCTGCATTAAATTACTTTACTTGTGCTGTCACGACATTATCACGGATTAGTACTATACGGATCTCTTCATGCGATGTTATCCCCCTCGGGAGCATCGGGTACATTGTGTCATGTGCGTTTCACTTTCATCATGTACTCCTGTGCTTTCATTATACATGTACACTCTTGTGAACCATGTACTCTCATGTTCACAGAGCCTTCATGTATACTATCATGTGCACCCTTTCAAGGGCCCCATGTGATATCATGTACAATAACATAACCTGCTTAGATTCTTGTGTATTAATTGGGGAACGGGGGAGTGCTAGTAGTCATGTGAACAATTCTATAGTAGTGTAGAACATGTACAACTCTTTAGTGTAGATTATGTACAAATCTGTCCCGTTCACATGTGCTATCCTGTACTCTGACTCACTAGCCACTGTTAGTTCCTTACTTATAGTAGATATTTCTATTACAGTTCTCTCTCTCTCTGTTTACATACTGTATTCTTCAGTACCTGTATCTTACTTTACTGTATGATTATATTTTCTAACCTGCTATGAACTGTTGAGATGTACTGTACTCGCTCCTGTCCTGACTGGACCTGTTGAAAATATTACAGAGGACGAGGAGGAGGCCTGCCTGGACACCTTCTACGGGGCAGCCTTAGATGACACTTGCGAGCTGGACCCTCAGGAGGACCCAGCTCTAGCTGAGGACATCACCCCCACAGCCTAGACTAGTTTAGTTAGGCTTATCTTCTTTATGTTGTCTTGAGACTGTTAGCTAGACTTTACTCTATTTTAGAGATTCTGAGTTGTATAAATTCTTTCATGCTGTAGTTGAGTTTGTATTCTCTGGATATTGCTGGGATTATCTTAGACTACTTATCATCTATCTTCCTTGAGTTCTGTTCCATATCGTGCTATCTTTTCCTTAGTTGTGATTGAGTTTATCTACTGCTATGTCACCCCCATTCGGGGAGTATAAACTGTTTAGAGATATATTGCTAGATGTATGTTGACCTAGGACAGCGTTCTACCGTCGACACTACGGCGTAGGCTGGACGTACCCACGTCTCGTGCCCTTACTCTAGGGTGCGGGTCGTGACAGGTGATCACACTCTAACTATGGAACCGTATCTAATTCTAAATTTTTTCCAGATATTCTTCCAAGTTACTCCATTTATTTCGATTAATAACCCTATCTTATCTTCATCAATAATCCAAATTAAACTGTGCTATACTTCTACCCCATCTCGATAGAACCAAGGTATTCTAATCCGTGTCTACCTACCATAGGTGAATAGCGAAAGGGTCGTAGTCCGTTACTCCCAGAGTCTCTTTTTAGGGTTAAGTTATCTATAAGAATTCTATGTTATCAATCTGATCTACTCGATCTATCTAATAGAGATATCTGTCCAAACTCTTACCACCTTAGATAACTAATTCCCTTTTTAAAATACTACTATCAACTACGTTCTATCAAATGATGGAATATAATCAAAATGGTTCATCAAGCACGAGTATTCTTACTTCCGAAATAGAAAAAGACGAGAGTCCAAGACAAGAAGCTCAAGAAGGATGGTGGACTTCAATTATGAGTTCCAAAGGCGATGGATAAAAATAAAAGAATTTTCAAAGCAGTTGCGGATTGAGATCCTAATACCATATCCTAGTACAGGCTCGCTCGGCACAGTAACGTAAGTAAAATGATATGCTCTGACCTATATGGGCCACCAAAAAATATGTAACGCCTAGTCCCAAAATACGTTGGACTAGAAATATGTATATATGTCAGCTACGTATCGAGTGGACTCCAGCCTGGCTAGAATATGTATAAGATGTCTTTGTGTTCTAATTCTATCTACCAATCAACTATAAATAAATCTATCCCAATCCATAAGATAAGTAACGTCAAGAATGAACAATATATGGTATGGTCTGCAACCCAATAACATATATATTCGATTAGGCCTGAAGAACGATATGGGTCTACAAAATAAGACTAAATAACATAATATGAATAATGAATAAATGTAAAGCACGATAAATTATCTGAGCCATATACAACAATACCTCCATGATCACTGGATTATCTTTGCATGACTAACTACCTGGAGAGATCACCAGGTCCTCAGAGGACATAGTAAGGTACAAAAAAAATATGCCAATGTAACAGTAAAAAAAATATGAGCTAAATGATAACTACTCTAACCAGTCTAAGTGATATGCACATGAGAACATTTTTTCGGATATCATGCTTTAGTTACTGAGGCTCACAAATACCTCAGTAACTCACAGCCAATGCACCGTATCGTGGTACCTTGCGCAAACGTGTCAAGATAACACCAAAGCTCGGGTATAGAGACAGTGGCAAATGAGTCAGGTAAAAACCAAGTCCCGACTATGGAGACAAGGCCAAACGTATCGAGGTAGCCTGATATGACGATAATGTTCTCACCACCTCATGTCTAGAACTATCAAGTCAAGTCAAGTCCAGTATAACAAGCTACAAGTGCAAGTATCAATCTAGTATCCTATCACGGAGTCCATACCCATGAATACTCATGTAAACTCCATATCATGAATTGTGTCATTGTCTTGTGGTCTATCGTGTCAATAAAACACGTATAACATAATCGACATGCATGTGGACACACAAAAAGAAGAAGAAAATACTGTCATTTTTTTATTGGCGCAAGGCACCACAAATCGAGTACGCCTAAGAGATCCTACGCTGAGGATCCCCGAGTACAAAAAAGAATTCTGGGGAATGGGACGATGGAGATCGAGCGGCAGTTGCACCTTTACTCCATTGACACTCCGATTACAAAAGTGGAAGAAAACCTAAGAAAATTGCTAACTCTCGGCTCACTGGCAAGAAGTGCAGCAATTTGGCTTTTGAAAATGCTCTCCGTTCTGTGTTTTGAAGAGGGATGATGCCCCTTTTTATAGTCGTTCTTGAGCTGAAATGATGTTATGCGCCCACATAAGGAAAACACACTGGTTTTCATGTGGGCGCATAGTCCTGCCATGGGCACATAGGGTGTAGGCGCATGTAGGTTACGAGATCGTGGGTTGGTCGTGGTGTTGACGTGGCTGCATGCTTCGGTGCACGACTGTTCGTGGAGACTGACGTGGTCGTGCGCTTCGGTACACATTTTGATCATGGCTTTGACCGAGTCAGGCTTGGGTGCATAGCCCTGTTTTAGGCTATGTGCCCTCCTTCACAGGGGGTAGCTTGGGTGCATAGAGATTCACAAACTTGGGCGCATAGAGCTTCACAGGATGATGGGCGCATAGGAGCTTCACAGGGTGACTTGAGCACATAGGAGCTTCACTTGGGGGTATATGTCCTCTTTTGGCTTGGGCACATAAGGCTTTATTTGCTGAAATTTTTATGCTTCTACAAGACCCCTTCAAAGTTTTCGATACTTGAACGAGTTCGAAATACTTTGAAAGAAGTATGGATTGTCTTCTCGTGATGCAATGGGCGCATAGCACGGCTCTCTCTTTGGACACATATTGTTTGGCCAGCCTGTCAAAAAGATATGACTGTTGAGATCTTTCTCGAAATCTGAACTGACAGATTCATCGGGGTGGAATTTGAAGAGGTCCATCCTTCATACGTCGGCCACGTCAACAAGTGGCAGTCGCATAGTGTGCAAGAGGCTGGTTCTTCACGTGGGCGCATAGGCCATTGTAGGCGCATACTGCGCAATGGGCGTATAGGCGTATAAAGTTAGTGGGCGCATAGGAAGTGGCATGTGACTATAAATAGGCTCTGAAGGAGAGAGAAAGCTACTTTCCAAACAAGGAAGGATGTCCTCGTTCGAGAGATCGGCGAATTGGCTGACCAGTATGGTCAGTTCAACGCTGCAAGTGAGGCGCGTGCCGCCTCAAAGAACAAACCGGCTGCGCAGATCACTGAGAGGTATAATCACATCGCGCAGATCAAGAACGAGATCGCCCAACTGGAAGCCGACTTGAGGGCGGCAACATCTGAACAGGTGGATTACTTGGCTCAGGCTGCTATGACTGCCACCACTTCTGCCCATTTAGAAGAACAGCTGGCAAAGTTGAAAGGAGAGCATCTGAGTCTGATCTTTTTCGAGGATGAAGCTGCTCGTCAAGAAGAGGCGCGCCATTGAGGTACCGCGAAGTCTGAAGCCGAAATCGCGGCTCTAAGGGACAACATCAATCGTTTATGTATCCCTTAGATTCTTTGTATCTTTCTTTTTTTTTCCAGCCGTCACGTCTCTTGTACCCTTCTTTCGTCTCTTGATAGACGTTTGAGTAAAGAATAAAGAATCTTTTCAAAGTGAATGTGGTTTTGTGAAATATCGGAACTAGAGATAATGTGGACGTAACAAGGATATTTTTGATGGATATTCCGCTGAAGAATTTTGATATGGACCTATTATCCGTTTTATATTCAAGTTATTCGAATATAGATAATAAGTTGAACGAAGCTGCTAGTAGAGGTAATATGGACGTAATAGCAGAGGATGTTCTATATCTGACCAGAGGTAATATGGACATGGAAAGATGTATAACATTAGGTGGGAGTGGATAGTTCAGAGGTAATATGGACGTGATTATCCTTGATGAATGCTTTGCTCAGAGGTTATGTAGACATGGCAAAACATTTAATCATTCCCCTGGGGAAATAATTATCGAAAAACAATTCAGAGGTAATAGGGACGTGACTTGTTTTCGTCAAACCGAGTTTGGACAGAGTCAAAAAGGGAATGATTCCACTGGGAAAATATTTTAGAGGACCTATTATCCAGGGCATATTTAAGACTCTTAAAATACTGTCACGACCCGCACCCACTTTTCGGACGCGAGCACATGAGCAAGCCAGCTACGCATCAAGCGGACTCCAGCCCGACTCGAATACATAAACGCTGTCACGACTATGGTAAACTGCCAAATCATGGCAAATAAATCTATATCTCAAATCCACAATAAGTGTACGAATCATGAATAAACACTATGTGTCGTGGTCTGCAGTCCACTAGCATATATGTCCGATAAGACTCCAAGAAAAATAATAAGAGTCTCTAAACTGAATCAATAAACAAGATAACTCATGATAAGGAATGTAGAGCACGAAAGGATAAAAACGTAATAATGATACCTGAATCCACAAGAACCGCAAATCCTCCGCCATCTAGAACTACTAGCTAACTCCATGCAATCGCTAAACCTGAGAAGATCATCAGGTCCTCAGAGGACATAGCAAGATACATAATATACATGCCTATCTAACAGTTTTATCATGTGCAAGAAAATAAACAAGAAAAAAATAGGAACATGATAAATGACTACGAATACGAATACACGAATACTAGAACAACTACGCATAAATGAACTACCGATGCGAACAATGAACACGAGATCAATGGAAGAACCAAACCCTCATCCCGAGTGTGGACTCACGGGTTTGAACTAAACACTAACCCTCATCCCGAGTGTGGACTCTCTGGTTAGTACTAACCCTCGTCCCGAGTGTGGACTCTCTGGTTTGTTCACGGCAAGGCACCCTCGTCCCGAGTGTGGACTCTCTGGTGCAAGTACTACATCCTCGTCCTGAGTGTGGACTCTCTAATGTAAACACCCTCGTCCCGAGTGTGGACTCTCTGGTGCAAGTCAAGTCAACACCCTCGTCCCGAGTGTGGACTCTCTGGTGCAAATAATCGACATCCTCGTCCCGAGTGTGGACTCACGGATGTAAACAAATCAAGAAAAATACCCTCGTCCCGAGTGTGGACTCTCTGGTGCCAAGGAATCAATATCAAGGATTTAGCAGTTCAATTACATGTACTCGTTCTATGACACGACCCAAGTAAGGTACTGACGAGAAACTCTAAGTGTGAACCACAAGACCAAATATGAACACGACTATATGTAGTGAAAACAACTCAAAAGAATATAATACGAAAAGCACATGTCCATAAACAATCAAAACTGGGAGATAAAATATAATGCATGTAAATAAAACTGTAGAGGGAGGTAAGGTATATTGCCTGGTGGTAGCGCGAAGAACCAATAAGATACCTTCTACTAGTACGCCATAAAGTCCAAAATCCACAAATATCTCCGAAAGCTGAAACAGACATTGCCAATATTCTCAGAATAGTCAAATTATCTAGGATTATCTGTCCTTAAGTCTAATTCTGGATACAGGGACAAAACAGTAATTTTAGGCCAAAACGGTGTCCGCCGTTGGACTCGCTTTGCACCGAAAAGTGTGCCAGAGTCAATGGTCTCTAAAGTCGTCAAACTATATGTTAACAGGTTTGGTTTTTCGATACGAACCCAACCGTATATCCAAAGTTTGATTCCGGCGGGCCGTGCACAAAATCTCCCGTTGAGTCGGACCGTAGGGCCCGCAAAATGGCGATCCGATCAACTGTCTCAGAATCGGACCAAACTTGGCATACAAGACTAAAAAAATAATACGGTCTTATTGGCGCAAGTTTCATCTCGATCTGATGAGCGTGCACAAAGTAATTGGAAAATTTGCACAGAGGCCGATACGGTGAATTTTGACGGATACGCATCAAATTCGTCGCGCACACGCGACCAATTTGAATTCCTTCAAAGCCCACACGTCCACGAAGCCGTTATGCACCTTTCGATGCTTTCGGTTCGCGACCACGTCGCCCAGATTGGCGGGACGCACGTCGTATCGAATGTTTTTTCTAGTTTTTAAACATATTTTTCCTAATTTTAAAATACTGATTTCTTTGTGCATTGTTAATGAAATATTGATTTACAAGTTATGTTCTGATGTCCTATTGGTTGTCTTTAATCCTATTCAGAGGGATTTCAAAAATACTGAATATCCTGTCATAGATTCGCCTTCTAAACTAGGGGTTTGGTCGAGTTTTCATGTGTTATGTTTTTAACGAGAAACTCAGTTTTTCGGAAACTTTGGCCCTGTTTTTCTATCGATCCCTTCTATTTAAAAAGAAACTAAAAGACAGGAGTTGAAGACGTATATATTGTGATCGTAATGAACTAATTGGTTCAAAATAATATGGCAAGATAAAGGGAAGGCATCACCTGGAAGTTGGGAACAGAACTGGAATGGTCCTGTTTGGACTGATGTACAGCGCCGAAGCGTGCCCGGGTTCAAGCAGTTGCCGACGACCCTGCGATGGTGCCTACGGCAAGACAGGGTGGCACGTGCGGTCGTCCAAGGGTGGGGAGTATCCTTGGGTATTCGCGTGCTCGAGCGATTTGGGTTTCCTCGAGTTATTCCGTCTCGAACACTTTTAGTATCCTCTTTTCTCTATTTTCCATCGGATTTTCTCTCAGGATTAGGCTCGGGTATACACGGGATTTGGTTTGACATGGAGGAGAAACTAATCTAGATTAGGCTGCACCAGATTTGCTTTGATTTGGTTGATCCTTATTCAATATTTAAACTTGAGAAATCTCCAAAATCCCTTCCATTGCCGCGTGGAAACAGAGACCTGGCTCGGGTTTTGCTGCTGTTGGGGAAAGTTTGGTTGGGGTCTTTTGGGGCTGTGGAGAGTAGTGCGCTGGGCTGTGCTGGGGAAGTTGGGCTGCTGGAAAGTAGGCCTATGGGCTCGGGGTTTAGGGGATTAGGCCGGGGCAGGATGTGGTTTGGCTGAGAGAAAAACATTGTATGGGCTTGATGCTGTTAGTCTCTATATATTTGACATATATGTTTACATGTATGTATATATTTATACATGTATATTTATACATATATAATGGTATATATATATATGTATCATTCCATCACTACCATTTCGAGTAGATACATATTTACTTGTACAAATACCAACTATGAAATATTCTAAGTAAAAATCAATATTTACAATATAGAATTTCTACCTTTATATACTAAAATTCATACATATAAAATATAATCATTTTGCTATATATATATATATATATATATATATATATATATATATATATATATATATAAAATATATATATATTTTATATATATATATATATATATATATATATATATATATATATAATATATATATATATAAGCCTAATATTCGTACACTACAAATATACTTCTATATATACACACATATATATATATAATCCAGATAAATCCTAAAATCCAACATATTTGTTAAAGAAATTATTTACTAAATTACCAATAAAATATTATTTAATATCAAGGACTCATAATAAATATACAACCACATTTGGTAAAAATCGTCTACTAGGTTACTAAACTAAAATACTGCTACCCAATGCATGTCTACAAGGACGTCTTGGGATGCACTATAGGACTACCTGGGCTTGGGCTCAGTTCGGGCTAGTTTGGTACAACTTGGTCTTCTATACGTCAATAAATTAATTAATAAATAATTAGAACAACTATAAAGTTAGGTCGCAACTTGGCCTGGTTTTTCTAATTAGAACATCACTATGGCTCGGTCTTCTCTACCAGGGCTAACACACTGGTTAAAGCACGCCACTGCACTATCCGTGTCATGATTTCTAGTCGCCTTGTACCCCAAATTCTAACCATGACTAAAATCATCTACCGTAATACTTATCTAAATTACTATTTATAAAATTCTGAAAATCACCATTCACTTAAAATAATTAATAATAAAAAATTTCAAAAAAATTTCGAAAAGGGGAGCTACAAATACGGATAATAGTTAGATAATTTTTCGAATCATATAAACATCGTACTGTACATTTACATTACTGAACATATGTGAACATTACGTAAAAAGGTTACACATAGTATTTCTTCAGGAACTTGCCGTTGATAGGCATCATGAGCAAGTCACCATCAGGCTTGGTTAGTTGGTACGCACCGTTAGAATACACTGATTCTATGATGAAAGGACCTTCCCATTTAGGCTAGAATTTTTCTTTTGTTTTGTACGTCATGACCATTGGTCTTCTCACTGGTAAAACTAGATCGTCGACTTGGAAGATTCTTTCCTTCACTTTTTTATTGAAGGCTCGGGAAAGGCGTGCTTGGTATAGCTCAATGCGCTGCTGAGCTAAGAAGTATGTTTTGTCTAGCGCTTCAAGCTCCTGGAGTCGCAGACCGTAGCTTTCTTTGATAGTCAGCTCGCTGGCTAGGACTACTCGAAGAGAAGGAATCTGGATTTCTAGGGGAAGAACTGTTTCGCTCCCATAAACTAGAGAGAATGGCGTACTACCTGTTGGAGTCCGGACCATTGTACGATAGGCCCATAGACATTCACCGAGCTTCTCACTCCAATTGCGCTTGTTTGAAGACACGAACTTCTTGAGAAGTTTTATGATGGTTTTATTGAAGGCTTCTGCTAGCCCATTAGCCGCTGGATTGTAGGCAGTAGAGGCTACGTTCTGGATTCGATTCCAATCACAGAACCGATAGAATGCATGGCTAGCGAACTGTGGACCATTATCATGGATGATCCTGCGAGGTAGGTCGAAGCGGTAGATGACGTGATGTTTGATGAAACTGATCACGTTTGACGCCTTCACTTCGGTAAGTGGTATAGCTTTCACATATTTGGAGAAGTAATCGATTATGGATTGGATGAACTGATGTCCTTTGGAGGATGGCGGGCTGATTGGTCCTATGACGTCCATGCCCCAGGCTTCAAATGGCTAAGATACTGCCGTCGGGTGTAGAAACTCTGAAGGTTGATGAATGAAATCGGCATGGAACTGATAAGCTCTACACTTCTTTGTATCTTCAACATCATCTGCTATCAATATGGGCCAGTAATAACCCATTCGTTTGAGGCGATCTTGTAATTTGGGGCCTGGTTAATGTGCACCACAGACTCCATCGTGAGCCTCCCGGAGTGCATGTTTGGCTTCTGTGTCTGATAAGCATCGTAACAGTAGCCCATCGTAAGAGCATCGGTATAGCATCTTGGTAGCTGTGTCGTAGTAAAATGTGAGAGATCGTCTTTGGATAGACACTGCTTCGTTCGGGTCCTCGAGGAGGATTCCATAGACGGCATAGTCTATGAAGGGAAATCCCCAGTCTTTAACATTGACGTTTGTTTTCGTTGTGTAACTGTGATGAATATGCAAGGCATTTTTCATACAGAATAGTTCTCGACCAGACACTGTGATCGACTGCTGAGTATTAGTAGGGATTGTTACTATCACTTTTCTAGGACAAGGGTATTTCTGTTATTTTATAATTTGAGTATTTTTTTCATCTTTTTATATGATGGTTGTAATTATTAGTAGTCTAATTAATCATTAGTCATGGTAGACTTCATTTAATTTGACTTGACCAATTAGTTAGATTATATAGACTTTATTCATGGTTAGGTTGAACACAAGTCTTGATTAAAGCCAAACAACTTAGCCTACTTAAGGACCCACTTAATACTAAGTGTAATGAAAGGATTAGGGCTAGTCTAGAGCCTACTTAATCCCCACAAACCCCCAAATGGCAGCCACTATTCATTCTTAGGGTTTCCATCCTTTCCTCTATTCCAAACTTCCTCAAATTTCCTTCTCTTTCCTCCATTGGTTGAGCTAAAGCTTAGGGGAGCTCAAGGAGGCTAGGAGAAGGCTCTAGCAAGGATTTGAAGGCTCCATCTCCATCTATTTTCCCTATTTTTGTGCAACCTTGTAAAGGCTCCTTCCTACATAGGTATAACCCTCTAAACTTGTATTTCTATGATCAAATTTCATGTATTCATATAGGAGACCCACCCCATGACTCATAGGGAGTAGATTGGGGTCTTATTGAGAGCTATTATGATGGTCATCCATAGTTGTGTGTCCATTTTAGAGAGGCTACAAATTTTGACCCATAGGTGTTTGTAAAAATGTCACAAAGATAATATATCTCCTGTTTTTAGGTTTATTGGCTTGGGTATGGTTTGGTTCTTCATTAGATAGATAACTTAAGTGATTTCTAAGTTTAGCTCTTTAATGTGCATACATATACACATGTGCAATATATGTTATATATATGAAACTCTGTGTGTGGGGGTTTAAAAGGGGGATTAGTATACACTGTATAAGTAAACTGGGGCAGGTAGGATGGTAAGAGAGCTAAGGCTTGGCATGGCCTTTCATTTTAAAGATTGAATAGGAGTAGGAATAGAGTTTCTGTCCTTTGAACTAAACTGGGTTGGAATGTATCATACTGATACATGAGATATATGTTTATAGGTACTAATATGAGGGACTGAACCTTTGTCATGAGTGGCCTGAGCTTTGCATAGGCTTATGTTAATGAACGGGTGGAGTGTTCAGTGTCTATATTAGTATCTGTCAATGAAAGTATTGAGTGTATATGAGAGCCTAACCTATGTGCATCGGTAGCAGGGGATTAGCAAGGGAATGTAAAAATGGGTTTTGTGTCAGTTATATATATATATATATATATATATATATATATATATATATATATATTAGAGCTATACCCTCTCTGCATATGTATTCATATGGATATTATATCTATATGTATTAGCCTTATAGGCACAGTTGTACAGGGAGGAGTGGCCATGGCCTTTGGCATGTGCTCGAGTGTAAAGGTTGTCCCTGTGGGTGGTATCATTAGCTGGTATCTGAGAATACTGATACTTAGATCAGCAGAGGAGGGTTCATATCAGAGATTTATGAGGTTTTGAGAAAGTTATTTGGTTATCTAGTGTTTGTAACAGTCAGTAGGATTCAGTGAGTGAGGAGATATTGTGTGCCCTTATATACTTGAGTGTATATGAGGGTTGTGCGTGTAATGTATAGGAGAGTTACCTGTGTTACTAGGTAGCAATATACTGAGAACATGGATTTCAGTAAGATCACAGTTGAGTATCAGAGGGAATTAGAGTTGGGCATGGCTGAACAGTGTCTGTCCTGCATTTGAGGCCACATGACAGCTATGCCCATGGCTTGGTTGGTCAGTGGATAGGCCAATTGGCCTGTCCTCATGACTGTGGCAAAAAATCTGGAGTTTGTGCCCGCAAATCATGGGTTGGCCATTGTCATTGGGGCAGTAGAGGGCTCGGGTTGGCCATGGCATTGCCCATATGGTCACTTGACCTTAGGCAGTCGTATGTTTTGGAGGGGGAATCACTGTTTGGTATCAGTGAATATTGAAGGGATTTGTATATCCCTGAATATTCAGACAACACAATTGTATGCCTAGGCATGTGAGGTTGTGCCAATTTAGTTTAATTGTGAGTGAGTGCTTGTTAACTTAGAGTATCATGTATTTACACAAATGATTCATGTGTGGTCTGTGGGTGTCTGATTGTGCCAAGGTTTTGTGTATCAGTGCAGTGAATGGCCATTTCCCATGTTGGCAGGAGAGGACAGCCCCCTTTGGTATATGTGGCCTCTTAGCATTTAGCCATTGGCCCTTGTTGAGCTTGGTCAGTGAGTGTTTAGTTGGATTTTCCCAATGAACAGTGAGGTATCAGTTTATATTTCAGTCCTTGTAGGATGACTTGTATAGGCTCATATTGCCCTGTTAATATGACAGTCCCTTACTTTTACTTTATATATATATTAGTTCATACATATATATATGTATGTGTTACTTGTATGACTGGATATATATGTGTGTGAGTGTGAGGTGGGAATACTGGTTTTGGGGCATTCAAGAGATAGGTTTTGGTCTAGGGGTCGACCAGTGGCAGGTTGGCCTCGCCTTGGCAGGCAAGGACAGTAGGGTTTTGTACTGTACAAGCGAGAATTGGCTTCCAGTACAGGGGATCCTGTTAGATAGGTTAGGGGCTTTTGACTATGTGTGTGGGTGCCGTGGTGTGAGTTGTGGTGTATGTGTTTGTGTCGAATAGAGAGTAAATATGTTAGTTTCAGTCATGTGAGTGTATGCATTGACTGATGCATGAGTGTCTAAATAAATTGGTAGGCAGTGGTGTGTATCAGAGGTGAGATATCCCTTGGTGCACACCACTTGTTCGAATTTGGGGTTAGAGGAGACAGGAAGCAGGGGATCCTGCTCCCTTGACAGGGCCATTTGGCCTACTGCAAGCATTTGACAGTAGTAACAGGAGCTTGCAGGGACCTTGGTGGAGTATCAGTTAGACTCACTGAGATTTGAGTGTTAGTTCAGTTTTGGATATGTTAGTTCCAGTTAGCTTGGTTAGATGAGACTGCCAATTAGGAATGTGAGTGTTAGTATTACTAGAGGTTAAGTGTCCAGAATAGGTGGGCTGATGCAGGAATTGGGCATTGCTTGGCTTTCTTTGCATTGCTTTGCAAGCATTTGGCAGCAGCAGCTATTAGCAGGGTCACATTGGCCTTGCAGTGGCTTGGCTAAGCAATGCAGTAGCAGCTGCAGCTACATTGGCATTAGGATACAGGGGATATCCATTAGAGCAGTGGTTTAGACCATGTGGCCTTGGTATGAGTTAAGGTAGAGAGGATATCTAAATATATAGTATAGGATATTGTCCATATAGGATATATCTATATATATTTTGTAGGATATATCTATCTATATATATTGTATTAAAGTATGGTTTACCTAAAAACTAAGATAGTGTATTTCCCTATTAGCTAAGGTATAGAGTTTAGCCTATAGTCTAAGGTAATGTAGGATTTACCAAAAAGCCTAGGATAGATTGGTATATCCTATATACATATGTATAAACTAGTATAGGGTAATATTAGGCATATAAATATCTAGGTTAGGATATTTTAGGTAGTTATGAGTTGATATAGGTTAACTTGACCTAGAATGACCTAGATTTGACTAAGGTTTGACCATGGTTGACCAGTTGACCAAAAGTCAACTATGAGTCAATAATTGACCTAGTTTTGACCTAGATTGCATACCACTCACTAGAAAACCATGTTTGACACTATCTAACACCCATTTAACACATGTATCTCATCTATAGGCTTTGTGACTCCACTTTGAGGCTCGGTTCACATTCATTGCTTAGACGACAGGCGAGTACATTCTCTGATAGTTTTATTATGTTGATATATCCTGTGATGCATGTTATATTAGTGTTCTATCTTGATTCTGACACGATGGACTTACGGATTAGTATTTTATGGATTCCTTGACTAGAGATACATGGTTTCATGCCTATCTTGAATAATGTAATCATGATTAATGCATCCATCGTGACTAATGAAATGCGTGTCGAAGAACCTAGATTCCATGTGTACTAATCGGGCAAGGAAATACCTAGGAGACATGTGAACATACCCATTTTATCCTATTGGTCTTACGTGAATAATAACGGCCACACACGTAGGTGTATGGTTTGCCGGATATATCCCTCTAGCCGTTCACATGTCAAACTTGATATTTCAAACTACTGGTCTTAACACAGTTTATCTGAGTTGTCTACATTATATCTTGCATGACAGGTTTACTCATTTTTATATATCTGCCTGTTCTCATATGATCTTGTACACTTGTCTTTTCATTATACTTTATCCCTACAAATTGATCATCAAGAATTTCATTATTATTTTATACTCATAGCGCTTGTCAATTATTTTGAACTGTTAGAGGTGATGTGCTCGTTCCAATCCTGACTGGATGTGTTAGCAAATATTACAGATGATGATGGTGACTGCCCTACCTTCTATGGGGCATATGAGGATGACATTCAGGAGCCTGAGGAGCATCTAGCTCAGTAGAGGATTTACCTCCTGTTTAGACTAGTTAGTTAGGCTTGGCTGGACTGCGATCCAGCTAGTACTTGAGACTTGTAGTATATTTATTATTTTGGGATATTGTGTTATGTTTTGAACTCTAACTTGTGTTGGGATATTTTATCTATTTTCAGATATTTTCTTCTATCATATCTTTCATAATTCATGCTATCTTCCTTAGATGTCTTGTGATTGAGTTGTGATATTATATACCTCCGTGCGGAGATGACAGCTACCTTTATATTGTGTCTAGATGTCGTATGTTATAGATGACCTATACAGCATTCTACCGTCGATTCTGTGGCGTAGGCTAGACGTATCTACGTTCTCGTGCCCCTACTTAGGGTGCGGGTCGTAACACATTTTTGTGGTAGACCATGCAGGTCTGAATCGCAAATAGTACAATTTCGTAGTGGTGCTCGACTTAGAGTGCTGCTACGAGCCTGCTGTTAGGATATAGGTTATAGGCTATATTGAGAGTTACTCAATCACATATTAGGAAAATTTTTTGATCCTTCGATTATCATGACAACTCTTCTTGTATTTCGAAATTGATTATCCTTCTTTGATAATATCTTATCTTGTGTCATATTGATCTCTTGTTTTAATCTATCCTCAGGATGACGACGACCCGAGCTCAGGCAGCTGGATCTAGTACTGCCTCGGAGAGGTCGGGTCCATCTAGGCCTACTGTTCCGGAGGAGGGAGAGGTCCAGACGGCTGTCTCTGCTGCCCCTACTGCTACAGCCACCCAGGTGGGAGGAGAGGTCTTCTACCTCAGGCTCAGGGGCCTAGTATCGGCGTACCAGAGACTCTTGCACCTCCACCTGCACCGTCGATAGACGCTTTACAGATGTTCGCTCTTCTCTAGAAGATGATGGAGTCACAGCGAGCACAGACAGAGGCATCGCAGCGTCAGGCAGAGGTCTTAAGACAGAGCATATAGAATGCTCATCAGTTGGCACTGGCAGCAGTTGAGAAGGTGGCTACTGTTCCGCCACAGGGTGCCCCTGCCCAGGAGCAGCAGCAGACGAGGCCTGACACTGTGTTAGATTTCAAAAAGATGGTCCCCCGGGAGTTCAAGAGGACAGAGGGCATCCTCTATGCTGATGACTGGCTGGAGGATGTGGAGCGTAGCCTAGAGCTGGCGGAGTTACCGAGGAGGCTGTGGGTATCAGTCGCGGCGAGTCAGTTCTTCGATATCGCCCTGACGTGGTACCGTACGGATACTCATGCTTCTGTGAAAGGATTGACCTGGGAGAACTTCCGAAGACTCTTCAAGGAGAAGTTATATCCGGATGTAGCTCTGAGTGCGCTGGAGGGCCAGTTTGCAGGACTGGTACAGGGGAACTCGTCTGTAGACGAGTATGCGGCAGAGTTCTTCCGCCTGAGTCATTTTTCTCCTGGGATGATTCAGGACGGAGGAGAGAAGGCCCATAAATTCCGGAGGTGCTTGATTCATGCAGTTCGCTCTCGCACATCTGGGCATCGCGATGCGACTTTTGAGCATATTCTGGTGGATGCTCAGATAGCAGAAGAGGACTATGGTCTTTGGCCCAAGGGGGTCGGTGACGTCATGGGTGGTACTAGCAGTAGTGCGGGACCGGCTAAGCATCCAATATTCAGAAGGAGTACCATCAGCGAGCTGAAGCTTAGGTTTAGCAGCAGAGACAGGGAGATAGGGCTGCTCTTTGCAACTATTGTAAGAAGCCTGGTCATTCATGGGACTTCTGCGGAAAGAGACTGAGGTTGTGCCTATTTTGTGGGTCAGCTGCGCACCAGATTAGGGATTGCCCTAATGTACCTCCATCTGGCAGAGTGCAAGGCCCGAGAGGTGGAGATAGGCCACCAGTGGCACCGCACCATGCCCAACACCAGAGGGGCAGGGCTTTTGCATTGGCGGTCGAGGAGACCGATGCTGCAGGTGATGGGATAGCAGGTCTGTCTTTTCCGTCCTTCTTTTCCATCTTGTTGTATGAGTCCATTAGTACCTGTCAGGATACTTTATGATGTGCTATATAGTATAGTGACCCTGAACAAGACTACAATATTGCGACCAATAGGACCATAATTTGCATGTTTTAGATATAGTTTTCTTGACCTTGATTGTTGGGGGTTTAACCTAGAAGAAGTACAGCCATCTTAATTTCGAGGACAAAATTTTCTAAGGGGGGGAGATTTGTCACTACCACTTTTCTAGGACAAAGGTATTTCTGTCATTTCATAATTTGAGTATGTTTTTCTTTTAATATGATGGTTGTAATTATTAGTAGACTAATTAATCATAGTCATGGTAGACTTTATTTAATTTGACTTGACCAATTAGTTAGATTATATAGACTTTATTCATGGTTAGGATGAACACAAGTCTTGATTAAAGCCAAACCACTTAGCCTACTTAAGGACCCACTTAATACTAAGTGTAATGAAAGGATTAGGGCTAGTCTAGAGCCTATTTAATCCCCTTAAACCCCTAAATGGCAGCCACTATTCATTCCTAGGGTTTCCATCCGTTCCTCCATTCCCAACTTCCTAAAATTTCCTCCTCTTTCCTCCATTAGTTGAGCAAAAGCTTGGGGGAGCTCAAGGAGGCTAGGAGAAGGCTCTAGCAAGGATTTGAAGGCTCCATCTCCATCCATTTTCCCTATTTTTGTGCAACCTTGTAAAGGCTCCTTCCTACATAGGTATAACCCTCTAAACTTATATTTCTATGATCAAATTTCATGTATTCATATAGGAGACCCATCCCATGACTCATAGGGAATAGATTGGGGTCTTATTGAGTGCTATTATGATGGTCATCCATAGTTTTGTGTCCATTTTAGAGAGGCTACGAATTTTGACCTACAGGTGTTTGTGAAAATGTCACAAAGACAATATATGTCATGTTTTCAGGTTTGTTGGCTTGGGTATGGTCTGGTTCTTCATTAGATAGATAACTTAAGTGATTTCTAAGTTTAGCTCTTTAATATGCATACATATACACATGTGCAATATATGTTATATATATGTAACTCTGTGTGTGTGGGTTTAAAAGGGGGATTAGTATTCACTGTATAAGTGAACTGGGGCAGGTAGGATGGTAAGGGAGCTAAGGCTTGGCATGGTCTTTCAGTTTGAAGATTGAATAGGAGTAGGAATGGAGTTTCTGTCCTTTGAACTAAACTGGGTTGGAATGTGTCATACTGATACATGAGATATATGTTTATAGGTACCAATATGAGGGACTGAACCTATGTCATGAGTGGCCCGAGCTTTGCATAGGCTTATGTAAATGAACGGGTGGAGTGTTCAGTGTCTATATTAGTATCTGTCAATGGAAGTATTGAGTGTATATGAGAGCCTAACCTATGTGCATCGGTAGCAGGGGATTAGCAAGGGAATATAGGAATGGGTTTTGTGTCAGTTATATATATTAGAGCTATACCCTCACTGCATATGTATTCATATGGATATTATATATATATGTATTAGCCTTATAGGCACAGCTGTACAGCTAGGAGTGGCCATGGCCTTTGGCATGTGCTCGAGTGTAAAGGTTGTCCCTTTGGGTGGTATCATTAGCTGGTATCAGAGAATACTGATACTTAGATCAGCAGGAAAGGGGTTCATATCAGAGATTTATGATGTTTTGAGTAAGTTAGTTGGTTATTTATGTTTGTAACAGTCAGTAGGATTCAGTGAGTGGGGATATATTGTGTGCCCCTATGTATTTGAGTATATATAAAGGTTGTGTGTGTAATATATCGGAGAGTTACCTGTGTTACTAGCAGCAATATATTGAGAATATGGATTTCAGTGAGATCACAGTTGAGTATCATAGGGAATTAGAGTCGGGCATGGCTGAACAGTGTGTGTCCTACATCTGAGGCCACATGGCAGCTATGCCCATAGCTTGGTTGGTCAGTGGATAGGCCAATTGGCCTGTCCTCATGACTGTGGCAAGAAATCTGGAGTTTGTGCCCGCAAATCATGGGTTTGGCCACTGTCATTGGGGCAGTATAGGGCTCGGGTTGGCCATGGCATTTCCCATATGGTCACTTGACCTTAGGCCGTCATATGTTTTGGAAGTGTAACGCCCCAGTCCCAAATACTTGAGACTAGATACTATCATGCCAGCTGTATACATACGTGTAAATATACGGCTCGTATGTATACATAAGCTGCAAAATGTAGAAGCCAAGACACTAAATCTCTTCCACAAAGATAAATAATAATACAAAAGCAACTTTGAGTTTGTCATGTACACAATAGTTGGGCGGAGACAAATCCACTACCAACTAAATTAAATATGAAAAAATATACAAGGAAGAATTTAGCAAGCGAGAGCAATGGCGAGTCCAAGAGCAATCATCACGAAGGAAGGAAAACGTGGCCTTAGCTAGAGCACCTGCAAGAAACCACAAAACACACACCTGGAGAGATCACCAGGTCCTCAGAGGGACGTAACAAGACACATAATATCATGCCAATAAACTGAATAATAAAGCTCAACAGAAAATATACATGAGTAAAGGTTCCTAACCATTCTATGTGTTATGCACTTTGAGGACAATGTTCTACGCAGGGGCTGTAGGCTCAGCAGAATAAATAAAGAGTGGCAGTAAGTAGCGCTCATCCGAGTCACTATCGGCCCTGGACAGAAGGTAGTGCTCATAAGAGTCACCCTCGGCCCAAAATGTATGTAAAATAAAATGTAGCCCCTACGCTAATAACTGTCCCCTCCCCCCAATGATACTATACATGCGTCGTCTCCACGACACTGTTTAATCCTTAATAACTGCCAAGTCTTCTACAAAATCTATTAGCAGTTATATCCTAACGCACGGCCTGTACGCACCAATGATCAGTCAGCATGCAAGTTCGCATCTATATGCGACTCACAACTCACACACAATCCGTAGCACATCGTGACAGTTTATGAGATGCACTAATCATACGGTGGTCCCTTAACTCTAAGCCAATTGGATAAATTATAATAATTTGCATCTATATATAGTTTTGAAAGAACAACATAAGGAAAAAGCATGCATGATATTGAGCAAGAAATTAAACGGTAAATGCAAGGTGTCTTGCCTGGTAGTGGGCCTGGCGTGGTGCGCTGATCAGACAAGTCCTGTCGTATGCACTAGCTGAAGTCGGGGTGGAAGTCCAGTTCACGAAAATCTAGTAACAATGGGTTTTTAGTATGGATTGGAGATAGAGATACCTATACTATTTTTTTTTGAAGATACTTCCATGTAAATACTTGAAAATACTTTATATAAGTATATATAATTAGCAAAGCACATTTTCTCTAGCATGTAAAAATCTTTTTAGATCAAAACTTATAATTTTGAGAAAATATCTATAATAGGGAAACTACGATTTTACCAATCAAAATATTTTAAATAAATATTTTGAAATCATAAAAATTTAATTATAATAGTTTAAAACAATATTCTATAAAAATTTTATACAAATAATTAGAGTCGAAAAATATATGTATTAAAATAATAAGCATTTTAGGAATATATTTAAATTTTATAATATACTTGTTACGAAAACTAACTAATTTTGCTGGCCAAAATCTAATTTGAAAATCAGTGTTGGGCCCAAGCCCAAACCATATATTTTTGTTACTAATACCATTTAGAAAATATTAATATAAAATATTAATATAAATATAGCAATATTTAGTAACAAATGAATATACAAGTATAATGCTTAATAAAAATACTGTGTTATTATTACTACTAATAATTATTATAACCTTAATTATATAATCAATTGATTAACCCAACACTAATAATCGTATAGAATAACAAAACACTAAGAACTGAGAACTTTGATTCTGTACTGTTCCCAATCAGATTTTTCAGTGAGAGAGAGAGGATGTGTGAACAGAGGGTTACCACGGCGGTCGGCTCGTCGGAGGTGATGGAGCGCGGAAGGCGCGCGGTGGCGGGTTAGATCTCCGGCGGAGGCGCGGCCATCTGGAGAGAGGCGGTGGTTTTCTGTGCACGGAGGGGCGAGGAGAGGCGGCTCGACTAACGGCGGGGGCTGGGTCACGCACGTCGCAGTGATCGTGGGGCGGCGCACGGCTCTATGGGGCGACGGCGGAGGTTTTGCCGGAGGCGGCTGCGCGAGATCGGAGCCGAAGGGAAGGTGGTGCGCCAGTGGGGAGCGAGGTCACCAGGTGGAGATGATCGGGGCGTCGACTGCAGGAGGAGGCTTCGGAGGAGCTGGTCAGGGACTGCACGGCGGCGGACGCGGGCGTGCCTACGCCGACAGCGGCGGATTCAAGTAAGGGATTTTTCCCCTTTCCTTCTTCTTCTTCGTGGGTGATGGTAATGAATTTGGGGGTTTACGATGGATCGTCGGAGATGGGCGGCTGTTCGCGGTGGCCGGGGATAGATGGTCGGGATGGGGTCTGGTTGGTGTGGTGATGGTGACGAAGATGGTGGCGGTGGTTGTCGGGGTTGCCGTTGATGGCCGGGAGCGGTGGAGGTTGGCGATGGCTGGGATCCGACGGTGCTGGGAGTCGGGTGATGATGGTGGTGGTCTTGTAGGGTGTTGTCCCTGGCCGAGGACAGAAGTTTGGTCACGGCGGTTGGGAGAGGGTGACTGCGGCGTCGGCGATGGTGGTCAAGCAGGGTTGGCACTGTGATGGTGGTTGGTGGTGATGCGGGGTAGTTGCCGAGGAGGACAGGGGGTGGCCTGATGGTGGTCGAAAGGGTGTGTCGGGCATGTCCGACACGGGGAGCAACTGTATTTGTACAAATAAAAACATAGTAGATGGAAAAAGGATCATGGACACGATGCACAATTTGTGGATGAAAATTTTTTTATGGAGGAGTACCTCTCCTTTTATAGGAGGTGGGCATTCCCAGTTGGATAAGGCTTGGGTTTGTTTAAACCCCATCAAAATCAATTCTAAATTAAATTCCAATTTAAACTTAGATAATCCAAACTCAAATATTAATTCTACCTTTAAATTTTTTTAAATTAAAAATCATAAAATCAAATCAAGATTTAAAATGGCCACAAAAATTTTCAAATATATTTTCCAAAAATACCAATAATAATAATTTCGAAAATAATAAGTATTTTTAAATATCTTTTTGATTAATAAAATATTAATATTAATTAATTTTGAAAATAGACTTATATATATGAAATCTAAATTTATGCACCTCATATGCACTGAAACATAGTTTTCTAAAATAAGTTTTGGAAATTTCCAATGCGACGCATTTTACTATTTCAAGTAATCGAAAATATTTATTATTTAAAAAATCAAGCTTCTAAAATAAATGTTTTACAAAAATATATATCTCGTACATATTTGCACTCGTCGAGCTATTTCAAAAAATAAAATTTCGTGCGCGACGTACAATACGACTACGCGATGTACAATACAAAATTTTAAATCAGTACCAAATTTAAAAAAATAGTAGAAATTTAGGGGTTTTACAGGAAGGGGAGTCACTGTTTGGTATCAGTGAATATTGAAGGGATTTGCATATCCCTGAATATTCAGACATCACAATTGTGTGCCTAGGCATGTAGGGCTATGCCAATTTGGTTTAATTGTGAGTGAGTGCTTGTTAACTTAGAGTATCATGTATTTACACAAATGATTCATGTGTGGTCTGTGGGTGTCTGATTGTGCCAAGGTTTTGTGTATCAGTGTAGTGAATGGCCATTTGCCGTGTTGGCAGGAGAGGACAGGCCCCTTTGGTATGTGTGGCCTCTTAGCATTTAGCCATTGGCGCTTGTTGAGCTTGGTCAGTGAGTGTTCAGTTTGATTTTCCCAATGAACAGTGAGGTATCAGTTTATATTTCAGTCCCTGTAGGATGACTTGTATAGGCTCATACTGCCCTGTTAATATGACAGTCCCTTACTTTTACTTTATATATATATTAGTTCATACATATATATATATATATATATATATATATATATATATATATATATATATATATATATATATGTATGTATGTGTTACTTGTATGACTGGATATGTATGTGTGTGAGTGTGAGGTGGGAATACTAGTTTTATTGCATTCAAGAGATAGGTTTTGGTCTAGGAGTCGAGCAGTGGCAAGTTGGCCGGGTCTTGGCAGGCCAGGACATCAGGGTTTTGCACTGTATAGGTGGGGATTGGCTCCCAGTGCAGGGGATCTTGTTAGATAGGTTAGGGGCTTTTGCCTATGTGTGTGGGTGCCATGGTGTGAGTTGTGGTGTATGTGTTTGTGTCAAATAGAGAGTGAATGTGTTAGTTTCGGTCATGTGAGTGTATGCATTGACTGATGCATGAGTGTCTAAATAAATTGGTAGGCAGTGGTGTGTATCAGAGGTGAGATATCCCTTGGTGCACACCACTTATTCGAATTTGGGGTTAGAGGAGGCAGAAAGCAGGGGATCCTTCCCCCATGACAGGGTCATTTGGCCTACTGCAAGCATTTGACAGTAGTAACAAGAGCTTGCAGGGACCTTGGTGGAGTATCAGTTAGACTCACTGAGATTTGAGTGTTAGTTCGGTTTTGGATATGTTAGTCCCAGTTAGCTTGGTTAGATGAGAGTGTCAATAAGGAATGTGAGTGTTAGTATTATTATAGGTTAAGTGTCCAGAATAGGTAGGCTGATGCACGACTTGGGCATTGCTTGGCTTTTTTTGCATTGCTTTGCAAGCATTTGGTAGCAGCAGCTATTAGCAGGGTTGCATTGGCCTTGCAGTGGCTTGGCTAAGCAATGCAGTAGCAGCTGCAGCTGTATTGGCATTAGGATGCCGGGGATATCCATTGAGGTAGTGGTTTAGACCATGTGGCCTTGGTATGAGTTAAGGTAGAGAGGATATCTAAATATATAGTATAGGATATTTTCCATATAGGATATATCTATATATATTGTGTAGGATATATCTATATATATATTGTATTAGAGTATGGTTTACCTAATAACTAAGATAGTGTATTTCCCTATTAGCTAAGGTTTAGAGTTTAGCCTATAGTCTAAGGTAATGTAGGATTTACCAAAAAGCCTAGGATAGATTGGTATATCCTATATACATATGTATAAACTAGTATAGGGTAATATTAGGCATATGAATATCTAGGTTAGGGTATTTTAGGTAGTTATGACTTGATATAGGTTAACTTGACCTAGAATGACCTAGATTTGACTAAGGTTTGACCAGGGTTGATCAGTTGACCAAAAGTCAACTGTGAGTCAACAATTGACCTAGTTTTGACCTAGATTGCATACCACTTACTAGAAAACCATGTTTGACACTATCTAACACCCATTTAACACATGTATCTCATTTATAGGCTTTGTGACTCTACTTTGAGGCTCGGTTCACATTCATGGCTTAGACGACAGGCGAGTACATTCTCTGATAGTTTTATTATGTTGATATATCCTGTGATGCATGTTATATTAGTGTTCTATCTTGATTCTGACACGATGGACTCACGGATTGGTATTTTATGGATTCCTTGACTAGAGATACGTGGTTTCATGCCTATCTTGAATAATGTAATCATGACTAATGCATCCATCGGGACTAATGAAATGCGTGTCGAAGAACCTGGATTCCATGTGTACTAGTCAGGCAGGGAAATACCTAGGAGACATGTGAACATACCCATTCTATCCCATTGGTTTTACGTGAATAATAGCGGCCACACACGTAGGTATATGGTTTGCCGGATATATCCCTCTAGCCGTTCACATGTCAAACTTGGTATTTCAAATTACTGGTCATAACACGGTTTATCTGAGTTGTCTACAATATATCTTGCATGACATGTTTACTCATTTTTACATATCTGCCTGTTCTCATATGATCTTGTACACTTGTCTTTTTATTATACTTTACCCCTACAACTTGATCATCAAGAATTTCATTATTATTTCATACTCATAGCGCTTGTCAATTATTTTGAACAGTTAGAGGTGATGTGCTCGTTCCAATACTGACTGGATTTGTTGGCAAATATTATAGATGATGATGGTGACTGCCCTACCGTCTATGGGACATATAAGGAAGACATTCAGGAGCCTGAGGAGCATCTAGCTAAGTAGAGGATTTACCTCCTGTTTAGACTAGTTAGTTAGGCTTGGCTGGACTGCGATCCAGCTAGTACTTGAGACTTGTAGTATATTTATTATTTTGGGATATTGTGTTATGTTTTGAACTCTAACTTGTGTTGGTATCTGGCATCTATTTTCAGTTATTTTCTTCTATCATATCTTTCATAATTCGTACTATCTTCCTTAGATGTCTTGTGATTGAGTTGTGATATTATGTACCTCCGTGCGGAGATGACAGGAACCTTTATATTGTGTCTAGATGTCGTATGTTATAGACGACCTATATAGCGTTCTACTACCGATTCTGTGGTATAGGCTGGACGTATCTATATTCTCGTGCCCCTACTTAGGGTGCGGGTCATGAGAAGGATGGTCAAGGAAACAGCAAGATCGGCTAGAGCATCTGCTTCTATATTTTGTAGTCGAGGTACGTGCTCGATAAAGAATCCAGCGAAAGTAGACGCCAACTCGATTGTTGCTCTGTGGTAGGGGATGAGATCTTCGTGGCGAACTTCATAATCCCCTCGGACCTGACTAACTATTAGCTTGGAATCGCCGTAAGTTTTTAGATAATCAACTCCCAGTTGTTTTGCCAGTTGCATGTCGATTAATAGGGCATTATATTCAGCCACGTTGTTGGTGCATGGTTCCACGAGAGAATATGCACGATGTATAACCAGATGATCAGGTAAAACGAGCACGATATCTACTCCAGCCACGATATTTCCTTTAGGTCCTGTTCTTGTTGCACCGTCAAAGAACATTCGCCAAATAGGGATTTCTTCAGTCGCAATTTTAGACTCCACCACTTCGTCGAGGATTTCGTCATAGAGTTTGGACGATTCTGGCACCGGATGAGCTGCTAGGAAATCAGCTAATGCTTGGCCTTTTACTGCCTTCTGAGGAACGAAGAACATATCGTATGGAGTCAACAGCATTGTCCATGTAGCTAAACGAGAATTGAGAGAGCCCAGTTTAGTCATGAGTATTCTGAGAGGGTTGACTTTAGATATAATGTGGATAGTCTGTCCAGACACATAGTGGCGTGTCTTGATCTGGATGACAAATACTATATCAAGGCACACTAACAAAATACACTCAATTAGCGACGGATATTTAGCGACAGAATTTTTCCGTCGGTGTTAGCGATGGTTTCGTGGCCGCTCAGCGACTGATTACCGACTACTCGCCTTTGCCATTTTTATTTTAATTTTATGGGGAGGAAAGGTCGCACATCCGTCGCTAGACTGTCGATGTTATAGCGACGGATGCCCAGTCGTCGCTACGTAATCGATTATTTGGCAGGAATTGTGTAGAGAATTGGCGGGACATATCTTTGACTACGTAGCGACGGATATTCAGTCGGATAATCAATAATAGCGACTACTTGGCGACGGATTATGAGCAGTCGCTATTCCGTCGCTAAATTTACGTTCCAGACTTAAATGAAAAGGCGGGGGGAACTTTTAGTATTCCCCCCAAATTCAATCTCTCTCCTCTCTCTCTCTCTCGCGCGGCTTCGGTGAACGGCGTCGGCGTCCTCTCCTCTCTCTCTCCCGAAGGTAATCCCCTCTCTCTCTCTCTTTCTCTCTCTCTCTCTGTGTGTGTCGCGGTGTCGACGTAGGGGCAGCGGGGGTGGCGGGCTTGGGGACATTCGGGCTTGGGGCGGGGGCGTCGGGGACTGGGCGGCAGGCTTGGGGCGGGGGCATCGGGGGCTGGGCGGCTAGCTTGGGGCGGGGGCATCGGGGGCTGGGCGACTGGCTATGGGCGGGGGCGTCGGGGGCTGGGCGGCGGGCTTGGGGCGGGGGCGTCGGGGGCTGGGCGGCGGGCTTGGGGCGGGGGCGTCGGGGGCTGGGCGGCGGGCTTGGGGCGGGGGCGTCGGAGGCTGGGCGGCGGGCTTGGGCGGGGGCGTCGGGGGCTGGACGGCGGGCTTGGGGCGGAGGCGTCGGAGGCTGGGCGACGGGCTTGGGGTGGGGGCGTCGGTGGCTGGGCAGCGGGCTTGGGGCGGCGGGCTTTGGTCTGGGGCGGCGGGGGGCTTTGCTTATCAAATTCATCTGAGTTTATATATTGGCTAAATAATGTGTTATCCATATTGGGTGTTATCCATTAGTTTGGTGGTGTTTGGATTAGTAAATGTGAATATGGAGTTTGGGTTCATGGTGTATATGTTCACTGTGTCAAGGACAGTGCGAGTTCTTCATCTGCATAAGTCAGTGTTTGGGTTCATGATCTATACATCTAACTGTGATATACATATATATGTGTATGTGTGCTTTAGAGAGTGAGGAATAAAAGACAGGCCTACCATGCCTATTAGCATGCAGGACGGCTTGGGGTGTAATGTGTGATTGTAGACATGGTAGGAATTATAGGTAATTAATGCTAGTGTGACTGGACTAAGGTAGTGCTTGCTAGATAATAAGGACACTCTAGTATCCTAACCAAGTTAATTTTAGACTAGACATTTAAGATATAGCTCCCATATCCTAGAAGTGGACTCTTGCAATTTAGAAATAGATAGATTGACTCAGTTTGGTATCGGTATCGCACTATCGGTATCGGTATCGGTATCGCACTATCGGTCAAGGTTCACAATATCGGTATCGGAATCGGTTTCGGACTATTCCTATGAGTATTGGTATCGGCGATATCGGTAGTATCGACGGTATGTATCGGACTATCGGTATCGGTATCGGTATCGCACTATCGGTATCGGTATCGCACTATCGGTATCGAAATATTAGTAACAACTGTATTTAGATTTTTCTCTTCTCGAGCTAGAATACTAGCGGATCCACCAGTTACATGATTATATACTAATTCTGTTTAGTTTGTCTTACTATACAGATTTTTACATCTAATCTGTGATGGATCGTTATTTCGTTGATCGTACATGGATGTACAAACGACAACACGAGAGCAGAATAGGTGTGAGTGACGATTTTCAGGCAGGCGTGGAAGTGTTTCTTAAGTATGCCATGAGCAAAGCTCAGTTTATGGACGGTAACAAAATCAAGTGTCCATGTCATAATTGTCGCAATAGACGTTACGAAGAAGTGGTGAGTGTAAGAGATCATTTGACCCGTAAGGGTTTCGTACGTGATTACGGCCTGTGGTCATCGCAAGGTGAGCTATATGCCGAAAGACAGGTTGCGAATGCTGCTACTTATGCTTTTGATGATAATGCTGCAGCGGATTTTGTCGTCGATGACGACGAATGCTCCGTTGATTATGGAGACGTGCAGAACCTTGCACGAGATATGGTGTACGATGCGGTAGGGCCTAATTTTGATCCGGAGGATCCTAATCCCAAGGCGAAGGAGTTCTATAATATATTTCAGGATACTGTCAGTGACGATGCGGTTGTTGAACATAAAGTCCGATTTTAACTTGCCACAAACTTGCTATGATCGGATTACACAACTAATGAAGGAGGTATTACCGAAGGAATAAAAAAAAGCTTCCAAAAAACTTCTATAAGTCGAAGATGATGGTCCGACAACTGGGATTGGGGTATGACAAGATAGATTGTTGTCACAACGGATGCATATTGTACTACAAGAAGAACAAGGATGTAGAAAGTTACCATTTCTGTAATGCGGATCGTTACAAGGAAGTCAGGGGAAAAGGAAAGTCAACTAGAAAACGACGTCCTTACAAGTATATGCATTACTTGTCGATCACGAAGTGCTTGCAGAGGATGTATATGTCTCAGAATACAGCAGAACACATGACATGGCACAACGAAGAACGCATAAAGGACGATGGAGAATTGTTACATCCTTCGGATGGAGAGGCGTAGAAATATTTCAATTTTTGTCATCCAAATTTTGCTGCAGAGCCCAGAAATGTACGCATGGGGCTATGTTCTGATGGATTTGCCCCTTACGGGCAGTCGGGATCTCAATACGCCTGCTGGCCAGTCATTCTGACCCCTTACAATCTGCCACCATGGATGTGTATGAAGACTCCTTATATGTTCTTGACAGCTATCATACCGGGTCCCAAAAATCTGACGAAGAATATCGATATATATTTACAGCCGTTCGTGGATGAGCTAAAACAGCTGTGGGAGATCGACGTCATGATGTATGATATTTCCAGGAAACAGAACTTTCAGATGAGAGCTTCACTGATGTGGACAATCAATGATTTTTCCGCATACGGTATGCTGTCGGGATGGAATACTCACGGCACCCAGGGGAGAAAGAGGCGTCTTGTCCCAAATTTTGAGGCAGAAGAAGAAGAAAAAGACGAAGAAGAAGAAGAAGAAGAAGAAGAAGAAGAAGAAGAAGAAGAAGAATTTGATAGGGATGAGGATACAGATGAAATCGACGATGAAGATAAGGATGAGGATGAGGATGAGGAGGATGATGATGAAGACGAGGCCGAGGATGAGAACGAAGACGATGATTAGGTTAAATATTGTTGTATATTAAAAACACTTCCAATTACGTGAATTATGTTTGACCTCATAAAAGCAATTACGTGAATTCATGTTTTTTTCATTCGATTATTTACTTATTACAGATGGCACTCCTAGTCTTTTTCGTCGCGGCGGCACTCGTCTCCCTACTGGTGGTAGGTATATTTTAGTTTAGTTTTTTATATCCATTTATACTTTTATATTGTGAATTATGTTTATGTGTTCTATTTACAGGTCATGATGGCTGGCCGTGGTCGTGGTGCTGGTCGTGGTGGTGGTGGTGGTGGTGGTGGTGCGGGTCGTGGTCGTGGTCGTACTGGTGCTGGTGGTCGTGGTCGCATTCAAAGTTCCCGGGATGTGACCCCATCGAGCGAGCCCGACCCGGAGAGTACCCCGGGCACAGACGCATCCCGCCCTCGATCGACCACTTCGTCGAGACATGAGTCCGGATCTGCTAGCGGATCCGATCCGCTATCGGAACCACCAGCAGCGGATCCACCAGGGGATGCCCCAGTTACTACACAGTGGGTCCCAGAGTACCCCCATACTCGGTTCCATCCGGTTACTGGGGAGTACATACGCGGACCCGCGGATCCTCCGACGGCACCAGAGAGGCCGAGAGGCGAGTTTCGACGAGAGCTATGGCCCGCGGGGACCCCGTAAGTAAATTTAAGTTAATTTTTTAAATTTCTTTCATTTATTCAAGTTAATAATCCAGTCGTTTCTTCTTTGTAGGTTTTTTTCGTTTAATGTTGGCAGGGCCCTTGGAGAAATTATCAGGGCTAACTTCCACGGTCCCTACCTCAACTTTTCGTCGATGTCCCCAAACGTGCAGTACGTATGGCTCGACGAGTTGAGGGTATATATCTATATCTTTTGGTTAAGTCTATGTGATTCTTTAATCAACCATTTTTTTAAATTACGTGATAATTGATTTTCTGTGTTAGACAACGTACTGGTGGCCCCCCCATCGCGAGGAGGGGATCCGCAGGACCTACAGAAGCGCTTGCTCAAAGAAGATACGGGATATGATTCATGACCTAAAAATGGGGCATACGAGGCCGAATTGGATCCGACAGGAGTATTATGAGGACCTCTTAGGCATGATGGATACCCCTGCGTACAAGGAGAAATCGGAGAAGGCGATGGTGAACCGATCTGTCGCGGGCCTTCATACGGGGGATCAAGGTCCCACGCAACGACACTTGCAGATCTGGTGAGAAACCGTAAATTTATGTCACTATCGAATTAGGTATTATTAATTAAAGGAGTTAATTATTTTCTACGGAAATTTCGTATGCAGGCCCAACGGGCGGTGAAGGAGGGAAGGGCGCCAGAATCGGTCACCATGCACGACGTGTTCCAGCATACGCACAAAAGACGGAAGGACGGGAGCTTCGTCGACGAGAGGGCCAAGGAGACTGATGTAAGTACTTATGTTTATGAGATTAACGTTAGAATTAAAACTATTCGGACCATAACTTAGGTAAACTTAGGATTCACACTTAACTTAGTGAAACATAGGATTTAGATTACAACTTAGGTAAATCTTATAATATAAACACATTCATTTGATAGGCTGCGTATCGTAAGGCCCTTAGTCGGGCTCAGTTAACTGACACCGAGGATGTCGGTGAAACGACGCCCTTCCGGACGCCCTCTTCTTTGGCCGCTCGGAACGACTTGTTCGTAGATACCGTCGGCGGCTTTAAGAAAGGGTTTCTGTACGGAGTCGGCTCCCTAGGGCCATTGCATATGGCGACGCAGAGATTTCCACCGACACCGCCTCCTCCCATGGCCCGGGCAGACGATGATGTTAGGTCGCAGCTTACGCAGCTGCACGAGGCGGTGTCGTCCGTGCGGGAGCAATTTGCCACGTACTTTCTGCCTGCGTCTGCTGCTGCCGGTCCGTCTACTGCTGCCGGTACGTCTGCTGATGGTGCTCTTCCGTCTTCTACTGGTCCGTCGACTGCAGGTGTCGGTCCGTCTTCCTTGGGCCATCTTTCTTTCAACCCTGATGCCCCTGTGGTACCGTCTACGACTGTGACGTCACTCCTGGATCTCATGTCCGCAGAGCAGCTATGCCGACTTCCGAGCAGTGTCTACGACGGCTTGTCTCCGTACCTTGTGGAGGAGTATATTCGTCGGTCGCATATGGGATTACCATCACCGGACAATCGACCTCCTCCTTCTTAAAATATTGTATTAAGAAAATATGGATTATTTGTGAGAGCTTTGAACTAATTGTGCTATAATCGGCTTATAGCACCGGATATTATGTTACTCTTTAGGATAATTGATATTTATTTTCTATTAATTTGGTTTGGTCTGTGATTCTTGGATAATTGGTGTGCATTAAATTCGTATGTGCATATTTGGTCTATGTGATTCTTGGATAATTGGTGTGCATTATATATTTGGTCTGTGTGATTGTTGGATAATTGGTGTGCATTATATATTGGTTTGGTTTATGCATATATTTGTGAACAGAGAAAGTGCTGCAATTTTTTTCCCAAAAAACTCAATTGGCGACGGACTAGTGACCGTTTAGCGACAGATAATCCCAGTTGCCGACGACTTGTCGACGGATTAGCCGTCGCTATATGGAGTTTTTAAAGTGTTCCAGGTAGCGACGGATGATCGACGGATTATCCGTCGACAAGGTTCTGGTGGTATAAACTTCGACGGAATAGCGACGGCCTATCCGTCGCCAGGGCGACTGATAATCAGCCGCTAAGCAGTCGCTCGCTCTAGCGACTGCTTATCGACGGACAATCCGTCGACATGGTTCTGGAAATGCATGACATTTCCAGAATCATGGCGACGGATAATCAGTCAGTAATCCGTCGCTGTGGCGATGTGGTAGCGACGGATTAGCGACTACTCTTCCGTCGCCATGGTGCTGAAAATGCCAAGCATTTTCAGAACCTGATCGACGGATAGTCCGTCACCACGCCGTCGCTAATCCGTCGTTCGTTATCGACGAATACCGACGGATGCGCGACGGAACGATACGCTCTGATACGCTGTTACGACGGGTTACCGACAGAATTTTATGTCGCTATTGTCTACACAGTTCAGTACTTAATAGTTGAAATGGACGACAGTCCGTCGGAAATGCGTCGCTAATGCTTCGTATTGTGACGTCGACAATCCGTCGCTATTCCGTCATGTGACGACAACTTAGCGACGGACCGTTATTAGCGACGAGCTGATTGCCGACGAATTTTTTTGGCTAAAATCCGTCGGTTATCGGTCGCTAATAGTAATTACCGTCGGTTTAGTGACGGATGGGGCCGTCGCTAAAATGATAAATTTTGGTAGTGGCATTTCTTCTCCACCGGTGTGTATCTGTGTTCGGTACCCACCATTGTGCAGCTGAGGTGGTAGATTGCCTGTTCATGGTCGCCTTCATTCTTCTGAGCTAAGAGGGCGCCAAGAGAATGGTCCATAGCGCGGACGTATAGTAAGAAAGGCTTCTCCATTATTGGAGCTACCAATACTGGAGGGCTTGTGAGATACGCCTTTATGTCGTCGAATATGCGTTGACATTGTTCAGTCCAGACGAAAATACGCCTTTCTTCATGAGCTGAGCGAATGGTTGACACCTTCCAGAGAGGTCAAAATGAATCGTCTGATGTAGGCTAGCCTTTCTTGTAGTCCATATAGCACTTTGAGGTTTCTTGGAGGGTGCATATCGAGGATAGCCTTCACTTTTTCTGGGTCAAGATGTATATCCTTTGAAGTGATGACGAAACCAAGGAACTTGCCGCTGGAGACTCCCAGAAAAGAGTTGGTTGGATTCATCTTAAGTTGGTGTGCACGTATTAGTTCGAACACCGTTCTCAAGTTTTGGAGGTGGTTGCCCTTGAGACGACTTTTAACTGCGATATCGTCTACGTAGCACTCTAGAGTTTTGTGCAAATGATCACGAAAAATTGTGTTCATGGATCGCTAGTATGTCACCTTTGCATTCTTCAATCCGAAGGGCATCACCGTATAGCAGTATACCCCCAACGGTGTTCAAAAAGATGTGTGATTCTCGTCTTCGGGGAACATCTTGATCTGGTTGTAGCCTGAGAACCCATCCATGAAGGACATCCGCTCGAAGCCGCAATTATTATCGATCATTACGTCGGTGATTGGTAGAGGGAACTCGTCCTTCAGGCATGCAGAGTTCAAATCACGGTAATTGATACAGACTCGAACTTTACTGTTCTTTTTCATGACTGGAACGATATTGGCAACCCAGTCTGGGTGTTGTTCTTCGTGAATGAATCCACTAGCAATGAGCTTCTTGACTTTATTCTCGATGGCCGCCATGACATCTGGTCAGAATCGTCGTTGTTGCTGCTTCACTGGCTTGGCTTTAGACAAAATATTTAGGCGGTGCATGGCGACTTTAGGGTCCAAGCCTGGCATGTCTTTATAGCTCCATGTGAAGACGTCGATGT
This sequence comes from Iris pallida, assembly GCA_029216955.1. Classification (NCBI taxonomy): domain Eukaryota; kingdom Viridiplantae; phylum Streptophyta; class Magnoliopsida; order Asparagales; family Iridaceae; genus Iris; species Iris pallida. Next base: position 37,003,345 of record JANAVB010009596.1, on the reverse strand, counting down.
ATTCTCTTATAAGCTGTATAAGGGATTGGCGTTCATCGCCAGATAGACTTTTGTTGATGAATATTGGTTTGAAAGATGATTCATCTCCTAAATTGACTTGGATGACTTCATCTTCGGTAGGTGGTTCACGTTGTTCGAAGTGCAGCTCCTATATAGTATCCATCTTTTGGGCCCATTGTTCGAGCTCGATTGATTGGACATTATCTGTAATTTGGTCAACGAAAACCATGTTGACGGACAAAGTTGTCTTGAATATTTTGCCAATGCTGGAGTCCGAGTCCCAGAGGGAGGAATCAAAAGAATGAGAACAACGATCTGCTTCATCATCTGATCTTTCGGGAGTTGTTGGAGGAGTGACATAACCCAACCAACACCGCTTCATTGATAGTAGTTCTCGGGTTTACCGGGAGGAGCAAAGTGTCGTATTGGCAACCGTCATCCTCGGCCGTAATTTAGCCCCTGGTCGCTTTTGATGTCATATCCCATGTTCTGGATGATATTCTTGGCCTGTCAACTGTACCGAAAAAGTTGTATTTTTCCAGAGTCATAGTCAGCTTTTGTGTTGTGCTTGGGAGAAGTAGTGTCTGGAACGAACTTTCTCTCGCCAATTATACGACCAAAGATAATTAGTTCTTCATCCTTCTTTCTGGCTGAAATGATGAAGTAGAGGATATCTTTTGGGTAAACTTTTTCCTGCAGGTGAGGCATCGTGACCGACTGCAGAGGTGCGGTCCTATGCCATGCTCTAGAGCGTATATCGTATCTATGTAGTGGTTTACAGATTAATAGGCATCGGAGTAATTCAAAGATAAACCTTTACTAAAAAAATACGCAAGTTCTTCTTCAGGGATAACATCATCCGCTGAATTGATATACTCATTGAGAGGATCATCATCTGGAAGAGGAGCCACAGTCTTGGCCGAGTTCACCATGTAGGGTAATTCTTCAGGATTAGGAGGACGGGCATCAGTAGGTTCCTCCCGGGGTGTCTTGCTGAGAGTGATGGTCAATGGTTTGACCTTGCCAGGGTTCTTCTTTTTTACCCAGATTGTGAGAGGCTTCAGAGTACTTTTTGGAGTAGTACGTACTTTGACTCGGATGATCAGGGGACCATCATTGGAGGATAAGCTTGCTTCAGTTTTATTGTCAGCTTCGTTGCCGCCATCTTTGGGGGGCTGAGATTGGTAAAGTACTGAATCTCCATAGTAAGCTTCGATGCCCTTAAAAGGTTCGACATCGGCAAACTCCGTCTTTACGACATCGTCGCTGTTGAAGCACTGGTGAAGTGTGGAAGGAACGATCGTGTTCTCGTGTATCTATGGATGTCCCAAGAAGACGTTGTAGGATATATTGGCATCGATCATATAGCAGGAAACCTCCGTTCGGAGATCACCGATCTGGTACTTGAGACGGATCTTGCCCAGCGGGTGGCTTCGACCAGCATTGAAAGCCATGATAGTTATGTTGGTTGCAGATAGCTTGTGTAAAGGGATTCCCAGAATTTGAAACAAACTTCTAGGAATGATGCTGAGGAAGGATCCTGGATCGATGTGCATGCGGTCCACCTTGATCGCCCCGATATACCCTGTATAGTACATGGGTCTATCATGACGATTATTTTTGAGTAGCATGGCTTCCTGTGAAAAGGTGATGTTGGGCACCACTTCCCTAGTACTATAGCAGTGTGGACAGGAGACAAGATCTTCAACAGGGGCTTTGACTTCAGCGAGATAACAGTCGACATGTAGTAATGCCTCACTTAAGGCCTTCCGTGTTTCTTTGGAGAGTCGTAATAGATTGAACAGAGACAACCTGGCAGGTGTATTGGCTAGCTGTGCCAGTATGTCAAAGTTGTAGGGCTGATCCATGCCTTCGGGAGCTGCCACCTTCAGAGATTTGTCAAACTGCGTCTCCTTCTGTTTGGCTTTGTCCGTAGTTGGAGGCTTAGATGGGCCGGCTTCTAAGCTTGTGGGGGCAGCAAGAGGTTGAGAAGGTACTACTTCTTCTTGTGCGGGATCGTATGTCCGAAGATAAGTCTTCCCCGATCGCATCTCGCCAGATAGAACTTCATAGATGGAAGAGGATACCATACGTCATGACTTGTATTTCATGCCCATTTTTGCTTTGGGAGGTACCACCCCCTCCGTTATTTCTTGCACAAGGTCCGGATGGATCCACATGATCTCACCACGCTCAGTCATCAGTGGCACCAAGGTTGAGTTGCGAGATGGCGATAGGTTGACGACTTCTATTATTGCCTTGGGAATCGGGACCATGCCGTTTGGGACTTCTATGGGAGGAAAGTCACCAAACTGAAGAGAGATCATGTTTGAAGATACGACCTTGTCTTCAGCTTCGAGGTTGATCACTTGGCTGTCGATAAGCTGTTGTATCTTCTTTTCAGGACGATGCAGTCCTTGGCGGAATGATGCACGTACTGATGATAGAGACAGTACTTAGGATCGTTGAGTTGGTTCGCCTCTGCAGGTCGTGGTGGTGGAGGCAATGTCAGCTTATTACCCTTCGTCAATGTGTGAAAGATGGTAATGACATCGTCTTCGTCAAATAAGAAGGTCTCCTTAGGTTTGTCGGAGGCGCCCTGAGAATTGGAAGCTCCTTTGGAAGTGTCGACCTTCAGGACTTCTTTTCCTTTACCCCCATGAACAGGGATAGTATGAGGATGCTTGCCCTTGTCTTCGAATTTGGGTGTTTTCAACCTCAGTAGTTCCAAGTTAGGTACATCGTTTTCAGCATTATCAGTGGCCCCAATAAAAGTGGGCCATGTATCATACTTATGTATACCCAGACAAAACTTTACCGCAGGAAGGAAGTTATGTCGACAAGTATCCATAAGTTCTGAGTATAGTATACCGAAGGACATCTTCAGTGCTAGCCGCCTGAAGCATTCGATGAAGGCGATGACAGACTCAGTCCTCCTTTGCTTGGTCTCGATGAGGGTGGACATACTAACATGCATGCTACTATCGTAAAACCTGTTGAGGAACAACCTCTCCAAGTCTTTAAATGAATTGATACATCCGTCAGGCAGACTGCAGAACCATTCGAAAGCTACCTCCTGCAAGGTGCTAATAAACAGCTTCGACAAGAACGGATCATCTCTGGGCAAGTGTAGAGTCTGCGTGTTGAAGTATGTTAAGTGTTGACGAGAAGAAGTCAACTCGTCAAATAAATTCAGCATCAGCGACTTATAGTTAGTAGGGCAAGTAGCATTCTCCCACTCAGGAGGATACGGTTGAGATATCCCCATCTTCTGAAGCTCGTCTTTGTGTGAGATGGTGTCGAGACGGGCGACCAGGGAATCAATTACATCCTGTTGATTGAGCAGGTGTCGGGAAACGGCTATTGAACAGTTGTCAGGCGTCGTTGGCGAAGGACCACACCCAAAATTTGTAAGATTCGAAGGAGGCACAACAGAATGATACTCCTTTTGTAGTAAAGGAGGGTTGTTGCTATGAGCCGGACTAGCGTGAGCTAAGATATTTTGTTGAGGTGGAGGAACAGCCCCAGCAGCTTGAACCGCCATGACACTGGTAAGCATATCAGTGATCTTGGCGAATGCTGTTTCAAGACCCTATAGCCGTTTGTTGGTCTGATCACTGGCTTCTTCAGGTCTTCTCCGTCCACCATGTATGTAGATAACATGCGAGGATGAACAGAGGAAACGGTACAACTGGTGCTGATACTGTCTGTCTCCGAGTGGATAAGTCCTTCATATTCAGGTAGAGGAGGTAGATAGTCGCCATCAGATTCGAAGGGATCATCGTCCTCTGAAAGGCTACCCCTAGTGTGAAGGTCATCCGCTTCAGACTCTGAGGGAATACTACCCCCAGCTTCGGAGTCTTCGTCGTCCATACGGAATTATTTATTTGACCGAGTACCCATATAGACTCCTTCAGATGTGACAGCCTGCTGGCCATCTGTTGGTAGACTTATTCTTCTTCTTCTAGCAGAATTGAAAGAGAAAGTTGGGTTCGTGGTCCACCGTCTTTGATTAGGGCTTCCGTAAGGGGGACCCCATGAAGCCATGTTGGATGAAACACATAGTGGCTTTTCATCGTCAAAGAAATACAGCCGTCGAAATATAGACTTTATTTAAGGCACTCTTGTTGCTTTGGAGCAGCAACAGTTGATAACAATACTGGTGCATGGATCTGCACTATGAATTGTTATGTCCTTTCTCGCTTTACGCTTATAATTTATCATGTCACACAAGTCAGCGGAAGGGAGTTTTGCCTTACAACCCATGTTGCATGCATCGCCGAGCTTTGCATACGGGTTCGTAAGGAGAGTTGGCACATCCAGACTTAGTTCACGTGTAGGGGCAACCCCCACACCTGAGTTCTGTGATGTCCTTGAAGACAGCCCCGTGCTATACGCGTTGGGGCCTGTCTTTTTGTTGTGGGCTCACAGACCTTAGAGACTGGCCTTGGGTGCATGCTTCTTGATAGCATGTCTGAGCCTCCTTGATGTGGGCACATAGTATGGATCCAGTGAGCCTGGGCACATAGCCTTGGGCGTATGACCCTGGATGTCCAGTCTGTTGAAGACAAAAGCATTTTGGTTGGGGTTATGCGCCCAAACATCCCCTTGGGCGCATGGCTTTGGGCGCATGCTTGGTGGAGCAGCACTGTTTTCTCCCAATTTTGCCTCCTTCGTTTGTGAGCCTCGCTGGGTTCGTCCAGAGTGTTGAACACCCTGATTCTTGGCATCGTAGTACTTTCCATTGCCAAGTCTCGAGCGTCGAACACTCTGTTGCTGGTTGTGCAGGAAGGAAGTCACTGGGCTAGTAGAGCCCATAACGGTATGAGTCTTCTCCATTTGGGGAGCTTCTGTGGCAGAGTCATGCACCCATGTGACAGAGTCCTCCAGTTGCATATCTGCTATGACGCTAGCAGGATATGCACAGCGAGCCTTCGGAAGCCAAGTCTTACGAGACTTGTTTGGCTTCGCTGATTTTGAGGGAGTAGAGCCATCCATCAAGAGCATCTTTTCGAATGCCTGCTGATCGAACTTTACGATCAGCATCTTCTGAGTGCTCCCCACTTTATCGATATCGGATTGCGTCACCACCTTTTTGTCAGAAGAAAAGGTAGTCCCCAGCAAAGTTGCCATTTTTGTGGACACACACAAAAAGAAGAAGAAAGCGCTATCTTTTTTTATTGGCACAAGGCACCACAAATCGAGTACGCTTGAGAGATCCTGCACTGAGGATCCCCAAGTACAAAAAAGAATTCTGGGGAATGGGACGATGGAGATAGAGCGGCAGTTGCTCCTTTACTCTGTTGACACTCCGATTACAAAAGTGGGAGAAAACCTAAGAAAATTGCTAACTTTCGGCTCACTGGCAAAAAGTGTAGCAATTTGGCTCTTGAAAATGCTCTCCGTTCTGTGTTTTAAAGAGGGATGAGGCCCCTTTTTATAGTCGTTCTTGAGCTGGAATGATGTTATGCGCCCACATGAGGAAAACACACTAGTTTTCATGTGGGCGCATAGTCCTGCCTTGGGCGCATAGGGTGTAGGCGCATGCAGGCTGCAAGATCGTGGGTTGGTCGTGGTGTTGACGTGGCCACATGCTTCGGTGCACGACTGCTCGTGGAGACTGACGTGGCCGTACGCTTCGGTGCACGTTTTGATCATGGCTTTGTCCGAGTCAGGCTTGGGCGCATAGCCCTATTTCAGGCTATGTGCCCTCCTTCACAGGGGTGGCTTGGGCGCATAGAGCTTCATAGGCTTGGGCGCATAGAGCTTCACAGGATGATGGGCGCATAGGAGCTTCACAGGGTGACTTGAGCACATAGGAGCTTCACTTGGGTGCATATGTCCTCTTTTGGCTTGGGCGCATAAGGCTTTAATTGCTAAAATTTTCATGCTTCTACAATGCCTAGTGTCGATATCCGATATCTGTATGACGATATCGACACCGGAATCAATTCAGATACTAAATATCAACTAACCCTACATCCTCAATGATCATGAACGAGAAAATAAATATGCAATAATAAAATAAAAGAATGAAGGTACTGAAACATTGGCAAAGTACACTTGCATGTCTCCTGCAACTTTGTAAATTGTTGTCCTACTCCAAGATCCTCGCTCACTCCATCATGTACACCTATCATAATAAATATTCTATTAGTGATATGCTTATGTCTTTTCTTACGTGGACTAACCATATATAGGCCCAATAATATATATACGACACTAATCCTATTAACTAGTCAACTCAGTCTAACATATATAGCATTAATTCTATTTATTAAAGTGATTTTGTATACCCTAAAAATATTATAACTAATTCTAGAAAATATATTTAAATATTTTATATTATTATTTATTATATCTTATCAGTAGAAAATCAAGTATACAAGTCATGGGTTGATTCTACAACAATATTCCGTCCCAAAACAATAAATATTTAAAAATTATTTACTCTAGAAAAGTCACAAAAAATAGGAAAAATTATATATTTATCATGAAAACATGCACGACAATTAATTTGGTAATGGTGTACGAAGTTTTTAATCAATTGGACACGTAGAACTCATGGATTTTGGTGTTTCGATATTATGGTGAAATGTCTGAATTTTTAATAAATAATAAACTGAATCAAAATGCTACAAAAGTATATGTGTTGGAAATATTAGGAATTCTATTTTCTTAACAAAATTATAGGAAGTGTCGAAGGGGTTCATAAGTGGCCCGAAACTTGCACACAATAGAACTGGTCTGTTCTAGACACATTTTTATAGAACGGATGCCCCGGACAAACCGTTTTGAGCTGTGTAGACAGCCAATTGGACATAAAAATATACACATATATATTTCCATTAGTTTTGGTTTCAGAAAAAGATGAGATTGGGAAGTATATGAAACCCTAGATGCAAAATAGTGTACCTGTTGTGACGAATTCAACACAAGCACGATCGACTTTGGGTGCCTTCCGCGTGTTGTGCCAACTTTCTAGGGCTATGTGGCAAATTGGAAAGGTGATGTGGTGTTAGGAAAGTTCTTGGGAAGGCGTTTGAGATAGTAGAAGGTTTGAAGGATCAGTTTATGAAGGGTGTCTGTCGGATGGAAATTAATGTACAAAAATCAGAATTTCTAAATAAGGCGCACGGTTTCGAGGGAATAAGGGGTATGGGGCCGGCCAAGGATGGTTTAAAATATAAATATTTAATATATTAAGGGTTGGGATTCAGTAGGATTTGGTTTGGTGTGATTTGGGTGCCTATTTTAAAAGATACACAAAGTTCTATCTCCTAGGATTTAAATTGAGTCCAAAATAGGAAAGTTGTTATGGAGTTCGTTTAAAAAAAATTGAATTGATATGGATATAACTAATTCATGAGAAATTTAGGCTAAAATAAGTCTTATATGTTAGGGCATCCTAGAATAGGCTCCTTGAACCCCAATTGGTTTAGTTTTCGGTCGGTGGAATTATTTGGATCAAAACGAGTCCAATAAGTCTATAGTTGAGTCTGATGTGCCATTTAAAAATAAATAGCGCATGAGAACTCGATTGAGTGGAAAACAATTGTTATGTGTGTATTGGGCTCAAAATAGGTCAAAACTATCTATTGGGTCGAAAAGTTTAGATAGGGTTTAGGCCTCAAATCGGAATTAGAAAAATACATCGAAATTACGAAGAAGGGTAAAATGATCATTTTGATCCAAAAGTTGTGCAAGAAAAATGTAGTGCAAGGGAACATATTTTAGTGAGACATAATATATCAAAATAAAGGTGGACTCATCTAGAACATGAATATGGACCTTGTTTCGAGGAATTGGTCAATGTTGTTCTTCAAAAATCAAAGCTTCGGCAAAGTGCCTATATAGATATAATTAAAAATAAAATATGGTTTAACATATAAAAATCTTATAAAGTAAAAAAATTCCAAAAAATCAGGGTGCTTACAACCAAGTGCATGCTATATCGAATGCTAGCGGCCTCGATCTTGAAGTCGTTAGGAACTCGAGTGATCTTCAGGAGGCGCTCGATATTCTCTATCAACTCTTCAGCCTAGAGAATGCCCTCTGTTCCATAGAAGTCCAAAGGCCCCAGATGTTTAAAATCCGAAGCCTACCCCAGTTTGGGAAGTAAAGATGGCAAAAACCCATGGGTGTGGAGTGCATCTACAAGGCTATCTCTGAAAAGAGCAGCCTGCTCCCTCTAAGCATCTATGAATCCCTAAAAAACTCCCATCAACTGAACACCATCCATGGAAATAGCGATAGTAAGTTGTCTACACCTCACAACTCATCCAATAATCAATATCAATTACTCATCACACCTACTACCATTTGTACCCAGATATCAAATCATCACATATCACACATATCAATATGCTTTTGGAGTACACTTTTACAATGAATGTCCAAAAATAAATTCGGTAAATAGTAAAGCGACTCCTAAGCTATTATTTATACAGTCATCCAACTACACAATACAACATCAATACAATACAGATCAATACTAGGAAAGTAACTATAACATAATACTCTAGCTCTCCGGGTCAATAGCTGGCTCCATATATTGAGCTAGGTCATCCCTAACTATGTCCTCTGCGGGACCATAGTAACTAGTGTAAAGATCTGCATCAGTCTCACCTGTAATATATCCAATCAGGAAAGGAGCAAAGTACAAACCTACGAATGAACATATGTAATATAAAATTGTAATGCAACAATAACATATACTAACCTACAATACTGAACAACGGTATAAAAATAAAACAAGTAGAAAACAATCATACAATGGTGATTTGAAACATTAAACTAGTATGTGACCGGCTGGGAGAATAATAGAATAATAGAATGCGGTACGGCTAAACCACACGTGCACGATGTGTGATTAAGCTATCAACAATGTTACATATGGGGTTTGTCACATGTCAATCATTTATCCAATATGAAACCATTGCAATGCAGAAATATAAAGCTCAGTGGTAGTGTGCTTGCCTGAATATAGAGGAGGGTACAAAGTCAACTCCAAGTCCAAGGTAGCTGTGTCAAAAGATACAATTTTTATTTTAGAATGATTTCTAACATTTCCTATTAAAATTATTTATTACTGAATCCCTAACAAACTTATTTCTATTCAAAACTCTATTACTCTATTCCTACTCATTAACCAACCCATATTCCCATTGGTTTGGACCCATTAGTGATTCTTAATACTAACTCTAAACATTTATAAAATCCATTCTTAATTAGCCCTAACGATATATTCATATCTAAACCAAATTAACTCTATCCTATTTATTTAAGAGCCCAACAATCTGGTCCACTAGGCTCTGGCCAATCAGATCTGCTGGATAACTAGATCTGAGCCCATGTCCAGTTTCCAAACATATTAAATTCTGTAAAAAATCCTTTGATACATGAGGCCCAAAACTATTTATGGCCCAACACTGGAATCACGGATGTTTAATACATGAAGTTTGTTTGAAATCAAAATAGCTTCCCTGTTTTACCAATCTTCTTTGGACATGGTGAACACAAACTCATCTGTAGGTCGAGTTTGTACTAGCTCCGTGGCTCGGACATGAATGTACTCGTGTCATTCATTACACGATCCCGACCATGATCAACCAAAAGTTCAAAAAAATAAAAGTACACAAACCTGAGTCGAAGATTTCTAACCCAAGATCTGAAGCCAAGTCTCCACGAATCCGATACAGACCTGACATGTCCAATTAACATAAAAACCTTTGTTTAGACATTAACACAAATAATTGGAGTGCAGTTTTTGAAAACTAATTAAACATTGGAGTACTCGATCAAGCCAACGAAAAGAAAGGAAATCAAGAAGAGTCATGGATCGAGAAACCGAATAGAAAGAAAATCAAATCAAATGATTGGAAGATTACCTATCCAATTGACTTAATCGCCCTCGATTAATTCACTTGGTTATGTTCTTGATCCGTCCAACTCAGTTTTCTGTGATTTCCTTCGATCATAAACGAAATAGAGGGGACGTGAATTAGAACGAACTGAACGAATCATAATTCAGATTCGAATAAAATAATTTCTCGAAAGAAACTCAGATCAAAAGCTTACCAATCGATCGATAGGGATGGCTAGGACTGAGCAAATTACGGTTTTCAAACCATAATCGACTCGAACTGAACTGTATTAAAAGTTTGGGTCAGGTCTGAAAGAAATGGGTCGGTGATCGTTTTCAGTAAAGAAAAAAGCGGTTAACGGTTCGGGTCACAGGTTTGATAAACGGTTCCCGAGCCGAACCAAAAATCGATTTTATATGGTGAAATTACCAAACACCACCACCACCACCCCAAATCTGCCCTAAGTATTTAAGTTAACTTTTACATTCATGTTCTCTCTCCTCACTCCTTATTCATTCGCTCGCTCCTCTCCTCAGTAGAGAGCCTCCATCCCCAGTTCGCTCCCCTCCACTTCCAGTCTCTAGAGCCCAAATCCCTTCATTATCTCCTCTACTGAGTCTGCTCTACCTCTTTAGACGACTCGATCTCGAGTCTTTCTCCAGATCAGATATCGGTTCTGCCTCTCTCAAATCTCGATGCGATCTGACCTAGATCTGACATAGATCTACCTAGATCTGACATAGATCTGACTAGATCTGGCCTATTTCTATCAAGATCTAACCTATACTTTCAAGATCTAACCAAGATCTCTCGAACTTGGTTGTTCATCACTTGGAATCCTTTCTTCTGGTAAAAAATATTTAAATTTCTCAATTTTAAATTTATTACAGTTATTTATTGATTTAATATTATTTTTTCTAATTAATTTGGTCATTTCTTGCATGAATCATGAAAGGAGAGGAATTTTGGATCCAACTTAGATAGTCCTGGCCCCTTATTGTGTTGAAATTTTGAATCTTGCACTCATTCACTCACTGTAATATTCATGTTCCCTTCTGGGTTGCTATTTCTTGCATATACTATGCATGGTTGCTATTTTGCTGGCAAAAAAAAATGCTTCTGCTACTGCAAAGAAAAATCGAGATAGAAAACCATGAATTGATGTGTTGCTAAGTGCTACAAAAAAATTGAGATAGGGAAACAAAATGCTTCTACAGGGTTGCTGCTAAGTGCTAACTTGCGGTATTACTAACTGTCACTACAAGAAAAATGGCTTTTCTTGACGGTTTATTTATTGACGGTCATGGAAAACCGTCATTAAAATGGGTAACCTTGACGGTTTTAGACATACGTCAAGGAAACACACGTTTTGTGTTAATTTAGCAAATTTATACCATAATAGTTGACGGTTTTAGTGAAACCGTCAAGAAATACAAATCTATTTATTGACGTTTTGATAATAACCGTCAACTAAAGTCTGTGCGGGAAAATTCCCGCGGCTATTTCAGCTGCCATTATCGTAATTTCTTTTAAAAATATTAATTTGTTGACGGTTTCGCACCAAATAGAGCAGATCTGAAAAAACCCTTCGCACATAACAAAACCCCCCCTCCACTTCGAAAACCCTCTCTCCCCAGCCGACCTCTTCCTCGAGAAATCTCTCCCTCCGGCCTCTTCCTCGAGAAATCTCTCCCTCCGACCTCTTCCTCCACTTCGAAAAGCCTCCCTCCGCCCTCTTCCTCCATGAGAAATCAACCTCCATCCCTCCGGCCTCTTCCCTCTCCCTCCAAACAGTAAAACCCACTCCTCGGCGACCTTCACGACGTCCAACGCGACGTCCCCTCTCCTCGACGGCCTATACGACGTCCTACGCGACGTCCCCTCTCCTCGGCGGCCTACACGACGTCCCCTCTCCATCGAGAAAACCCTCTCCTCGGCGGCCTACCCAACGTCCTACGCAACGTCCCCTCTCCCTCGAGAAAACCCTCTCTTCGACGGCCTACACGACGTCCCCGACGTTTTCACCATGCGGCAACTTCGATCTTCACCATGCGGTATAATATCTTTCATTTCTTCTCTCTACAATTCGATTTTTGTGTCAACTTAGGGTTTTTTTGTGTCAGCCAACTTAGGGTTTTTCGATCATCCTAATTTAATAGCAGATTTATTTCTCAACTGTAAGACTTCCCAACTAGTAATAGCAGATTTCCAGCTCTTAGACACTGACTTCACATTCAAATAGCAAATTATAAGTAGGTTAAAGTTTATCGATTTTGACTGCATGCATATATTTTATTTGCATATATTCAACTTAGGGTTTTTGTGTCTGCGCGCGGTCCCCCCCCCCCCCCCCCAACCACCCCCCGCGCGGGCCAAAAGGGATTTCCGGTTCTAGATATAAGTAGGTTAAAGTTTATCGATTTTGACTGCATGCATATATTTTATTTGCTTGGAGGTCTCGCAAATTATAACAATATTTAGGGAACTTGAGTCGAAATCGGCAACGCTTAAGCAGGGATGGACCAAGATCGCGAATGACAAGGGAGTCTAAAATCTAAAGCTTGTTTTTGGCAAAAGTTTTGGTATGTGGGGGGTGTGTAGAAATAAACTTAATATTTCATAAAATGTTCAAGTTACATTGTAACTAATGAACAATTTTTTTGCTTGTGGGTGTTTGCCATCCAAGACCATCCTTACGGCTCCGTCCCTGATTTAAGGGTCACAATCATTGTTATCCATGCCTTCTCCCATTAGAATGTTGTCGGCTATGGATCATAAGAAAGTTCCATAATACCGAGTTTTTGTGACCGATTGTCGACATGATGTCAATCATCTATATCGGTGCCAAAGTCCAAGCAAGGTAGCTATGAGCGTGAGAGGTCTAATATAAGAAAAAAAAACCTTTCTGTTTATATTTGTAATTATGTACTCAATTAGACGCTTGCTTGGCAACAAAAGTGGTCATAAAGCTAGAATTTGAACATACGGAACATATATTTGCTATGAAATTATATTTCTTATATGACTGCAGCACTATATTATATATTCTAAAATATGAACCTTTGATGTTGGACAGCATATGTTCTTCTAGTTGTCATGTCCTAAGAGAACCAGTATTTGAGGAACCCATGGTTAGTGCATTCTTCCCACATTCCATCTCCCTTGGATTAATTGGTTATATATATGGTAAGATGTATAGTTAATTAGAGCTGAAATGCTTTGATGAGCAATATGTTAGATCCAGGCTGACTACTAATTTGAACTTTAGTTATTGCTCCAGAGAGCATATATTATAAATGGGGTCTTTTTGAGCTCGCTGCTTGGTAACCTCATACAGTGGAGCAGTCTCAAACTAAAGCTCGCAAGAGGCTGAGGATGTCAATAGGCTATTGCGAGGAGTACCCAAGAATTTATCCCCAGTCTCCTGACGAGATCTCTTTTCAGATCCTTGCAAGATTGCCCAGAATTTGCTATTTGAATGTGAAGTCAGTGTCTAAGAGCTGGAAATCTGCTATTACTAATTCATGCCGATTTATTTCTCATGTAGATTGGAAATATCTTTGATATCTTAGCTCATTTTTAATCTTTGTAGTAAATCTGATGGCATGGCGGAAATGATCATTCACTTACTAAAAATGATCGATATATTGCGTTTATCTGTTGTCTCTGTAGCTTCTTAAACTAACCTTTATATTTCGGTGGCCGTCTCGTTTTACGTTTTCTTTGATGTCACTGTTTGGTGTATTTCACAGTTACATTGTTAAGAACGTTACTGAACTCACATTATATGATGTTTCTGAATGTCTATGGTTGTGGTTGATGCTTGCAGTCTTCTAAACCTTCTTGAAGTCTTCTAAACCTTCTTGATTCTCACATCCTGTCCTTTGTAAGTTCGTCGGTATCACTTCATGATAAACATAATATATTCTTTGTGGCCATTTTTAGTTAACTGCACTTGGCAGTCAAGTTTTGTAGCCACATTTGTGTAATATATGTGACTATATATAGACCAGTTAGCTATCTTAATTTACTGAAGAAGAAGAATAGTTGTAGCCGGGAGCATCATGATGATTACGAATTTTGCAGTGTTTATGTTCTTTTGCAGTGTTTACACTGTTACTAAGGGTCTTGGATCTCATTGTTTACAGTATTTATGTTATTTTTAAGTTATCAATCAAATAACTTCATATCAAAGCCTTGGTTACTTTATCAAATAGTGAGTCCAGTTATACTCCTTATAGACACTCATCCTTCTCACTCACATTCTTATTGCAGGAAAGGAAGAACAACAGAGCTTGAGGACGAGATTACGGTCATCGAATGCTGAAGCCCAGGTAGACTTTTACAATATCTTATATTGCATTTGTTCCTTGTATCCTCTATTTTACTCCAAAACTTTTGTAGTTGCACTTTGCATATTGCTAAGTAGAGTTCGTCATCATTACTTTCTGAGACAAGGTGAACCATGTCTAAATTATGGCTAACATGTTATATTGACCTTTGTAGGTATTTTTTTTCTAATCTAGCCCAAAATGGATAAATCATGGATGTCGAAGGATAGAATGTGTAGTGAATATGAGAAAGGAGTGGAAGAGTTTCTTGAGTTTGCAAAACTCCATTCAAATAATCCTAATTCTATTCGATGTCCATGCGAAAGATGTGGAAATTTGATATTCCAAAATCCAGGGGACGTCAGAAAATACTTGTTTAGTAGGGGTATCGATCGAAGTTATACAATATGGGTTTGTCATGGTGAGGAACACCCTATCAGAGGATCGACAAGGTTTGCATCAAGGTCTGAACAAGCACCTAACTATAAAGGTGGCTCCTTTGAAGATGCTGCAGATGCTGTAGAAATGGTCAATGCGGCATATGAACATGTTTCTGGTGACCCCAAGTCATTTAAATCTCTACTTGAAGATGCCGAAAAGCCTCTTTATCCTGGTTGTTCAAAGTATACAAAGCTATCGGGATTGATGAGATTATATAACATTAAAGGAAGATATGAACTTCTGTATACATTCCATTATAAGTGTCTTTCCTCTTCATTCTATTGTTTGAACATTTCTGATACGAGTTCCAACTTTTCTGAAAAGGTTATAAATGCACACTCCCCTATCAAAACTAATGTAGAGTTGGTTCTTGCTGAAAAACAACCTGAATGCGAGAAGAATAAAACAAAGGTACATGTCAGTTCCCTTTGAATGAATACATGCTTATTTTTGTCATGCTTTTTCACTTTGAACTCGCGTTTTTTAGGAATCCATGGTGGTGAAGGAAGCTCCTAAAGAGAAAACGAAGACACCAAGTAAAGTTAAATCACCTACGAGAGCTTCTACAAGAATAACAAGGTCATTTAAAAATCCACCGGGAATGGAATACTTTGCTATACTCGCACAAAGGTTGGTAACTGAAAAAAACGTCAGTTCGGGTTCCATTTGACAGTGACTTGTTTGGTACCCCAACAATTACAACTCTTCTCCAAGAGGATTTTGAGAATTTCATTAACATGCGTCCTCTCTCAGTAAATTGCATACAAATCTACATTAGGTACAAGAATACTTTGCTCGTTAAAATTGTTTATTATTACATTAATAAGTTGAGTTAACTTATTTACAAACTATAGGTCATTGTACTATCGTTTGAAGGACCTAAACTCCGACGAGAATGTTTCATTCATTGATCCAAGACCATCAAACAAGTCAGGGATAAAAGAATTTTTGGCATCACAGGATAGAAGGGCAAGGCATATCTGTAATAGTCTGAACTCTCGAAAAGAAAGTCGACTATTTTTCTTGCCATACAACCCGAGGTGATACATTTCTTACTTATTTTCTTTTATAACATTCTGGAACATATAACTTGCTGGAATGTATATTCATATTTCATTCTTTCCCCATTTTCAAGAAATCATGAATGTATATTCAAATAAGAGTATAGGATACTCTTTGAGATGATGGGTTCCTGTTGGAAACCAAATAAGAGTATAGGATACTCTTTGAGATGTTGGGTTCCCTGTTGAAACCCAGTTTCAGTTTCCAGTTTCCATATTGGGCTAGTCTCAGTTTCAGTTTATGTTTCAGTTTTCCTTTTTTTTTTCCAATTTGTACCATGCATATGTAACTCAAATCAGTCCTCCCTCACTTAAAAACCACACGACCAATAATCAACCACTTCACAGTCACAAACAAAGTCGACTATTTCTCTTGACATGCTTTGTCGCTTTGAACTTGTGTTATTTAGCAATTGTTTGGTTGTATACTCAATAACTTGTATATATCTTGGTGTTATATGGTGTTACAGTGATCATTGGGTTTTGGTAGTCATTGATCTTTTACTAATGAGAGCATACTATTTGGATTCTTTGGGAAGTTGCATCTGTGATGATCTTAAGCACATTGTAACAAGGTATGCATGAATATATCTGTCCCAATACTTCGCACAACTATAGTCAATGTTAGATGTTTTAATAATGACAAATAATATTTTCCACTTTAATTTGCATAGCGGGCTTCGTATGTTTCATGCTCAATGTGGTAACCAAGTGAAAAAATTTAAATTGAACTGGATTGCAATTCAGGTACAATATATTTCTCTCAATATATTTCTCGTTAATATATATATAAATCAAAAATGAACAAGTGTGTAAGATCTTTGCTTTTCTATGCATAGGTACCGAATCAAACCGGCTCCATCGAATGTGGTTACTACGTTATGAGATATATGAAAGAGATCACATATGATCGAAGCTTGCTTAATCCCAAGGTGATGTTCTTCTTAATCAACATGTATGTTTATAATATATTTATATATTATCACTTATGTTTCATTTTTTCTTCCTATTTTTAAACAGTATAATGAAAAGTGTGTATACACATTTGATGAAATCAATGAAGTGCGTACGGAGTGGATGGATCATGTTTCGCAGTTCTTAATCTAAGCAATCAGTTGAGGTAATTTTTGGACTTTATCTACTTCATGGACAAGATTTTGAGCATCTCTTAAGAGAGGGGAAATGGTGGACTGTTTTAAGAATATGATTAGAGTGGACTGTTATATGCATTTGGTGTGTGTGTGTGTATGTCTGTGTTCCTTACTCCACAGTGAATGTGAAATGAGTTTATGGTATTTGTGAGTGTGGAGATGAGTTCATGTCCATTAGGAAACAACATTTATATAAGGACTGCTATATATAAGTACGTTTGTGTGATATAGGGCTATTTGTGAGTGTGGAGATGAGTTTATGTCAAGACAGTTCAAAACACTCTTCATTTCTGAACTGAATTAAGGATTCGACCTTCAGTTTTGTCACAATGGCCTTTGCATTAAACAATGTCAAATTTGCCAAAAACTTCTCTCAATCACAAGTTAACACAGTAATTCAGTCCTAATTTGATTGTTGTCACAAATACTTTGTGTCTGCTTTGGTTCATTTTTGGCATATTTGTGCATGCCTCATGGTTGAGTTCAACTAGTTTGTTGTTTAGGTAGATCAAATGAAGCACTACTCTTGTGCCCCCCATCAAGCAAACCTGTTTACCAACTACTTGGTTTCATTTTTTGCATGTTTGAGTCTTTGACACATGCCTCATGGTGGAGTCTCAACTAGTTTGTTCTTTATTAAGGGAATGCACAACTCTTGATCCCCCTATCAACCCACCCTGCAGGTGAGGATTATATCCAGTTCAATTCCACCAAATACTACTTTGTCCTCACCCCTTATGCTGAAGTCATCGCTGCTTAGATTTACTACGTAGGATTATGTGAGAGCCAGGATTATCTCAAAGTTTTTTGTTCAGGCACAATATGAACTGCCCGCCCCAGATCAACCCAATGTGCAACACATGCCCTCTCATTCTTCTGCCTCAAATACACTACCCATTGTGGCTGCCTCTTCTGATGTCAGGCTCTGAATGGACTTATTATACATCTCACCAGCTGCCTCAAGATGGGATACATATTAGCTCAATTTTCAAAATTACTGGTACACCCCAGCTGATAGATGATAATTTTTCACCTTTGCAATATTTTCATCTATACATTCTAACTCAAATTAACTGTTCCATATTCAATCCATAAATTTTCTCATATGTAACATTTACTATGAAATTGTTTGTGGTAAGAAGCTTACTGATCATCGCTAGTTAATGCATTCAATTACTGCTAGATGCACGACCACTACTGAAAGTAGTTGGCACTGTCACCTCAGAGACGTCAATTCCATAAACCAACTCCAACTTCCTTTCACCTCCTGTTATGGGCTGAGACATCTTAAATGGGCATTTCTAGAGGAACAAAACTACATCACCAAACTTAATTCGGTAAATGATGGTACGTCTTAATTGATCACTTCTACAGGGAAAGGAACTACATTAAAGGAAAAAAAAATTAGTTGAATATAACTGGGTTTATTTGATACAGCCGATACTCCCGATCCGATACAGCCGATACTACCGATATTGCCGATACCAATACTCATAGGAATAGTCCGATACCGATACTGTGAACCTTGGTTGGTATAGCCCTGTGGCATGACAAGTAATGGGGTTTTAATAGCAAGAGTCTTTGATTTGTTGAATATAACTGGGTTTATTTGGTATGCTTGAAACCTGAGTTCACATGTTAACTGAGAAATGGAGTCTTTGATTTGTTGAATATAACTGGGTTCTTAATGAATGTCTAAAACCTGAGATTGGTGTTGGGATTGCTTAATATGTTAAGAGTGCTAAACTGAGTGCTTAACTGAACCATTTCTGAGTTTTAATGTTCATTAAATTTACTTGATTGCTAAATGTAAATTGCTGTGATATCTGAGATGGTTGGGGGTTGTTGTTGATGTTAATTGGGAATTGAATGTTAAACTGAACTGTCTCTCTATTTCTGTATTTTTTTCCCCAACTGATTTCCTGCACATTTAAACTACTGCAACATTTGAGTCCTCCCTAGATTGTTCTGTCCATTCAAAATTTGATTGAATTTCAGTTGTGTTGCTGACTTATAATGTTATGTTCACCTTGTTTGCAGATTAACCTAAAGGAAATGCTGCTCTGGGTTCAGATATATTTTGGTTAATCTACTCCTGTAAATATGTTTTGGATATGTATATATGGTGTACGAACGTGTTTGTGGTTGGACGTTTGGATGTACTTGTTGGATGTACTTGTTGCATGCTGCTCTGGGTTCAGAGATATTTTGGTTAATTTACTCCTATAAATGTTTAGGATATTTATGGTGTACGAACGTGTTTGTGGTTGGATGTACTTGTTGGATGTTTGGATGTACGAACAACGTATTTTTTAATATAAAAATTGTGTATTATAGTTGTGTGATGCTTGTGATATTATATATTGATTCTGGAATTGGATTCTGTGTAATTATGTGTATTTGGTAATTGGATTTCTGGAATATATTATGTTTATCTTGACGGTTGTAAAACGGCAAATTTTTTTATTCCTTGACGGTTTTTAACTTGACGGTTGCAAAAACGTCAAAAAATAATTCATTTCGTGACGGTTTGCAAACACCAAAAAACAATTTCTTGACGGTTTTTCCCCGTCAAGAAAGACTTTTCTTGACGGTTATTAGCCGTCATCTAGGCCCCCGTCAAGAAAAGTCGACACTTTTCTTGACGGTTTTTTGTTTGTTTTATTGACGGTTTAAAACCGTCAAGATAACGCATGTTTCTTGACGGTTTAAAACCGTCAAGGATACAAACAAAAAACCGTCAAGAAAAGTGTCGACTTTTCTTGACGGGGGCCTAGATGACGGATCCAAAACCGTCAAGAAAAGTCTTTCTTGACGGGGAAAAACCGTCAAGAAAAGCCATTTTTCTTGTAGTGTGTTTATAATTTGTTGTTGGTTTATAATTTGCTAAGTGCTAACTTGTTGTATTGTTAAGTTCTTATAATTTGCTATCTGAATTATTTACATACAGTTTACAGTTTGCTTACTGTTTGAAGTTTAAAAGCACAACTATTAGGGTTAGGAAGGGATAGTTAGCTTATAATTCAATTAAGTTAATTATGTGATGTTTGTTAGGTAGCATCATTCAATGGCAATCATGCAATGTGCATATATCTACATTTATGCTAAAATTTCATATTTATAGTTCATATATTGAAAGGCATATTTATTTTTAGATGTCGTACGAACGTCTCAACCACCAAATAGTTCTCAAGGCACTAATAATCCAATTTCCACTCCTAATAGTCTTCGGATTATTAGAAAATCTAGCAAGAACGAGCACTGTTTTGGAACAATTTAAATAAAATTTTGGATGTGGAAGGGCGTCCAAAAGCTAGTTGTAAGCACTGCAAAAATGAATATCATTGTCATAGCAAGTTAAACGGGACAACCTGTGTGAAAAGTCATTGGAATGCTTGTTCGTTGAATCCAAGAAATCACGATCCCAATCAATCAATACTAAACTTGTAACCAAATGCAAAGGGCACAAATATGACACTCACAAGTTGGAAATTTAATCAAGACGAGGTGAGAAAAGCCATGACACATATGGTGATTGTCAACGAGCTTCCGTTTCGATTTGTATAATGTAAAGGTTTCAGCAACTTTATGAGTGTCGCGTGTCCCTCCTTTTGAATTCTATCAAGATGGATCATGGCATGAGATTGTTATGATATTTACTCTATCAAAAAGTGTAAGTTCAAAACATATTTGAAAAAGTCGAATCAAATGGTTTGCCTTACTACCGATTCCTGTACATCATTACAGAAGATAAATTATATGGGTCTTACAGTTCATTACATAAATGAAGATTGGGAATTGAAGAAAAAAATTATAATTTTTTGCCCAATTCTAGTCACAAAGGGGAGGCCATTGGAAAAGAGGTAGGAAAATGTTTACTTGAGTAGGGTATTTATTGGATATTCACCATCACAGTTGATAATGCCAGTTCTAACGATGTTGTTATTTCTTACTTGAGCAAGAAGGTCCAAAATTAGGGAAATAGCATTCTTAATTGCAAGTATTTACACATGAGATGCATTGCACACATCATTAATCTCATTGTGGTTAACGATTTGAAATTGATGTCTCCATCGGTTTCTCGTGTTAGGAATGCAATCAGATATGTGAGACACTCTCCTAGTAGATTCCAAAAATTTGAGTGTGTTGAAGCCAAAAAGATACAAAGCAAAAAGTTGTTGTGTCTTGATGTGAGCACCCTTTGGAATTCTATATTTATTATGTTAGAAATGGCTCAAAGGTTTGAAAGTGCTTTGGCATATCTATTGATCTGTGGTTTAAAGTAGAGTTAGCGGATAATGGTAGGTATCCTAGTAAAGAATATTGGTCTAATTCAAGAAGATTGTGCACATTCTTAGAACACTTTTATGAGCTCATAATGCATATCTCTGGCTCCTTATATATTACTTGTTATAACTTTTTTGATTAAATCACATCAATTGACATTCTTTAGAACACTTTAAAGGAGAGTTATGACTTTGACTTAGCTATCATGGCCGATAAAATGAGAGAGAAGTATGATAAGTATTGGGAAACATTGAGAAGATGAACATAGTTATATTTATTGCACCAATTCTTGGTCCACGAAATAAGTGCATGGAATATGCTCTTGATCAACTATATGGTATCGAAAAGAGCGATTCTATGAAAAAGAAAGTGAGAAGTATTGCGTACTCTATGTTCAATGAGTACAAAGACAAGAGCACTTCTCAAATTGGTGGCCCTAATTCTAGTGATAGAGTCCAATCTTCTAGTAAAAATATACCGGTGCACACCTTGTAATTGAAGAAGTTTATGAAGGCCCAATTCAAGAAGTATAAGATGGAATTGGGTGGTGGTGATACTAAATCAGAGCTTGATCGTTATCTAGATGAGAGTAGCGATGATGAAATAGATGATTTTAATCTTTTGGGATGGTGGAAGCTTAATTCTTTTCAGTATTTGGTCCTTACAAAGATGGCTAGGGATGTTTTGGCCGTTCCCATATCTATCGTGGCTTCTGAGTCCACTTTTAGTACGGGTGGTTGTGTCCTAAATGCTTATAGGAGCTCTTTGACTCCAAAAATTGCTCAAGCACTTATATGTTGTCAAGATTGGTATAGGGGGCCTTCTGATCGACCCACTATATCTATAGATAAAGATTTTGAAGACATCTACAAAGTTGACATTGGTAATTTGGACTTTTAAAATTGTATTGCATTCTTTCAATCCTCGGCCAGTTGTGTTTTAACTTGTTCATTGATTTATTCTTATTATTTAGATTTGGGTAAGTTAACAGTGGGATCAACATCAACAAGCGAGATTTTATTACTTTCGAAGCTCGTTTCTAGATATTGCTGCTGGATAATCTTCTTTGTGATGTTATTGTTCTATTGAATCTATTATGGATACTTATTCTAGATACTATTGTTGTGTTCCTGCATACTTCTATAATTCTGCTCTGATACATTGAGAAATGCTCTTGTTTTATATGTTGGAATCCATTTTGTGATACTATGTTCTATTTCTATATGATGTTCTGTAAATACTGAACAATTCTATATGGTAGATAATCATTTCTGTGATGCTATGTTCTATATGTTGTTATATGTTATTCTATGGATACTGAACAAGCTATACTCCTATGTCTGATCTTGAGTCCTTTGACCAAATTTATTATGTTGTGTAGCCAGCAGTGGCATTGCATTCGATGCAGCTAGTTGTCACGACCCGCACCCAGTATAGGGGCACGAGAAGTGGGTACGTCCAGCCTACGCCGCAGTGTCGGTGGTAGAACGTTGTGCTAGGTTACTATCTAATCAACAACTCACGCAATTATATAATGTACTTGTCAAATCTCAACTCCGAACGGAGGACAAGTATAGATATAATAAAATCTCAATCACAGTATAAGCACGATAAGATAACACAGAAGTTTATAACTAAGACTAAATAACAACAACAAAACCAACTACTAAATAATAATAATCTCAAACAATCTCAAACAAAACAATATCTCAACTCATTACAATTCAAGTTCTAAAACATGAAAACTAAACCATGTCTACTAGCTAGTCTCCCGATCACTCCTGAGTGTCGGAACCAAAGGTAGATAAGCCATCTCCTGCTCCAAGGTAAGTAGGGAAAATGTCCTCAGGGAAATCATCTGTAATATTTTCAACAGGTCCAGTCAGGACAGGAATGAGCACAATTCATCTAGAAAATCCTAGTAAATGATAGAGAACTATAAAGCAGTTATAGACAGTTTTATTGATGAACATGGTAGTTTATATTCAGGTGATGGTATAGAGAAATAGTTAAGATACAAGGAAAGTAAGGTAAGTAAAACAAGAGAAGAATCATGGCAATGAAGACTGTAAATAAGATTCTAGCTGAACTAGAGTACATGATAAGTCCAGACAGTAAATGTAAGACAAGTGTAAATCCAATGTAAATCCAGTACGAGATGAATCTAAGACAAGATGAATCCAGTACGAGATGATTCTAGTCATGATCAAGAATCCAGGTGAGACCAGCTATGTTCTATCAGTGTGTTTTAAAATACCGAGATCGACATGTAAACGACTGTAGGTATCAGGCACATCGCACACTCGGCCAAGTGTGTGATGGCTATACTTCCAATAGATTCTAGTTTAGAGATTCCAGATTTAGGGTATGTCTGCATGTCTTACTCGATATTTCTTCGCCCCGCAATACAAATGAATCTAGAATTCGACACAAGAATTGAGATAAATCCAGCCAAACATGATGATACCAACAATGATTCCAGTAATAGAGGCCAGACAAGATGGTATTTGTGACGCATACATGAATCCAGAAATATCCATACGTGTTGTAACAGAGAATCACATAAAATTAACTAGAACTGAAGTACAGTAATTAACAAGTAAATGAGAGAACTATCAGAGAATGTACTCGCCTGACACTCTGAAAAGAGTAGTGTAATATCAGATGTCTGCACCGGAGTCATAATTTCATAAATAGAGCAGTAAAGGTTATAATATGTTTAAAATAAGGTAAATGAAATTTACGATGCAATCTACATGATTTTTAGGTCAATCTAGGTCAAAGTCAAACTTGGTCAACTCTGGGTCAACCCAAGTCAACATCTATGGTCTGGTCAACCATTTAGTCAAAATAGATCAACAAGTCAAACTCTAGTCAACAAACCATTGGGTCAATGCCTATGGTTTCTAAGTTGATACCAAGACGCACTAATCTATATTAGTCATTATCTAGTTAAGGTTGGTTAATTTGTTATTACTAGTTATACTCTATGTAGTATGTATCTTAAACTCATACTAATACCTACATTATTCTACCTGTAAAATTGTATTACACAATTCAAGGTATTCCAAATACTTGACCATACATTCCTTATTTAAACCATTACCTTATGCATTTACCCATGGTGCCCATTACCCTATGCTCAAGTATCTCAACACATATTATAAATGGATTTCTCATATACACTCTTCCTTAAACCTAGGATTGAGGCCTAGTAGCTACTCTCTAACCCTCCTTATTTATCTACACCTACCAACACATCTATGTACCCTTGATCTTACATACTAGATTATAATAATACTAGTACTTAGAACTTACTTACATATATGTAGGCACATGACACACACTCCCCATTCACTGTTTTCTTCCTATTTACTGACCTTTAACTCTAACCCCCATTCCTGGGTGCATGAACCACCCTCTGTCCTGCCTTCATGCTGCTGCCCTGCTGCCAGGAGAACCCCCCACTGCACAGTCTATTACATATACAAGCCAAATGGCCTAAGGCCAAATGCCACCCTACAGTGGCCAAGCCATTGCCTACATCCTGGCATGTATGGCCTGCTGCCACCTGCCTAAGCATGTAGGGGATAATACCCTACTGCCAACAGTGGGTTGATACCCTACAGTGCCACCAAGCCAGTCATACACTCTAACCTAAGACAGTTGATACTAGGACAGCCTCACAAGAAGCCTCACACCTATTTATCTAAGTTACATTTACATTCCTACCTTAACATTCTCTAAATCATTGTTACTAACAAATTCTAACTGATACTCAAACCTTAACTGACGCACTAAACCAAAATACACGGTCACATATATATGGAATGATACATCTCATCCCAAAGACTGAGATATGAGGTTGTGCATGAACTTCTAAGATTACATGGTTGAACCTAAAAGAATTGGGGACTGACATAGCTAAGGGACTGAAACATGAAGGGTATTTGACTGATACATCATGGCCTCCAGAGGACTGAACTAATTATAGGATTGGTACACAAGCCAAGATATTGACTGATTAGTAAAGATATTAGACTGAGTGAGGAAATGGAATTATCTTCCTGGGAACTGGTCAGTATTCAAGCAGTAAGGTCTGAACTCAGGAATTCGAATGTTGATTCCAATATCTCAGATTTTTGACATTCAAATCCAAATTCCAGTTTGGATATATATATATATATATATATATATATATATATATATATATATATATTTTAATATTTTTTTTCATATATATATATTGCATTCAATCCCAAAACCAATTAACATCAAAACCCCAAACACTTAGTTAACAGTTAACATGAAATCCCTGTTTACATGTATCTGTCAAATCCAAGAACCCAATTCTCAAACCTAAACTTAATGCAAATATTGAAACAACACACATGTCAGGGGGGTGGTCATGTGTGTGACATACACACGTGTCCACGTGTCAACAATGAGTCAAAATCATATCCAAACAGGGGGGTTGACACAGTATTAAAGACATCACAGAGGCTGCCTCGTACAGCCATGTCGAGGAGAATAGAGCTTGACACGTGGTACGAGAGGTCTCGTGCTCATGTCAGTAGCTAGGTGGGGTGTCAGGGTATGTGTCTAGATGCCTGAGTCATGTCCACGAAGTCGCGTGTCCACGTACGAAGTGCATATTAGGGCATATTTTTCGCCTGAACCAGTGTAGGCAAAAATGCATACACGTGCCATAGCGTATCCGATATGACACGAATAGCTCTGGGAATTGGGGGCTGACTTGTCAGTCATGGCCCCCACGTCCATGCCAAGTGGCATGCGGCCACGTGGCCTATGCTGCGAGAAAACACCCCCGAGTAGCAGGGCACACGCGCGGCTACTCGTACAATGTGTTTGTATCCATTTTGGACACGGACACGACACGAAAGTTGACTCAGTCCATACGAAATCCAAAGCACATACATAGCACTACATCTTTGTTTAATTAGTTTTCGAAATTAGCAATATTTATTTCATTCAAGAATTTCATCAAACACATTAAAATAAACACTGATACATGTCCGATACGGACACGAAATGGACACAAATTTATACCAAACTTGGGCTATACCTAGGGGAACCCTAAATGAATGCATCCATAGAAAGAAATCAGGAATTTATTAGGATTTATAGGGTTTTACCTATTGAGAGTTCAAACTCAATGTAAAGAGCCTCGACTTGACGTCTTCCACGATTTGCTATGGTTCAAACGTCCTCAAACCTTGCTAGCAAACACTCACAAATCTTCTCTACTGTTAGGGATGATGATGCAATTGATTTGACTCAATTTGGGCTCAATTTGGATTAAATGGGAGAAGTTTAGGTAAGAACAAAGTAGGGTTCTTTCTAGGGGCTCTTAAGTGTGATACTTATAGGAGGGGGGCTTGTATGGCTGGCAACTAGATGAATTAGGGTTAGGTTTAGATGTAGATGAGTGGCTAGGGCTTGTCCATCCAATTTCAAGTCTTCCTATTGGTTCAAGGCTTTCTTTTTCATAAATATCTCAAAGGGAAAATATTCTACTTAGGAATATCTAGATATTACTAACCTTGGCACTTAGTTGGAACGTTCTAACCATGATTCTAACCTCAAGACTAATCTAGGTTAGGTTAAACTTCTAGGTTAAGGCTTAACTAAAAGATTAGCATAATATTTAATTAATCAAAATTACACTTTCACAAAATTGTCAAAATGACCAAAATACTCCTAGGCTAAAAAGTAGTAATATGACATTATAATCACATGACTAGGCTCCCTTGGTCATGGTTAGTCTCTAGGCTTAGCAAAACTAGGGCTACACTAGTTAACCATCAAAATCACAATTCAATATTTTAAATAGTTTTAAATTGATTAAAAATCACCAAAAATCATAATATGATTCAAATATCATTATTTAATGATTATAATTACAAAATTTTAAAATTACCTTTATTTGGAAAATTGGGTGTTACACTAGTAGCGTGGCACTTGTTACAGCCATTGGCGTGGCATGAATTGTTTATTTATTGTTGCCAGTTTATTTAATTCTTCTTTTTCAAAATTTTGCTAACGTATTAAACTAGAAAGTGGCAATGATGAATATGGCTTGAGAAAGTGTAATTGATACTACATGGCATCATACTATGATGCATAAATCAGCCATCTGAGCCATATTATACTATTTTTCTTCTTCTTCTTCTTGGCTTCACATTTTTGTGCAGGGCAGTGGAATTGATGGAAAATGGATATATGACTTTGTTTGCTTGGAGTATAAGCCAATGTTTGTAATGGATACAAATTTCAGCTCCTAGAATATAAATTTGCTCTATATTTTCATGTTCTGCTCACAACTGTGTAACTCCTAGAGTGTAAACAAATGTTTGTAAGGGGAAAAATGTAGCTATGTCTTAGCTTGGAAGTTGGAATGTAACTTTTATGAGATGTACTTGTAAATGTAATGGAATTGGAGGCTTCACGTTTGTCTGGGATGTAACTTTTGTTGTTAAATTTATATTTGCCTGGAAATTGGGATATATGGACCTGTAAGTGGACACTGGGATATATAGATGAAATTTGTGATGCAACTTATGATGTTAAATTTTGTGTTTGCCTAAAAAGTAAAAACTGGAATATATGGGCCTAGTAAGTGGAATATACAGATAAAATTTTGTGTTTACTTGGAAAGTGGAATATATATGATTTTTTTCCTTTAATATTTCTTATGTGGGCCATTTTAGCCTGGAAACTGGTTGTTGGTATACAAATTAGAGCTCTTTATCTTTAAATTTTTTATGTAAACTGGTAACTGGCCGGCCCATCAACCCAAGGCCCATAAACCGATTGAACCAAAAACTAAACCGATTTATTTTGGTTCAGTTCATGTTTTGTTTTAATTTACAACGGTTCCGTTCGGTATTAAATGTTACGGTTCGGTTTATGACCGATTTTTATTAGCACGGTTCAGTTTGAACCGAACCAAACCGATGCTCACCCGTAGGGATGACTCGGTCATACGGTGGTAGACACAACACCCTGAGCCTTGATCACGGTGAAGCACGGTACTGCTCAACCCGATGATACTGCTCAACCCAACGACTCAGCGGAGGGTTCAGTTCGATCCCTTCTGCAATGGTACCATGGCCTCTATTTCTCAATTCCGATCATTCGGGCGCTGATGGCATGGCAGAACCTCGATTTGGATAGGTTAGGGTTTAGAGCAATGGTGTGGAGGAAGAAGAAAAAGAATGTGAAATTGATGTGGATTTAGCAGGGCTTCGCCATTAATCAAGAGAATGAGAATGAATGGTCGGACAGAGGAAAACTTGATTTAAGTAGAATTGGATGGAATAATTGGTTATTTGCAAAAACATTTGGTTTAATTACAAAGTAATAACCTACACCTAGTTATGGCTAGGTTCATTCCTTTAGGAAAAGGTTGTTAGAGATTAGTTACAAGGTGGTTAGGGTGATTAAAAGTTGGTTAGGGAGAAGTTTCTAGATTTTGTTTTTAATTAATCACTATACTTATAATTAAACAAATGACTAATCCTTATGATCTAGACCTTTCCCTCCCAAACTTCCATGCAAAACTTACTAATTATGCCATTCTTCTAATTTACTAGATTGTCCTTACTTTTTGCCATGACCCCCCTTTTAATAATTAACCAAAAATAAAATAAAAAATGAATGTACTATGGAATTTTTGAGAAGAAGGAGTTACAGGATGGGCTTAGAGCCCTACATTATTTGGACTAACTTAAAATTGGACTTCTAGCCATACATTATTTAAAATAATCCAAATTAGGCTTTGACCCCTATATGGCAATTTTTACTATTACAAATTGGGACTTGGGCCCTAAATAATTATTTGTTTTAGTTTCGGGCTTTAAGCCCTATATAGCAATTTATCTATTTTATTTAATTATAAAATGGGCCATGGCCCTACAATAACAAATATTAAATTATTTGAATTATTTCTTGGGCTCCTACATGACTTAAATTAGGCTTAACCTAAAGAGAATAGTCAAATTGGTCAAATTAATGGCCTAAGACTATTAGAAAATTATTTTATGGGCATTGGGCCCTAAATAATTATTTTGATTTAATAGTTTTGGCTTATGATTAAACCATAGCCTTTAATATATTTCTAAATATGTCCTATTATCAATCTTGGAATAAATACCTTTAGTCATTAACCAAATTCTCTTCTAATAAATTCATGATCGTGGCTAATCTAATCATTTTCTATTCTTTGCGAAATATGGGCTTCTATCTAAATCATGATCTTCGTACCAAATGGCGACATTGGACTTCTATATTTGGTCACATCTTGGAATCATTACGCTATTGATCTTCAATTGAATTATTGGACGTTATGATCCACGTCTTTATCAAATTATTCTTTAGGATTATTTATGATCGTAAGCCTCTAATATTTTCCATATCGACACGTTCGTGGCATTCACGTCAACAACCACTATCCAATGTAAGTACTCTACACCTATGTTATAAATTTATTAAATATTTGCTATAAATGCTCGTATGTAGTTAGCATATCATGTTTTGCCACACTTTTACCTTACACATAGTACACTTTATTCATATGTCGTGATTTCGTGAATTTTGATTATGACTCATTATTATATGATCGTTTTGTGTCGTAATTTCATGACTTATGATCATTTTATGTCGTAATTTGTTTATGAGTACTAGTCGGACGGAAGAAATGCCTTAGTATACATGTGGGTTACCTAGAACTATCCTATTGTCTTACGTGTCGAATAACCTTCGCACATCACACGTGCATCATGCCAGATCTTATCCCCTAATTGCCTACATGTGGAATACTGTTCAAACACTTAGATTAAATATTTTTTTTAAATTTATAGTGCCATGATTAGCCATAATTAGCATGTAATTACTTGTCATTAGTTATCCCTTTACATGCTTCTAGTTTCTAGCTTGTTACTTGTTTTCTTTACCATGTTCCTATACTTTCTGTCTCATTTCCATTCAAGCACTTGTATTTTTAGTTTATATTTTGGTTATGGCTAATATATGTGTAAGTGGCATTTGCTCCAATCTTGACTGGATATGTTATCAAATTAGGCGATGACGAGAAGATATGTCATACATTTTATTGACCAGGACCATTTGATGAGGCCGTAGCAGACCTTACTTTAGACATCACTACAGATGCAGAGGTTATCCCGGAAGGGATATAATTCTAGATATTTCCTAGCTTTACTATAGTTTATTTCCATAGTTGTTACTGGATTAGTCTCCGGAGACTTACCTTAGTTTTGTAATAATTTTTGCTTATAAATTTGGTTATTTCTATTGTGATACTTCTTTTTAGTTCTGTGATTGAGTAGTTTACTAAACTTATAAAACAGCACGCTACCGTCGATATTACGGTATTGGCTGGGCGTGCTCCACGCACTCGTGCCTGAACATCTGGGTGAGGATAGTGACACATTTTTATGGTGGCCGATACAGGTCTCGTCTTCGTAACTAGTACGAAGTCGTAGTAGTACATAGGTTTAGTCGTGCTACTACGAGCCTGCAAGATTGATAATTTCTATGAGATTATAGGACTAGAAAACGCAATCACAGATTAAGATTTCTTGATGGATTCTTGGAATGACCCTTGAGAATCTTACTTTAAACCCTGTTTAAACCTATTTTTACTTGGTTTTGCTCACCCTACTTTTTGAAAACCTATCCATTGTCGTACCCAATTTTTGCATTGAAATGAGATTATGGACTCTAGAAGGAACAAAGGAGTAGAAGTAGAACTATTAACCTTACGAGTTGAGAAGAGAAAAATGGTTAGTCGAATCTTATACATAAAATTTGATGTTATTTCAAGGTTATATTCAAGAAAATCCGGATTTGGACCAAGATAGTACATCGAGGTTTGAGGATTTAATAAAAAAGGTTTGAGTAATAAATGGAGAAAACAAATGAATTCGAAGAAATAAAACATAGATTGCATAAATCAGGCAAGGAATTATTCATAAATGAGGATTATGATTTATGAAGATTTGCAGAACGGTATTATGGGGACATGTGACAAAAAATATTAAGGAAGAATTTTATACAATTTTTAAAGTAGTAAAAGACAATGAGAAAGATGTTTAAAAAAATTTCCTACTTAAGTAGCTAAGATAATGGCACGATATACGGTTATTTTACAAGGAATGGATCTTTAAAATTATAAAGAATAATTAAGACAAAAAGTAGTAGAAGTATTAGAATAGTAAATTTGCAGGATTGATGTCTAAGTATTGGATTATGAATACTTCGAGGATTTGGCAAAGCCGAGAGAATCATACAAGACTTCGATCAATTACTGACATATGAGATTTTACGAACGATTGCGAAATAGGGATTTATAATTTCCATGTGGTTGCTAACAAAGTGATTTTAAGTATTATGAACAATATTGAAGGTTACTTAAATAAAATGCAGGATGATTTTGAAACCAATATCCTTCTGATCTCATTCTTAAATAAGTTAACATTATTTTGATGATAATAGAATTAAAGTGTGATAGAAAATTTTGATTAGAAGACCCTAACTAATTCAGTGAATGGAGTCGTAGAAATACTTAAAAATTCTACTAGATTTTTTATGGATTGATAGAAACCATGAATGATGATATCGTGGATGGAAATAACAACTTGATAAAAACCTTTTACGGAACAAAGTCTAAAGCTTCAAATTCATCAATAGATGATAATCAGTGATGTGGAGTTGTCACCCTCATTTTTCGTATTTCCTGTATTTCGTATTTGTACTCGTAATTTGATTTTGGCACGTATTTTATTTTTCTCGACTTGCGGATTTTGGTTTCTCGTAAATGGGTTTTGGACCATGGTTTGGTTTTATTTTGTAGAGTTGGTTTGGTTCATCATGAGTGGAACACCTTAGCTTGTGCTCCACCTCCATTCCACCACAACTCCCCTCTTTATAACCCTACCTACTTTTCTCTCTCCTCATTATTTCCATTTATTTCTTCTTCTTCTTCCTTCCTCTACACAACACCATCACCTATAGGCAAGTGCACCTTGCCAACAAATAAGCACCCAATTTTATTTGTCCATTTGATAGATTAGGACATGTAGATCAACATTAGAACTTAGAATTTTATGATTTGGAGTCTCCATTGTTCTAGATCTAAGTTTTGATTATTTTCGGAAATCCTTGGTTTTGATCTATTAAACTTTGATTTTTGCTTGTTTTGATGCTTCCATGTGGAAGAGAATTCAATTTTACTCAAGTTAGAACTTTGAAAATCTAGATTTGGCTTTGATTTGACAAAGATATGAAGATTTAAAGTTTTGGTGTTCTTGAGGAGTTCATCTCAGCCTCGGTGAAGGCTCTCGGCCAGTGCTCTTTAGCACTTGACCGTTTGTGCACCCCGGCCTGTGCTCTTTAGCGCATGGCCAATTGCACATAGGCTCAGCCAGTGCTTTGTGCTGTGCTGGATTGCGCTGGCGCAAGCTAGCCATGCGCAAGCCAGCCATGCGCAAAGTAACCCCTGCGCACTTGACAATTGCGCCAACCTCTCCTGCGCAATTCACTCCTGCGCAATCCACCCCTGCGCAGTCTGCTCATGCGCAATCAAACCCTGCGCGCTTGGACCCTGCGCAGTTCAACCCTACGCCAACCACCATGCGCAGTTGGCACCCTGCGCAATCCAACCCCCCCTGACCCCTTGCGCAATCTATTGGCTCTTGGAGATTTGGTTTAATTTCTTTAAGCTTGGCTCTTCTATAGCCCTATACATTGATATTTTATTAGATATTTCATGCCCATTTTATATCCTTACGCCTTTTGTCATGAACTTGATTTTACTTAATATGTTTGTAATGACTATTGTACATTGCTTGGTATGATAAGGAACTAGCATAACATGACAGTGACCCGTAGTGGTGCACTCTTGACATGACCAACCCGACTTGATAGTGGCCCGTGGCGGCGCACTCCTGACTTGACTTGACTTGACTTGATAACTTAACTTGACCTGCCTTGACACCGTGGGTGGTTCTTTCTTGCTTGCTTGTTAAATCCACTTGTCCAGTCTTGCATCATGTCTAGGATGGCACTCCTGAGTACCACGGTCAGGAGTACCTACTAAAATGGATTAAGGCTAATAATTAGAATAATTCAGTAGTCATAAGAGATTTCCCCAGTTACAGGCAATTCCGTTATCCCGGCCGCAATTGTTTGGACTTGTAGCATGCCGTCGAGTAGGGCACATTTCCAGCTCACCGTCGTGTGGGGCACATAATTATTGATAACTGCTTAATGAATTCGAATCGCCTGGATAACCTGGATTAGCTGCAGGGCTTGTGGCTGGAGGAACATCTCATTGCATCTTGCTAGTAACTAGGATCGTGATAACCCTAGTTAGTTAATGTAGAAAGCCGTAGGCAATGATTGGCCGTGATTGCTTGGATGGAGTCTAGTCCAGTATAGTATTGTCTAGAATTGATTGATTGTAAAATTGTACCAGAATGATTGAAGGATTGTCACTATAATGATTGTCACTCCAGATTGTTACTTGACCTGATTCCTTATATTTATCTTGCCGATAAATGGTGAGAGAAACCAAGTTCCGTTCAGACGAAGGGTTACAACCCCGGTCCTTGTTTGGTTTACGGGTTGTAACCTGGCCATCTGAATGTCCCATGGTTATCTCATCGTATATCATCCTGTCATGCTTTTCCATATGTCCTGTCTTTTAGTGATTCTATACAAAATTGTCTTTTATATTAACCATCATGCTTTTCTTAAATTACTGTCTTTTATTATGTAATTATATTATTGTGCTGATTGCTGGTTTTTGTTCTTATTTCGTGGCCTCCTTTGTGGCACTTGCTCTTTCTGGGGTCTGACCCAGCTGGTTTTGTATGGCCAGATACCGGAGCGGCAGCAAAGGATCTACCTGTCTTCCAGCCCAATGGTGAACACTAGACGGAACCCGGGCAACGAGTAGGTTTTCTATTTTGTTTCGCTCACTCTATTGTAAAAATTATTCTTTTGAGGCGTTTAGCCGACGAGCACCTGTTAGCTCGATGCACTTTTATTTACTGTCTGCCTATGGGCTATAAGCATGATTGGCAACTCGAGGTTGATCATGTATGACTTAACTCCTGCTAGTCCTTACATTTTGTACGACTAGCTTCATGATCATCTGGATATGTAATGTTTGGGACGCCTTACAATTGTATATTTAGTGATCTGATATCTTGTAATTATTATTAGTTGGTTGAGATTGAGACAATAGGATAATTTATGACCCTAAGAGACTGATGGCTTGTAGATAAACTCTCACATATCTTGACAACCGTGACCGTATGGTGAGATGGATTCCATTTCATCATACGTAGCTGGCTATGTCCGCCCCCGCTCTCCAGTATTCTGGTTCTGGGGCGTGACAGGAGTCAAGACAAAAAAGAGGATATGGTGAGTAAGAGTTGGGATATCAAAACAAAAGTGAATACCTTGGAGGTTGGAATTTTTGAATTTTTTGACTATGGACACGTGCAAGAAAAGGGAAGGACAACGACTTCATTGTGACCAAGTGAGCAAGAGAAAATTCCTATCACCATTATCCTTCCCCCTGTTAGCTTTATACTACTAGCATCCATCAAATTGCCTAATATCTAAAAATCTGTTAGCTAAGTCTTGATTATCTCTTGAATCTTATTATCTTCGTACCTTTAGCAAATAACCAAGGGAAGTGTCATAATCATATAGCTCTGAAATAAAGAAATTTAATTATGTTGTAATCTTAGTCGAATAATGCTATCTTAGACCTTGAGATAGAATTGATGAAAGAAAAGTGGAACAAAGAATGGAACAAAATTAAGAGACTATTAGTATCATTGAATTTTTGAAAATTATTATATTTGAGGAATTATTTTGAGCTTGGGCTTGGTAATGCAATGGCTTGCTCGAACTCCCGCTCGGTCGAGGTAACTCCTCACTAAGGTAGGTGACTTCGATGAACTTGTCTCAGCTTTGCATTCACATTTATTAAATGGATGTTTTCAATTGCACTGAGTAGATATGCTAATAAAAGGGACGAACCAACATAGCTAAAGGGAATAATCCCACTCCGAGTCTGATTGTGTAGAACATGAAAGTATTAAACTTGATGCCTAGATTTGTACTTCACGTTGGGTTTTCAAAGTGGGCACTCGATCTTTCGATCCCACAGTTTGGGTCAAGTGAGAAGTTTTATGTTGGCACGTAGACTTTCGACTTGCTGTCATAGTCTATAGGTTCCCACGACTTCAAGGCATGTTCCCACGGTCTCAATGCTAGTTATAGCATGTACGTGCACGGCTTTATAGATTGTCATATAGCGTATTACTTGGTTGGTAGCACGGCACAGAATACGGTTGGTTCAAGTTAATCACGAGGGCTATCAAGTATCCGCTCCTAAGTTTGAGTTGAGATGAAAGTAAGGAAACATAAAGTTCTTGGTACTGTATGTCGCAAAGGCATGCCCTAGTAAAGAGCGATGCTGATAGAAAAGATAGGTATAGAAACACTAAGAAGAGTAATGACTGTATAGGATGGTAAGTTAAGTCAAGTCCTGCATGGTCAGGGACAACTTGTGCACAAGGGCGAGGGTTCCTCGGACGACAACCTGAGGCCACAAGACCCATCAGGCTTAGGAGGAATGTTGGTTTGACGTGTTAGTGTACAACACAGATGATTCCAGGACTTTAGCGAGGCTACCTACCCACACTGCAAGGGTCTCCTCTGCACCAAGCTATAGTCTAAGATAGCTAGACTTGCTAGTGACCTTTCATATGGATGAGTCAGCATGCTTATGGCAATCCACGTACATGCCTTTGGATTCAGTCGAAATCTAAATGTACGGCACTAAAAGTAGCTATCAAGCCTAAGATTCGTCTTCAGCAGAGAACGTGCTTTGACACGATTGTGGTACTATGGTTAGTAGTTAACACTGAGTCATTATGTTACAGCAGGTGTCATCTTAAGTAAGAACAGGGAGGTAAGTATGGTATGTTCATGTTATATTGCAAGGCACGACTACGATGTTGTTACATAATGGAAAAGTTTATGCTGAGTTGCGAGACATGGCCTCGATGTTGAAACACCAATAGGTTAATGGCATGATCATGTTGTTGTGTCATAAAGTAGGTAAGTAATGTATGTCTTAAACTGATCCTAAGACAGGATTAGAATGACCACAAAAAGGATTAGTTGCACCACTAAAATAACGTGTTGGTTTTGTATGGGTGGGTGAGATACCCCTCACCAGTATGGTTGCGTACTGATATCCCACCAGTTTTCTTACACAGGTTTCAGGTACTTGATCGTTCGAGGCGGAGCTCACTAGGATGCCTCGAGCCATGGAGTTCCTTGGCATTTTGAGGCACGCGAGCGCATTGGAGTCTTTACCTATATGGGACATAATGTATGAACATCGCCTTCTGAAGCATCCTTAAGTTATAAGCCTTCTGGCATGAGATATTGTATTATAAAAGAGAGAGGAAGAGAGCGGAGTAATTTGTATCCAGAGATAAAGTGAATTGAGTGATTGTAACCTTGGCTTCGAACAGTTGTAACCTTTCATTTCAATATAAAAAAGAGCTTTCTTTTGTATAACTTGTGTACATTCAACTTTTCTACATTTGGACTTTTGTGCGACGACTTTGTCACTAATCTATTGTTATCGGCTATTATGGAAATTGCCTTGCGCGAACGCAACGTAGGCTCGTACGACATCACACCCTAGCGAGGAAGATTAATTCTGTAGAATGGGGGCAAGACATAATGGTATCAGTGCACGACTTTCGTCCTTGGACTTTCGATTGAATTCTTTAACTTTGACGTTGTCTTCCTACTAAATGTCATTTTCGTAATCGATGTCGTTGGTGCGTTCTCTCTCAATTTTCTGCGAGATATTTCATACAGTAAGTCTAGATATTTTACAATTATCATACGGATGTTGGTTGATTCAAAAATTAGTTTCACGGAAGGCCTGGTTGGCTGAGTTGGGTTGAGCATTATGAACCTAAGACTTGTATTGGTGTTAGCAAAGTCGGATACAAGATTCAGTTTATTTCAGACGAGAATGAGTTGGAATTGATTTGAGTACGTAGGATAACTATCAAAAGAGGTGATATCGTCGGTGCAATATATATATGTGATATAGATGGATCGTGTTTAAAATTTTGAGGAATGGATCGAAGAGAGATTCAAAGCGTATCAATTATAATTCAAAGTTTGTTTCAAAGATTTGTTGAGTGACTTCATCCCTGAGTGGTGTATAGGATAGCCTTGGGGTTGTTTGATCAGTTGAGAATTGAGGTACCATTGAGTCTATCAGTAAGCGATGGAGAAATACAAAGCCTTAGATTGAATGTCACATAGATAGTTTGATCTGGATGTTTCAAATGAGATTGGTTCGAATGAACAAAAAAAATTATACGCATTAGATTGGGATTGTGCCAAGTATGAATTACAAAATAATAGAGTAGATATATTAGTCGAAGGAAAGTTAAGGTGTAACGAATGAATGACTCAACGAGGAATTGATATGGAACATATACGAAAATGTTAGCACAAAACTGAACATAATTGAGTCTCAAATTTGACTAAGGAAAGATCAAGATTGGAATATGGCGTGCATAGAATTTTCACTCAAAGATATGAAGATAATTCTAAGGATTTGAAATAGAATTGCTCGATGACATAAATTCGTATAGAATGATACAATTGAAGGAATATGTTATGCGATAACTAAGGTAGACGATAACAAATATGATTTTGAATTGGACAAATTGATCATGAAACTAGTTTGGAAAATAGCTATAGCTGAATTGATCTTAGATTTGTAAAAGTTGATCGTATATGCAGTTCTGATGATAGCATCAGTTGCACGACTCAGAGTTCGTTGCAAAAGAAGATCGTCAGGTTATGAATATCATCGATAGTATTGGGGTGTATCAAATATCGATGTGCGATAACTTAGGGGTACTCTAATTCAATAAATGATGATCATGTAGAACGTTGTTGTTTGAATGGATTCTATACTTAGGGATTTTGATAATAACGAAATTTGGTTGAGTTGCATTTGTGGACTTGAAGTGTACATAAATGAATACTTGAGAAATTTATAGTAGGCGATCTTGCAATGTTGCCAGGAGATAGATACACGAGATAAGAATTAGTAGGATCTGGGTTTGCGAAAAGTTATGATCGATAAAAATTTTTTAAGATGTTACAATTTAAGATTTGGAATATATATTACGACTTGTGATCGATGGATTACAACTTGTGATTTTTTAGTCGATATGATTTTGGATTGATAGGTTTATTGAACGAACAAAAGATACGGTTCTGAGAGTTGTGAGTTGTATCGTTGAACCGTAATGTAATTGGAGATGATCGTGATTAGAATTTCCCTAGGATGGCTTTGTTGAATGACTCGGATAGAATGTTGATGACTCGTATAGAATTTTACTACTATATCACTATCGTGTTGCAGTGGCTATGTCACAATTGTGTAAAAGTAGTAAATAAGAGAGACAAAGAGCAAACGCAAACACAGCGATATATCCTGGTCTCCCTCTTGTGAGGACTGATCCAGGCCAGAGGACTCTTGCTCCAAATTGAAATTCACTATTGGAAACACAAGCTTTTATCCGAAGTGCTTGTTGACTTCTTACAACATCGAGGTTCAATCCGAAGTGCTCGACCGACTTTAATTGTAAAGTGTGAACTTCTTGATTAAGCCTCTGATTATAACTCTCTGAAACTTCTAGATCGTACCGTACTAACAAGTAGACTAGGGATTATAAAACAGACTTAGGATTTGAAAATAAGATATTTGCATAGCTGAGGAAACTAAGAGAAGAAAAGATAGAAAGTGAATGAGTGAATTGAAATGAAAATGTCTTCTCTATTTGTAGGATTTTTGAAAATCAAGTTCTGGCCAAATTCGAACATGAAACGCAAAATTCGACCGTTGTAGCCGAGTCTGCAAAAAGAACAGGTTTATAGGGTTTAATATTTCAGGTACCCGAGTTCAGGCCAAGTTCTGGCCGAACTCTGTCCGAATTCTGTTGTTTTGTTCTTGGGTCAGAAACTAATTTTGAATGGGTTTTGGGCTTTCTGGGTTGTTTTTCAAATATAGGTTTTAGGCTGTTAAACACAAGTTTATTTGTAAATAAAATTGGGTAGCTTGAAAAATATTTTGAGTCAAACCTTTTTGTCATTACGACGGGGTTTATATTTTTTCTAGACTCAATAAAATTGTGTAAAATACATTTAAGAATGGAAAATAAATACAGACGCGACGACTGAGCAAATCTTGAATGGTAGCAACACTGGTTGTTGCAGTCCATTCGAGTAGACCTTTTATCGAGACCAAGTTTAGACGATTATAAAAATTGGTTCGACTACGACCAATGGGACAACAATCTCCCTTATTTTGATAATTGACAAACTTTGACCGATATAACATCCTCATCAAATCAGGTCTGAAAAGTCCTTCAATGTTGTACCCTCTTCTCTTGACAAGTGTTGTATTTTCTCCCCCGTTGATATTTACCAAAATTTTCCCCCACAATTTGTGCGTACAAAAAGACAAACATGAAGAAAGAGATAATAGTAAAACAGATATTTCATAGAGCAATTATATTTAAGAAGTTGTATCTAAGCTAAACTACTAAGCATGAAATATGTGCATATTGCCCAAAAAAAAGAATATAAATAAAAACTACTAGCTTCAATAAAGAAAAACATTCACTAAGTACATATAAAACTGAAAGAGTTTAATCCATACAAGCAACTAGTAAAAATCAAATGCATAAACTGCTACTAAATATTCTTAGAATATAAGACATTTTTAAGACATGATGACAATAGATAAAAATCTACTAAACATGATATCTAAGCTAAAGATAGTGACAGCTAGATATCATCAATCCTCGCCTATATTCTGATCAACAACATCGTCATCACCACCAGAAGTGTGAGCAGGCTCACCAGAAGATCTGAACCAATCAAATGTGCCAGCAGGATTGAAGTATTGTCGTACTTCTTAATCCTCAACACGGTAGCCAAAAAATATAGGATCTTTGGGAAAGAAGCCAGGGTCGCAAGGCAAATGAGATTGAGCAAAGCGGAGGTCAGCTATTATATTGGAGAACGCTTGAGTGTCAATGACATCACGGTATTCATAATCCCTTAACCATTCAGTCCAGCGAGCCTCTAAGACACTAACTCAATCAAGAGTAGCCTGATGCTGAGCTCTGGGTCAGCTGCATGTTATCTCTCATCATATGGTGGAGACCTCAATAGTCTATAGATAATCAGTGGATAGGATGACAAGTGCTGGAGCAGGAGGTGGAGCAATAGGAGGAGGAATAACAGGAATCTCAGAACGCCTAGCCGTACTAAGGTAGGTTCAGCAACGACGTTGAACTCATCTAAGTCGATATCAAAGTACCGAAAGACAAGTGACAAGTACATCGTATAAACAAGATTTCTCTTATTCTTGCGAGCACGTACCATCATCTCGATCATAGTCTTTGGGAATGAAAAGGAGATCCCAAAGTGAATATGGTAGATGGCAAACAGCTGTGATATCATCTGTGGAAGTCTGCTTTGGAATGATAGTAGAAAAGATGATTCTGTAGAGGTTATAGAAATATAAACTAAAGTGTTTAGCTTTGAGTTTGCCAACAGGACAAGGTCCGGGATGGCAGATAGAGGCTTTGAAAGTATTCAAAGACATGTTAGGAGAAAAAATAAATTTAGCGAAGTTGGTTACTGCTTCTCCTTCGTTGGGTACTCAAAGGATCACTGATATGTCTTCCATGTCAAATTTAATATCTATTTCCCCGATACGAGAAAAGATAACTCCGGAGTCAAAAGTCTTGTTGCATAAAATAACCTAATAGCACTAAGAGCGACAAGAAAAGAAGTTGCTACTAAGTCATTAAGTTACAGAAGCTGAAAAGCTCCGAGATGTTCCGGAAAGATAATTAAAGTAATCGGGGCTCAGGCACAGATGGTACGGTCATAAAAATCATTGAACCACTCTATGGATTTGTCTAGCATCGTAAATGCGAATACGCAAAATAAACCGTCGTTCGGTTGGATCGAAGAAAAAAAAGGAAGGTTGTAAAGAGGATGAGGATCCTTCATCATTCTTCCTTTTCTTCCTAAAGAGGTTAGGAGCCTTTGGGAAGTAAATTTGCTAAAATTTGAATTTGAGGAAGGAAGGAAAATAGGGATTATAACTTCCAAAAATTGAGTATGTTGTGGAGAACAAACCCGAGATCCTAAATCCAAAGTTTGGAGTCGAAATTCGAAGTAGATTGAGAGATAAAATTAAATTAAGGTTAGGGTTTGGTGGGTTTTGTAGCTGCTGTTCGTGAAAAAGGAGAGAAGATGGAAGAAGATGATAAATAGGAGAAGTAGGGCCCACTGGGTCTGTTGTAACTTAGCCAACAGAGTTCGGCCTGAACTCTACTAAACTCAGTTTTGGCTAGTTCGCAACCGAAACAATGTTCACTTTTCCAAATTTATCAATTCCTTTCGACTTTTTAATTCAAAAATTATTAATTTTGAATTTTAATTAATATAATTAATATTATTTAATAAATAAATTTTTTTTCATAATGGTCGGCTTAGATTAGCTGTAGGGATTCTATCCCAGCTAGCGAAGATCCACGGGGGGATGCTTTAGTTCCGTTTCGCTTAAGCTCTTATCGTCTTGGTGACCAATAGATCTTTTGTAAGCTTATCTCTAAAACAATCGTTACGTATTGGAATTAGTTCAGAAAATAAAGTTAATTATTATTATTTATATCTAAAATTCATAATTCTTGACATAAATAGTTGAACATGTCTTCTGTCAAAGGTTTAGTAAAGATATCAGCTAGTTGAAGTTCTGTGTCAACATATTCTAAATTAATGCCTCCATTTAATTGATGGTCTCTAAGAAAGTGATGTCGTATCTTAATATGCTTCGTGCGTGAGTGACATACAGGATTCTTAGTCAAATTAATCGTGCTAGTGTTGTCACAAAATATAGGAATGTATGAATATTACAAGTTCTAGTCATCTAAGGTTTGCTTCATCCATAAAATTTATGCACAACAATGTCCTACGACGATATACTCGACGTCACTAGTTGATAATACAACAAAATTTTGCTTCTTGCTAAACAAAGAGACTAAAGCTTTATCTAGGAATGACAAATACCGCTAGTACTTTTTCTATCCACTTTGCATCCAGCAAAATTAGCATCCGAATAACCGATTTGGTCAAAGGACGTAGTTGTAGGATACCACAAGCCGACATAAGAAGTGCTCTTAAGGTATCTGAAGATATGATTAACAGCGCACAAGTGTGATTCCTTAGGGTTAGCTTAGAATTGTGCACATAAGCAAATACTAAACATTATATCATGGCGACTAGCAGTTAGATACAATAAACTATCAATCATACCTTGATACTTACGTGTGTCAACTGGTTTGCCTTGTTCATCTACGTCAAGCTTAGTTGATATTTCCATCAGAGTTCCAAAAGGTATGGCTGACTCCAAATCGAATTTTTTTAGCAGATTCTTTGTGTACTTGGCTTAGTTGATGAACGTCCCATTTGTGTTTGCTTAATTTGCAGTCCAAGGAAGAACTTCAACTCTGCCATCGTGCTCATCTCAAACTCAGTCTGCATACACTTAGCAAAAGTTTGACAGAGAGATTCATTAGTAGAACTGAAAATCATGTCGTCAACATAATTTGTACTAATAAAAGATTATTATTCAAAGATTTTATAAAAAGTGTTGTATCAACCTTTCCTTTTGACAAACATTTTTCAAGTAGAAAAGAGCTTAGGCGGTCATTCCAAGCACGAGGGGCTTGTTTCAGTACATATAAGGCTTTCTTCAACTTGAAAATATATTCAAGATTTTTGAAATCAGTAAAACCAGGAGGTTGATCAACATAAACTTCTTCTTTTATAAAACCATTTTAAAAAGCACTTTTAACATCCATTTGAAACAGTTTGAAATTAC
Organism: Iris pallida; assembly: GCA_029216955.1. Taxonomy (NCBI): domain Eukaryota; kingdom Viridiplantae; phylum Streptophyta; class Magnoliopsida; order Asparagales; family Iridaceae; genus Iris; species Iris pallida. The sequence goes on along the minus strand of JANAVB010009596.1, from coordinate 36,960,130 downwards.
AAAAATAGTCAAAAGTACATAACATGTGAATGGATTTTAAACAAGCAACTGGACAAATGTTTCATCGTAGTCAATACCTTCCTCTTGGTTGTATCCTGGAGCTATGAGTTGAGCTTTGTTAGGTGTGACTAAACAATTCTCATTTAGTTTATTTCGGAATACCCATCGGGTGCCAATTACTGGATGATCAATGGGCTTGGGAACAAGTTCTCAAACTTGATTCTGTTGAAATTGGTTCAATTCCTCTTGTATAGTATCTAACCAATAATTATCACTACAAGCTTTTTCTATGTTTTTACGCTCTAGTGGTGAAATAAATGCTATACTAGAAGCTATATCTCTAGTAGAAAAGCGAGTACTTATTTTGTAATCTTACCTATTACCAAGTCCTTGGGGTGGTCAGCCATGAACTTCATATTTTTGGCAGACTTTCCTGGCAGTTGGTTTCGGATTTCACTTCTGTAGGTGCTTTGCTTGGTGGACCATGGTCCTCATCGTCACTATCATTGTTCGTCTGACTGTTCATCTCATCAAAGGTGACGTTGATTGATTCTTCAATTGACATTGATTTCTTGTTGAAGACTCGGTAATCTTTGCTCTTAGCTGCATAACCTAGAAAAATACCTTCATCGACTTTCGAGTCAAATTTGCCAAATTATCTTTTATATTCAAAATAAAATATTTGTAACCAAAAATCTTAAAATAAAAAATTGAGGGGTCCTATTAAACCATATTTTATAGGGAGTCTTCTTCGATTTAGGTCGAATCAGAACTGTATTCAAAACAAAGCATGTTGTATTGAAAGCTTCAGCCCAAAAATATTTATGTAGGCTAAACTGGTTTAACATAACTCTAGCCATTTCACTAAGAGTTCTATTCTTATGTTCCATAATGCCATTTTGTTGTAGAGTCATAGGGCAAGAAAATTCGTACAAATATCCTTGTGTGCTACAAAATTGCTCAAAATCAGCATTCTAGAATTCGTCGCCATGATCGCTTTGAATGCGAGTGATCATGAAGCATTTCTCATTTTGTACCTTTTTTAGAAAATGTGACAACAAATTCTAAAAGTGTGTCATTTTTATGAGCAAAGAAAATATACCCACGTGTATCTATACTAATCATCTACAATTACAAAAGCATATAGCTTACCATTTAAACTAACGACTCTAATGGGTTGAAATAGATCCATATATAGTAATTGTAGAGGTCGAGTAGTACTTACAGCATTGATCGACTTAAAAGTTGATTTTGTAGCTTTATTCTTTTCACACTCACTACATACCATGTCTTTCTTGAAGGCGATCTCTGGCAAGTCTCGTACCAATTTTTTTGTGGATAATCTCGTAATTGTTTCCATGTTTGCATGTCATAGCCTCATGTGCCACAGTTGACTATCGTCATTTTTGGCGTATATGCATCTACCTACAGTGTAAGCATCTTCCAAAAGATAGAAAATATAGATATTATCTTCCATAATTTCTTCAAAAATAGTACTGTCAGTTGAGCTATCAACTATAGTACATTTGTATTTAACAAAATTAATATCATAACCATGGCCAGCTAAATGACTTATGCTGAGTAGGTTATGCTTTAACTCTATTGCAAGATATACATCTTTACTAACGGGATAGGGAGCCTAACCAATGTTACCAATACCTATAATGTACCCTTTCAAGTTGTTTACGAAGGAGACGCATCCTTCTTTATTCTTCGACAACGTTACAAATAAAGTTGCATTGCCGGTCTTGTTCCATGAGCAATCATTGTCGAGGATTCACTTATTTTTAGAATGGGTTAGATGTTCCACCTACAAAATAATTTGCAAATGAAACCTTTGGTACCCTTTTCTTATAGGGTCCTGACACGTTAGTTTTTGGTACCCAAGTAAAAATATTCAAATTTACTAATCTTCTAACTCAATATGTAGAAGAGATATGACCATGGGTGTCACAATAGTGACATCTAGCATGTGTATGAGTGTTAGATGAAGTATTGGTCTTGTGTACTTGTTTGGTAGTCCTAAGGGCTTTTATAGGATACTTATAATAAAGAGCATGTTTTGAAGAACCATGTTTAGGAGGGCCATACCTTTTGGGTTTGATAGTTTTTGGTTGAACAGTGTTCCTTTTGGGTAAGTGACTCGTGTTAGGAAAGGAAGCAGGCTATATCGACTATTTTTCTAGCCTAATTTCCAACCTTTTGGAAGTTTCAAATAATCTATTATAATCAGCTGTTAGGGCATCATTCCTAATCAGCGCATTGATACTCTTTTTCTTCTCGATTTGATAATCTTCTTGTAGTTGAGCTATGGTCTTGTCTTTTCCTCAAGAGTGTGTTATGCTTCGTGTAATTGTAACTTGATAGAAGCTAACTCACTAGTCTCACTAGAGGTTTGACTCTCTAACATCTTCTAGTAGTAAGGTCAGTCTTTCTATCTCAAGTTTGTGTTCCTTGTACCTTCTTAGAAGTCTTGTATTTGCCTAGTAGTTTTCTATGATCTTCTAGGAGGTCACTAAAGGAATCACCTAGCTCAACAAAAGTAAAATCATCATATAGAGGGTTAGTGCTTGCCTGATCGGACGCCATTAGGCACACATTTACAGCGTCTTAAGAACTATCGTCTTCTGAGTCACTGGCTTCACTTTCATGTCATATGCTCGTATTTGCATACTTTCTGGACATCGATTTCTTCGTGTAACTCTTTTCATATTTGATACCCTTCTTGGTCGATGATGTTGAAGGACAATCTTTCTTGATTTGTCCTTTCTTTTTGCATCTGTAGCATATTTTATCTTCGTCGTCATAGTTGTTGTTGTTGTGGAGGTTCTTCCTTCGACGATTGAACTTCAGGAACTTTTTGAAATTTCTTACCAAGAGAGCTTGTTATTCACCATCTGAGTCACCGTCTTTCTCTTCAACTATTCTCATGTTGCACCTTGAAAGCAATTGATTTCTCCTAGGGTGTTGATTCTTCAAAATCTTGCAAGTCCATCTCATGATCATCAGCTTCCCCGTGCATGTTTCAAACGATATTGTTGTGAGGTCGTATCCATTAATGATTATTGTTGTAGCCATGGGGTTCCAGTTCTTTGTGAGACCCTGCAGTACTTTGGGAATTTTTTCATGATTATTGTACTCCTTGTCGAGGCAAGACAACGTATTTACGATGTCAAGGAAACTGGTGACATCTAAGTAATCGTCTCATTTGGCTTCATATTGAACGCCTCGTATATCTGAGTTAATCTACTGATCTTTGATTCTTTGACTTGAGTCGTGCATTCATGAGTCACCTCTAGAAGCTTTCATACTTCGTGAGATATTGTGCAAGTGGACACCCTACTACACAAAATAGCACGTTAATAGCACGAGCGTCAAGACTAGCTTGTTTCTTTTCATTATCAGTGTACTTGTCGTGTGGTTTATCAATAAGTGCACCATCAACAACTATATGTGTCAGCTTTTTGTAGCTAACAATAACAATTGACCAAAGGTCAAAATCTAATGACTTCAAGTAGAATCTCATTCATGTTTTCCAGTACGTGTAGTTGGTTCCATCAAACAATGGAGGTCTGTTGGTGAATTGCCCTTCTTATGCATTAGCCATGTGATAGTATATGCAAATAAATGATAGAAAGCAGTTAAACTGTAAATATATACTTGTTAATTAACCACACTTTGATACCAATTGTAGGTCCGATATACTAGCAATATATACTCTAGAGGGGGGGTGAATAGAGTGTACAGCGGAGTATTAATAATTGACAAAATCACTACTATGTCACTATCGTGTCACAGTGGAGATGTCACAGTTATATAAAAGCAGTAAATAACAGAGACAAAGAGCAAACTCAAACACAACGATATATCCTGGTCTCCCTCTTGTGAGGACTAATCCAGGCCGAAGGACCCTTGCTCTAAGTTGAAATCTACTATTGGAAACACAAGCTTTTATCCAAAGTGTTTGTCAACTTCTTACAATACCGAGCTTTAATCTGAAGTGCTCGACCGACTTCAATTGTGAAGTATGAACTTCTTGATTAAGCCTCTAATTACAACTCTCTGAAACTTCTAGACCGTACCTACCAGAAAGTCGACTAGAGGTTGTAAAACAGGCTTGGAATTTGAAAATGAGAGCTTTGAATAGTTGAGGGAAGCTAAGAGAAGAAAAGATAGAAAGTGAATGAGTGAATTGGAACGAAAATCTCTTCTCTATTTATAGGATTTCTAAAATTCGAGTTCTGGTTGAATTTGGATGTCAAACGTTCAAAAATTCCACCGTTACAGCCGAGTTTGTAGGAAGAACAGGTTTATAGGGTTTACTATTTCAGGTACCCAAGTTCAGGCTGAACTCTGGTGTTCTGTTCTTGGGTCAGAAACCAATTTTGAATGGGTTTTAGGATTTTTGGGCTTTTTCAAATATAGGTTTTGGGCTGTTAAACACAATTTTATTTGTAAATAAAACTTGGTAGTTTGAAAAACATTTTGAGTCAAGCCTATTTGCCAGTATGACGCAGTTTACTTTTTTCCTAGACTCAATAAAATTGTGTAAAATATATTTAAAAATGGAAAATAAATACAGACGTGATGACTTAGAAAATCTTGAAATATAGCAGCACTAGTTGTCATAGTCTGTTCGAGTAGCCCTTATATCGAGTCCGAGTTTAGACGATTAATAAAATCGGTTCGACCATGAACAATGCTCCAATAGACGATGCTAACGATGACGTTGGCGATAGTAAAATTTGTTAGCGAGAATTTAGTGTCGATACATATGATTGTGATTGAGACATTTGATGAAGCCAGGTTTGGAAGATCGATTGGGAGATTGACGTAAGGACTTGGGAGTATTTTCGGTTGGATCTGATTTAGGGATAACATTGAGTTTCGAATAGTAGATGATGAGTAAAAGACTTGGTTACGTGTTTTAAAATAATCGAGGATATCGCTTAGGAGGGTTACCTAGAACTAAGTGGCCCGTGTGTACGACGAGTATAAGTTACCCCATGTTTGAGTAGTGCAGTCCGTACGAAACATAGTGTGAATTCAGACGGATGAATTGTCACGACCCGTACCCGCTTTTCGGACGCGAGCACATGAGCAAGCCAGCTACGTATCGAGCGGACTCCAGCCCGACTCGAATACTGTAACACCCATATTCTGAATACGAATTTTTGGTTAAGCCTGCATGTATCATGGACCTGTATTTTATTTTCTCAGATTCTGGCCTGTAATTGTATTTCTGGCTCAACTTGCAGATTTTGGGTTTTCTCGTGAAATGGGTTTTGGACCTTGGCTTGGTTTTATATTGTGGAGAGGGTTTGGTTTGGTTTGGTTTATCATGAGAGGAGCACTTTAACCTACACCCCACCCTCAACACAACACAACCCACCATCATAAATCCCCACCTACTTTTCTCTCTCCTCATTATTTTTATTTATTTCTTCTTCTTCCTCCTTCTTCCACACAACTCCCCAACCTATAGGCAAGTGCACCTTGCCATCAAATAAGCACCACTTTTTATTTGTCCATTAACTAGATTAGGCCATGGAGAACAACTTTAGAACTTGACATTTTATGATTTGGAGCTTTCATTCTTCTAGATCTAGGTTTTAACCATTTTCAAAAATCCTTGGTTTTGATCTATTAAACTTTAATTTTTGCATGTTTTGATGCTTCCATGTGGAAGAGAATTTGATTTTACCCAAGTTAGAACTTTGAAAATCTAGATTTGGTTTTGATTTGACAAAGTTATGAAGAATTGAAGTTCTTGGTGTTCTTGGACCTGCTCTCGGCCAGGAAGAACATCCCTCTGCCTTGCGCTCTTTAGCACATGGCCGGTTGCGCACCCCCGGCCTGTGCTCTTTAGCGCAGGGCCGATTGCGCATGACCTCAGCCAGTGCTTTACGCTGCGCTGGATTACGCTGGCGCTAGCCACCTTTGCGCAATCCACCCTTGCGCAATCCACCCTTGCGCAATCCACCTCTGTGCAATCCACCCATGCGCAGTTCACTCCTGCGCAGTCTGCTCCTGCGCAATCTACCCCTGCGCAGTTCACTCCTGCGCAGTCTGTTCATGCGCCCTGTGCCCCTGCGCACTTGGCACCCTGCGCAGCTGACACCTGCGTAATCCAACTCCCTGACCCCTTGCGCAATCCATTGGCTCTTGGAGTTTTAGTTTTATTTCTCTAAGCTTGGCTCTTCCATAGCCCTGTATATTGATATTTTATTAGATATTTTACGCCCATTTTATATCCATACGCCTTTTGTCATGAACTTGATTTTACTTAATATGTTTGGAATGACTATTGTACATGGCATGGTATGACAAGGAACTAGCATAACACGACAGTGACCCGTAGTGGTGCACTCCTGACATGACCAACCTGACCTGATAGTGGCCCGTGGCGGCGTACTCTTGACTTGTACCTGACTTGACTTGTAACTTGTAATCCTGACTTGACTTGATGCTGTTGTGACGGCTAACTTGACTTGTGTAATCAACTTGACACCGTGGGTGTTCCTGCTTGCTTGCTTGTGCAATCCACTTGTCTTGTCTTGCATCATGTCTAGGACATGACTTCCTGGTTCCCACGGTCAGGGATTCACATTGAATATGGATCAGGCTAATGACTAGATCAAAGTGTAGTTCATGGAGAATTTCCAGTCACAGGCAATCTTGTTATCTGGGCGCTCTTAATTGGACTTGTAGCTTGCCGACGAGTAGAGCACATTTCCAGCACACCGTCGCGTGTTGCACCCTCTAAGTCACTTAAGGGTACATTTGTCTCCCGGGCGATGTACCCACCTATAACTCTCAACCCGCAGAAGGATAACTGGATAGTCTGCAGGGCTTGGGACTAGAATTCTTACTTGCATCTTGTTAGTAATTAGGCTTGTGATAACCCTAGTTAGTTAAGTAGTAAGTCATAGTACTTGCTTGGCCGTGATTGATTGGATGGAGTCTAGTCCCGCTTGTCCTGTCCTGATCCTGTACAAGGTTATGACATGACATTACTACTCGTGCTTTACCTTAATCATGATTAATTACAGGTCCAGATTTCTTGTATTTTATCTTGCCGATAAATGGTGGGAGAAACCAAGTTCCGTTCAGACGAAGGGTTACAACCCTGGTCCTTGTTTGGTTTACGGGTTGTAATCTGGTTATCTGAAGAGTCCCATGGTTATCTCATCGTATATCACCTGCCAGGTTTCTCCTTAATAATTGTCTTTATTATGTAATTATTTTCTTATGTTCTGATATGCTGGCCTTTGTTCTTATGTTGTGGCCTCCTTTGTGGCACTTGCTCTTTCTGGAGTTTGACCCAGCTGGTTTTGTGTGGCCAGATTTTGGAGCAGCACCCGAGGATCTACCGAACCTCCAGCCCGATGGTGGCAACTAGAAGAAACCCGGGCTACGAGTGGGTTTTCTATTTTGTTTCGCTTACTCTATTGTAAATTTATTCTTTTGAGGCGTTTAGCCGACGAGCACCTGTTAGCTCGATGCACTTTACTTACTGTGTGCCTACGGGCTGTAAACATGATTAACAAATCCTAGGGTTGATCATGTATGACTTAACTCTTGCTAGTCCTAGCATTTTGTACGACTAGCTTCATGATCAGCTGATATGTAATATTTGGGACGCCTTATTATTGTATATTTAATGATCATACATCTTGCGACTTTACTTACTTGTGGTGATTGAGACACTAGGCTTGTTCATGACCATAAGAGACTGTTGGCTTGTAGAAAACCCTCACACATCTAGACAGCCGTGACCGTATAGCGAGGTGGATGCCATTTCGATATACGTAGCTGGCTATGTGCACCCCCGCTCTTCAGTATTCTGGTTCTGGGGCGTGACAAATACGTAAACACTGTCAAGGCTATGGTATACTGCCAAATCATGGCAATGTAATCTATATCTCAATCCAAAATAAGAATATGAAACATGAATGAACAATATGGGTCGTGGTCTGCAGCCCACAAGCATATATGTCCGATAAGACTCTAACGATGGTAACAAGAGTCCAAAACTGAAATCAGGAAACATGCTAAGGTAAGAAAGCACAAAAGGATAACAAATGTAATAATGATACCTGAATCCCACAAGCGTATCATTGTCTCCGAAACCCACAAGAATCGTAAATCCTCCGCCATCCAGAACTACTAGCTAACTCCATACAATCGCTAAACTTGAGGAGATCATCAGGTCCTCAGAGGACATAGCAAGATACATAATATACATGCCTATCTAACAGTTTTATCATGCACAAAGAGGATAAACAAGAAAGCAGGAACCCGACAAATGGCCACGAATACGTACACGAACACGAACATGAACACTAAAACAACTACGCGTAAATGAACTGCCGGATGAACGATAAACACGAGATCAATGGAAGAACCAAACCCTCATCCCGAGTGTGGACTCACGGGTTTGAACTAAACACTAACCCTCGTCCCGAGTGTGGACTCTCTGGTTAGTACTAACCCTCATCCCGAGTGTGGACTCTCTGGTGCAAGTATAACATCCTCGTCCCGAGTGTGGACTCTCTGATGTAAACACCCTCGTCCCGAGTGTGGACCCTCTGGTACAAGTCAAGTCAAGTCAAGTCAACACCCTCGTCCCGAGTGTGGACTCTCTGGTGCAAACAATCGACATCCTCATCCCGAGTGTGGACTCACGGATGTAAACAAATCAAGAAAAATACCCTCGTCCCGAGTGTGGACTCTCTGGTGCCAAGGAAACAATATCAAGGACTTAGCAGTTCAATTACTCGTACTCGTTCTATGACACGACTCAAGCAAAGTACTGACGAGAAACTCCAAGTGTGAACCACAAGACCAAACATGAACACGGCTATATGCAATGAAAACAACTCAAAAAAATATAATACGAAAAGCTCATGTCCATAAACAATCAAAAATGGAAAATGAAACACAATACATGTAAATAAAACTGTAGAGGAAGGCAAGGTATACTTGCCTGGAGTTTGCACACAGATCCAACAAAATATCATCAACTGATAAGCCGCAAAATCCACATCATCACAACTGTCTCCGAAAGCTGAAACAGACATCGCCAACATTCTCAGAATAGTCAAATTAGCTAGGGTTGCATGTCCTTAAGTCCAATTCTGGACACAGGGGCAAAACAGTAATTTTGGACAAAAACGGTGTCCGCCGTTGGACCCGCTTTGCACCGAAAAGCGTGCCAGAGTCAATGGTCTCTAAAGTCATCAAACTACATGTCTATGGATTCGTATTGATGATACAAACCCAACGGAGTGTCCAATTGTGGATTTCGATGGGCCGTACACAAAATCGTCCGTTGAATTGGATCATGGGGCCCGCAAAACGGCAATCCAATCAACTGTCTCAGAATCGGACCAAACTTGGCATACCGGACCAGAAAAATGATTCGGTCCTGCTGGCGCAGGTTTCGTCTCGATCTGACGAGCGTGCAAAAAGTAATTAGGAAATTTGCACAGAGATAGATACGGTGAATTTCGACGGATACGTATCAAATTCGTAGTGCACACGCAACCAATTTGAATTCCGTCAAAGCCCACACGACCATGAAGACATTACGCACCTTTCGATGCTTGTGGTTCACGACCAAGTTGCCCGGATTGACGGAACGCACGTCGTATCGGATAAATTTCTAGTTTTCAAAACAGGTTTTCGCTCAACTTCAGAATTGAATAACTTCTTATCTGTTTAATAAAATTAGAATCTACAAGAAGGGTTGTGATGTCCTATAGGTTGTCTAGGAATTTCATTAAATGGATTTTCAAAAAGGTTATTGGGTTAACGATGATTCATTCGTAAACATGAGTACTTCGACTACCTAATGTCCTGTTTTTGAACAGGATTTTGGTTCGACTTTGTGTCGATTTTCTGGGGTTTCTCCTGTCATAAGATAAAATCCATCTGAAGGGGTTTGAAGGGGTTCATATAGGCTCTCTAACGCAATTTATGGATCATAAAATTATTAAGTATCGAGGGAGAAGACTTACTGCAAAGTCGGGGCTTCGCCTTCCGAACTGCTGTTGCTGTTCCTCAGTTTCCAGAAGCGCACGGCCGATCCGGTGCCCTGTGCGGCGGCGCAGGTGGTCAACATTGGTCGCCCATCTCTGGAGAGAGTTGGGGCGCTCTGGTTGCTTAGGATTTTAGGGTTTGGTTGCTCTCTCGATCTCCCGATCCATCCGTGTATATAGTTTCCATAGGTTACATACAATCGGGTTTAACAGGGTTTCAGCAGCTCAGGTGCGAAGCTTTGGGAATTAGTTGGCCTGGGCTCGGGCCTGTGGAGAACTGGTTATGCAGAGAGGGGGCTGGGTCTTGTTGGAGTGGGCCTAGCCGAGATGGGCTAAGGCTGCTGCTGGAATGGGATTGGGCTGGACTTGGGATTTCCCTATGATTTATTTCTTTTCCATTTTCTTTTAGCAACTATTATATATATATATATATATATATATATATATATATATATATATATATATATATATATATATATATATATATATATACAAAAAAAAAAAAAATATATATATATATATATATATATACATACACACACTAATACATATATATATTTTATATATACAGTCACATATATATATCAATACATATTTAATATTATATATATATATATATATATATATATATAAAAAAAAAAAAAAAATATATATATATATATATATATATATATATATATATATATATATATATATATATATATATATATATACTATGTGTATATCAATATATATATATTCTTATATACAATCTCCGTAAAACCCAATTAAATCCCAATAACAATTATTCCTAGGGTAGGGCCTACCTACATAAATATGAACACATATTTTATAACATTTATTTGACAAAGATAATATAACCAATAATAATAAAATAATATTGTATAATAGTAACCTCAACAATATTGATAATAAAATAATAATAATAATAGCAAAATATAATAACCAATAATAGGCATTGCATCTACTTGAAATATGTCTATATGTGTGTAATTGATCTCACTACATGCCTACCCGGGTTCAGGTTTGGTTTGGGTCCAGTTCGGACTAAATTGGTGCAGTCGGATCTCCTACAAGTCCACAATATAATAATAGTTAAATAATTAGATTATTTATAGGGTCATGTCAAAACTTAGCCTGGTTTTCCTAGTTAGGGCATCACTATGGCTCAGCCTTTCCTGGCATGGCTAATACACTAGTCAAGACACGCCACTGCACTATCCATGCCATGATTCCTAGTCGTCTGGTACTCCAAAACTCAACCATGGCTAAAGTCATCTACCGTAATAATTATCTAAATAATTATTTAAAAACATCTAAAAATTACCATTTAAATCAAATAAATAATAAAAAAATATTTAAAAAAAATTCCGGGAAGGGAGGCAACAAATCTACCCACCTTAAAAATAATTTCATCCTCGAAATTCTAATTCATGACTATCCTTTAAAATTCAAAGTCTACTATCACCTTGATCTCCTCAAATTTAATTTCTCAAAATATTTTATGACATTCTCTAGTCATTTTATAACTCCGGATACTCGAGGACTTCTACCCACCTTTGGTCATACTACTCCTCAAAATACGATCACTAAAATCTTATAATCTCCTAACTAGTGGCTAACAATCCTTCCAACAGATATCTAGGGCATACGGCATCTATAATCCTTTATATCTATAAACAACCAAATATTCAATAGTCATGCAATATTATACTATATTTTAAGAATTTCTGATAAATCCTAGACAGCACGATCGTTCATCACCTCGAAATAAAAGGGGACGATAATCAATAGTACGGAAAGCAAGAAAGTATAATCGAGAGCAAATATGGAGTTTTAGTCATTATCGCAGGCTCGTATTAGTACAGTTACGTAACCGATACGATATGCTCTGACCTGCATGGGCCACCAAAAAAACTTATCACGACCCGCATCCGCTTTTCGGATGCGAGCACGTGAGCAAGCCAGCTACGTATCGAGCGGACTCCAGTCCGACTCGAATACGTAAACGCTGTCAAGTCTATGGTATACTGCCAAATCATGGCAATACAATCTATATCTCAATCCAAAATAAGAATATGAAACATGAATGAACACTATGGATCGTGGTTTGCAGTCCACTAGCATATATGTCCGATAAGACTCTAACGATGGTAACAAGAGTCCAAAACTGAAATCAGGAAACATGCTAAGGTAAGAAAGCACAAAAGGATAACAAATGTAATAATGATACCCAAGGTTATAAACGGCGGAAGGCGGGTGCACGGCGGAGAGAGTCCGCCTACCCCCTAGGCCGCCTAGGCGGTGCCTAGGCGCCGCCTAGACGATTGATACATTTTGAACATTTTTTACTATTTTACCACTTTATTTTTTGCATAATATGTATATTTTAAGGGTGTTCCATGCATAACTAAGTTGTAGAACGAAGATTTATAAAGTTTTAGTGTTGTTAGGCCCATAATGTTAAAAAAAAAACCTTTTTGGCCAAAATATTTTGTAAAGTATTTATTCGCCTAGGCGCTCGCCTACGCTGCCTCACCTCCGTCTATGACGCCAACCTGCATTGGCCGCCTACTCCACCACCTACAGTAAAGCGGTGCGAAGAGGGACCGCCTACCGCCTAGGCGGCCTAGGTGGGCGCCATTTAGAACACTGATGATACCTGAATCCCACAAGCGTATCATTGTCTCCGAAACCCACAAGAATCGTAAATCCTCCGTCATCCAGAACTACTAGCTAACTGCATGCAATCGCTAAACATGGGGAGATCATCAGGTCCTCAGAGGACATAGAAAGATACATAATGTACATGCCTATCTAACAGTTTTATCATGCGCAAAGAGGATAAACAAGAAAGCAGGAACCCGACAAATGACCACGAACACGAATACGTACACGAACACGAACACGAATACTAGAACAACTATGCGTAAATGAACTGTCGGATGAACGATAAAAACGAGTTCAATGGAAGAACAAAACCCTCATCCCGAGTGTGGACTCACGGGTTTGAACTAAACACTAACCCTCGTCCCGAGTGTGGACTCTCTGGTTAGTACTAACCCTCATCCCGAGTGTGGACTCTCTGGTTAGTTCACGGCAAGGCACCCTCGTCCCGAGTGGGGACTCTCTGGTGCAAGTATAACATCCTCGTCTCCAGTGTGGACTCACTGATGTAAACACCCTCATCCCAAGTGTGGACTCTCTGGTGCAAGTCAAGTCAAGTCAACACCCTCGTCCCGAGTGTGGACTCTCTGGTGCAAATAATCGACATTCGCGTCCCGAGTGTGGACTCACGGATGTAAACAGATCAAGAAAAACACCCTCGTCCCGAGTGTGGAATCTCTGGTGCCAAGGAAACAATATCAAGGATTTAGCAGTTCAATTACACGTACTCGTTCTATGACATGACTCAAGCAAAGTACTGACGAGAAACTCCAAGTGCGAACCACAAGACCAAACATGAACACGACTATATGCAATGAAAATAACTCAAAAGAATATAATACGAAAAGCACATGTCCATAAACAATCAAAAATGGAAAATAAAATACAATGCACATAAATAAAACTGTAGAGGAAGGCAAGGTATACTTGCTTGGAGTTTGCACGCAGATCCAACAAAATGTCATCAACTGATAAGCCCAAAAATCCACATCATCACAACTGTCTCCGAAAGCTGAAACAGACATCGCCAACATTCTCAGAATAGTCAAATTAGCTAGGATTGCCTGTCCTTAAGTCCAATTCTGGATACAGGGGCAAAACAGTAATTTCGGGCAAAAACGATATCCGCCGTTGGACCCGTTTTGCACCGAAAAGCGTGCTAGAGTCAATAGTCTCTAAACTTGTCAAACTATATGTCTATGGATTCGTTTTGATGATACGAACCCAATGGTATGTCCAATTGTGGATTTCGATGGGCCGTGCACAAATCGCCCATTGAATTGGATCGTGGGGCCCGCAAAATGGCGATCCAATCAACCGTCTTTCGTCTCGATCTGACGAACGTGCAAAAAATAATTGGGAAATTTGCACAGAGGTCGATACGGTAAATTTTGAGAGATATGCATCAAATTCGTCGCTCACACGCAACCAATTTGAATTCCGTCAAATTCCATACGACCACGAAGCCATTACGCACCTTTCGATGCTAGCGGTTCACGACCAAGTCGCCCGGATTGACGGGGTGCACGTCGTATCAGACAAATTTCTAGTTTTCAAAACAGGTTTTCGGTCAACTTCAGAATTGAATAACTTCTTATCTGTTTAATGAAATTAGAATCTACAAGAAGGGTTGTGATGTCCTATAAGTTGTCTAGGACTGTCATTAAATAGATTTTCAAAAAGGTTATTGGGTTAACGATGATTCGTTCGTAACATGAGTACTTCGACTACCTAATGTCCTATTTTTGAACAGGATTTTCGTTCGCCTTTGTGTCAATTTTCTGGGGTTTCTCCTATCATAGGATAAAATCCATCTGAAGGGGTTTGAAGGGGTTCATATAGGATCTCTAACGCAATTTATGGATCGTAAAATTATCAAGTATCATGGGAGAAGACTTACTGCAAAGTCGGGGCTTCGCCTTCCGAACTGCTGTTGTTGTTCCTCAGTTTCCAGGAGCGCGCGGCCGATCCGGCGCCCTGTGCGACAGCGCAGGTGCTCGACATTGGTCGCCCATCTCTGGAGAGAGTTGGGGCGCTCTGGTTGCTTAGGATTTTAGGGTTTGGTTGCTCCCTCGATCTCCCGATCCATCCGTGTATATAGTTTCCGTAGGTTACATACAATCGGGTTTAACAGGGTTTCAGCAGCTCGGGTAGGAAGCTTTGGGTATTAGTTGGCCTGGGCTCGGGCCTGTGGAGAACTGGTTATGCAGTGAGGGGGCTGGGTCTTGTGTGAGTGGGCCTAGCTGAGCTGGGCTAAGGCTGCTGCTGGAATGGGATTGGGCTGGACTTGGGATTTCCCTATGATTTATTTCTTTTCCATTTTCTTTTAGCAACTATTGTATATATATATTTATATATATACACATATATGTATACATACATATATATATTTATATATATACACATACACATATATTTATATACATATATATATATACACACACTTATACATATATATATTTTATATATACAGTCACATATATATATCAATACATATTTAATATATTTTTTATATATATATACTATGTGTATATCAATATACATATATTCTTATATACAATCTCCTTAAAACCCAATTAAATCCCAGTAACAATTATTCCTAGGGTAGGGCCTACCTACATAAATATGAACACATATTTTATAACATTTATTTGACAAAGATAATATAACCAATAATAATAAATAATATTATAATAATAACCTCAACAATATTGATAATAAAACAATAATAATAATAGCAAAATACAATAACCAATAATAGGCATTGCATCTACTTGAAATATGTCTACATGGGTGTAATTGATCTCACTACATGCCTACCCGGGTTCAGGTTTGGTTTGGGTCCAGTTCGGACTAAATTGGTGCAACCGGGTCTCCTACAAGTCCACAATATAATAATAGTTAAATAATTAGATTATTTATAGGGTCATGTCAAAACTTAGCCTGGTTTTCCTAGTTAGGGCATTACTATGGCTCAGCCTTTCCTGGCATGGCTAATACACTAGTCAAGACACGCCACTGTACTATCCGTGCCATGATTCCTAGTCGTCTGGTACTCCAAAACTCAACCATGGCTAAAGTCATCTACCGTAATAATTATCTAAATAATTATTAAAAAAAATCTAAAAATTACCATTTAAATCAAATAAATAAGAAAAAAAATATTTTAAAATTTTTTTCGGGAAGGGAGGCTACATGAATTGATGGTTAAGTTTGGAGATTTTGTCAAATTGATTTGAATTGTATAGTTATTCGATAAAAAATTTGGTAAGGTATGAGCGCGGCTCAGATTGATGAAACGAATAGGAAGTGTGTTCGAGAGAGTGTATTATTGTGCCAGGTGAATTTAATATGAGTATAGAATGATAAAAAGTGAGGAGTGTGTACTCAGTAAGTTTTGAGGATGAAATTTTTCTTGAGTGGTGTATTATGTAGAGCCCCGGCGCGATCAGTTCATCGTTCAACAGGATGAATTAAAACGTGATGGCATTTGGACTTGGCAACGCTATGGCTTGCTCGAAGTCCTGCTCGATCAAGACAACTCCTCGCTAAGGTGGGTGACTTCGATAAACTTGCCTCAGTTTTGCCTTCATATTTATTAGATGGATGTTTTCAATTTAACTAAGTAGGTATCCTAATAAAAGAGACGAACCCACATAGCTAAAGGGAATAATCTTGCTCTTAGTTAGATTGTGTAGAACATGGAAGTATTGAACTTGATGCCTAGATTTGCACTTCACGTTAGGTTTTTAAAGTTGGCAGCCGATCTTTCGATCCCACGGATTGGGTCAAGTAAGAAGTTTTATGTTGGCACATAGACTATCGACTTGCTGTCATGGTCTATAGGTTCCCACGACTTCAAGGCACGTTCCTACGATCTCAATACTAGTTATGGCATACACGTGCACGGTTTTAAAGCTTGTCATATAGCGTATGACTTGGTTGGTGGCACGGCACGGAACATGGAACATGGTTGGTTCAAGTTAAGCACGAGGGCTATCAAGTAGTCTCTCATGAGTTTGAGTCGAAAATGAAAGTAAGGAAACATGGAAAAGTCTTGGGATTGTAGGTCACAAAGGAAGGCCCTGGTTCTCACGCCCCAGTTCCATTATACATAGAAACTTAGACGAGAGCATGCCAGCTGGTACAAGTAGAAGTATTTCCCAATTTGAAGGTACCTCTAGATGCACTTATGTTGTAATATATATAACTAGTCACAAGCATAGCACTATCTCATCCACAGTACAACATCAACACAGATAAGATTATGATAAACAACTGAAGTGGAATAAATGTCTGAAACATCAACACAGGTAAAATGTCAAAAGTCTGAAAAGTAACACATGAGACTACTACAGGCTGGAAATAAAACATAAACTGAAATAAGAACATCTAGACAGAACAACTGCTAACTAGACAAAGAAGTCCATGGCATTAGCAACTGCATATCCAGGATCAAGGAAACTCCTCGGGCAATACCCCCACGTCCTCGACAATATAGCATGTCTCAATCCCTGGTACGTATACAGTAGGGTATAGGTGCTCGTCGGGATCTGAAAAAGAACTAGGTCCTCAGAGGGACGTAACAAGATACAAAAGAAATAGTACCATATATGAACTGAATAAATGACAGATAAAATAAGGCTCTAACCATCTATGTGTACGCAAATTGAAGACAACTATGTCATGCATTGGTATGTCAAAGTAATAAAGCACAACATCCGCTAGAGACTTATGTATATACTAGCATACCTCTCGACCGTATTCTGACGTGCAGTCAACGGCCACTGCCGGATATATACTCTAGCAATACCCCATAACCGGGAATCAATAACCCATAATCGGGCAACACTGAGGCTAAATGAATGCAAGTGTGTCCCATGTGCCTACTAATAGTCTTCCTCGCCCATGGACTTGCACAAGTCATACCCATGACTCGGACAACCCATATCTATATGCAAGTCTCTAACTAGACTCACCCATCAAATATATGCACCGATACACGGATCGCTCGCACCGATGATCAGTCATGTGCATAAGTCTGTGCCACACAATGAAACTCACTCATAGTTCCATGTATGAAACGTGACTAGTCATAGAAGTTATTGAGAATAACTTCACACTATCCGAGAACGTCTTCTACACACTCTAAGTCATACACACACACACACGAATACCGATGTCACCATCGGTCATACCCAAGTCATACGTGGACACATTTTACGAAGGTAATACTAACAAATACAACAACACACATGGAATTTAGACAGTACAAATATGGCAAGGTAACTTGCCTGGAATGTCAATAGAGGTGTAAAGCAATGGTCCGGCTCCAACTTCTAAAATTAAACGATCATGAACTCCTGAAATATACATAACTAAAATCAATATCGATACGAAGACTACACAACTATTTAAACATATATACATACTATACATACAGTCTCGCTAGGCATAATATTCTAGCAAGCTAACACATAACTATATGTATAACCATGTATTATAGATATGATCAAATTATCTCGATAATTAAATAATTTATAAACTGAAATATATAAGTTATTAATTCTGAATATTTATTAAAAATATTCTTAAATATTATTTAATCATAATTGTTACAAGAAACATATATCTAATTAGTACATCTAACTAGTTGCACCATATAAAAATAATTTTTAATAAAATAAAATATATCATATAATTCTGAAAAAGATTAATAAAATAATTTTGGACATTATTAATCAATTTTATTTTAATAAAATAAGTATCCAATCCATAGGCTCAATTAGCAACACAAGATGTCAATTTGTCGGGTCGTTTGGAACCAACAAAGTATAGAAAATATAAATTATTAATTCTAAAATAAATTAGAATATTATTGTAAAATATGGTTTTTTATCAAAAAGTACGTTCTATACATTATGGATGAACATTATGAAGTTTGGAAAACGAAACAACACAAGATTCAATGATTTCAACGTTCAATAATTTGTTCTAGGAAGATGGGTATATTTATGTAAAAACTACAACGATACTGAAATATAATAAATTGGGGACGTAGATGGATGTTATGATCGTACCAAGTGGTAATTCACTGTCGTAGGGCCTCTCAAAGTGGTACAAACAGCTGCATTCCAGAATGGTTTAGAGTAGACACTTCATCGTGTGACGCTCACCACGGCCAAACGAAATTGATCCACGGGCTAAGTTATAAAGGAAACTTGCTGGAAAGAGGTAGGGGAAGGATTTTTTGGTGTTGTGGTGATGGTTTGGGTGATGTAGAGGTGGTGGAGTGGCCTGAGATGGGAAAAGACTAAATTCGAATTCAGCCTGGACACCTCTGATGGAGGGGCTGTTTTGAGAAAGTTAGAGTGAGTTTTGATGGAAGGTTTGTGAATAGAAAATGTTGAGGATAGAGATAGAAAGAAGTGTGCTGATTTTTAGAGAAATATACTTTGTGTAGAGGAAGATATAACTATTTTGGTGGAGACTAGCTAAATTCAGATTCGGTCTTAGTAGGGTTGGATGGATGAAGGTGTCGAGGAAGATATAGTTGGTTTTAGGAAATGGTTTGTGAAGAGAAAATGTTGGGAAGAGGGTTAGAAAGAAAAGTTATTCATGTATTTTTAAAGGGGGAGATGAATGAATGGAGTTATGGCCAGCCGAGTGGGGGGGGGAGAAGAGATGTAAGTTTGCAACCCCTACCTTTTCAAATTCCACCCTATTGATTCCCTCACTCATGGCTGCCAATGAAACTGAAATTAACCTATTTAGGGTGATCCAACCTAGCCTAGTTGACTTAGGTTAGGTCCTAGTTGGGTTGGGTTAGAGTTGGATTTAATTGGTTTAACTCGGATGAGTCACGTGACTAGAAAATGCATCATGGTGATCAATTGTGTGTAGGTAGCACATAAGGTTTCAATTGAGTGGGACACAAGTATCATGTGTGTTATAGGTGTGAACCCCTAGACCAAATCTCCTATTTTTTTAAAATAATAATTTGCAACTTGTGCTCATTCATTAATTTTATTTTAGTTATGTTATTTACTTAAATGGCAGTGTAAAGAGTAAGGTACAAATATTCAAATGAGAGGGACTTAAAGGGAAAGTTGAGTTTCAAACCTCAACTGTTTCATGTAAGGATTTCATTCTGTTGAATACGAATTCATAAGCCCTTTAAATTAAATCTTCAATTCGAAAGTGTAGCAGTTTCAAATCCTTGTGAGTAAAACCAAATACTTTAAATTCAAATTCTCTCTATCTAAATTCCTTCTTTTGGCCGACCCCTTTTATAGGGCTAAGCTTGCGAATCAATTCAAAACTGAATCAGAGATCTCCCTTCCAAAATTCTATTCGATCAAAATCATCTCAAATCCGTTTAAACACAAATTCTCCTCTATCAATTCCCTCTCTTAATCAAATCCTAGCATTCTATAAATCTGGAGAGGCAGCTGATTCCCTCTCTATTAACCCTAAAATCTCTCAAATATTTTCCATCGCAAGAAAGACAGGAGCAGTCGAGGCCTCGCTTGCAAGACCCAAAAGGTAAGCTAATCTATCCTTAAGCCTACCATTACTGTCATCCATCATCCTCTAGAGATTGTACTATAAGTGTTTGACTTAAGGTTTAGTAGGAACCACCTGAGAAAGGAGCACTTGGGTATCGGACGTGGAAGGGGCCAACTCTGATACTATTTCAAGTATCAGCTAGAGAGAAATCAGTACAGGACGTCCTGTATCGGAGATTTGGGATTAGTCTACACCTCCACATGTTAAATCATATATCGATCAGGTATCAGCTCATACACAATACTTTAGTCGACTCACAAACATAGTTGTAAACGAGAACGGATAACAAATAAAGTGAGTAGTACCCTTGAAGTATTATTCTGATTTCCTAGAATTATGTTGTTCTATTTTTAATTATAAAAATTGCATACAGTTTCTTTAAAACTAAGATGTCAGGTATTGTCGTCATGGTCAAGGCCTTTGCCTTTGTAATGGTGTCTTCTTGGAAGCATGGGTCGAAGTTGATAAAGCTCAAGAAAAGAGGTTACCAAGTGTTTACAAAGATGCTTGACCTGATGCAAACTCTCTACAAGCTAGTTTCCCTTGCCAAGATGAGTCGACAAGTTAATTGTGCCATAAAGCCTAATTATGAAAAAATTTTGAGCAGGTAGGAGAACCCTAATTGGTCAAGCAGATTGAGTCCCTGCAACCATTAGCAGTGCTCCACTCTCCGTAGAAGGAACAGTCATGATCTTAAGCTGAGTATAAGCCAAAGAATGTGCTAATTTTGAAACTTTCTTGAGGAAAACCATTGTTTTGATGTTCAAACCAATTAGAGAGGAAGTAGGAATCTTTGACCCTTGTGTCAAATTAATAATGAGACTTGAACCCTCAACTCATCTACAGCAGCACCTTAACCTGGGCAGTGTTGAGCATAAGATGGCCTTGGATCAGAACTGGGGTTGGAGGTCACGGGAATTTATGTCACGACCCGCACCCGGTTTTCGGACGCGAGCTCGTGAGCAAGCCAGCTACGTATCGAGCGGACTCCAGCCCGACTCGAGTACGTATAAGCTGTCAAGGTCATGGTATCATATCTAATCTAAACTATATATCAATCCACATGAATCATATAAACAAGAATGAACAAGTATGGGTCATGGTCTGCAGCCCATTAGCATATTGTTCGATTAGACTCCAAGAATGATATGAGTCTATAAATAAGCAGAGTATATCACGGTACTGAATATAAAGCACGAGAGGATAATAAAGAAATATCACAAGCAAATACCTGTATCATGCATCATAATCCTCTACCATCCCACTCTGCTAACTAACTCCATGTAGTCGCTAAATCTGAAGAGATCATCAGATCCTCAGAGGACTAGCAAGATACATAAAATATGCCTATCTAACAGTTTAATCATGCAATAATATAACCAGGGTATAAACAGGAACTAGACATGAGACTAACATGTAGCTACTGACAGGTAGCTATGAACACGGATACGGAATCAAGTATGCATAAATGAACTGCTGGAAGATCAATGGAATACCAACCCTCGCCCCGAATGTGGACTCGTACGTCAGTTTCAAGACAAGTCACCCTCGCCCCGTATGTGGATTCGCAGGTGCAAAGGACAACCATCGCCCCATGTGTGGACTCACAGGTTGTGGAAAAGACAAACGAATAGCAGTTCACTCGTACATACTTGCAGACACGACTCAGTCAAGATACAGGTGAAGACACGGTATAACTCAGTCATGACACAGGTAAGGATAACTCTAGCATGATCTATGACATAAACAAGCCTGGTATAACTACACTATCAAGTCATGAAATACTGATATACATGCAAGACAATAAACTAGTAGACGCGGTATCATATAAATCTATAACAACTCAGGTAACTAAAGATAATATACTATAACAGGTGTATTATAAGCATAAAAATAAACTATAGAGGGAGGCAAGGTATACTTGCCTGGAGGTTGCGCGAAGAACCAGTAATATGCCGTCAACTGGTAAGCCACACAGTCCAAACCATCACAATTGTCTCCGAAAGCTGAAATAAACATTACCACCATTCTCAGAATAGTCAAATTAGCTAGGATTGCCTTTCCTTAAGTCCAATTCTGGACACAGGAGCAAAACGGTAATTTTGGACAAAAACGATGTCCGTCGTTGGACCTGCTTTGTACCGAAAATCGTGCCAGAGTCAATGGTCTCTAAAGTCAACAAACTATATGTCTATGGATCCGGTTTGATGATACGAACCCAACGGCATGTCCAATTTTGGATTCCGGTGGGCCGTACACAAAATCACCCGTTGAATCGGATCGTAGGGCCCGCAAAACGGTGATCCAATCAATTGTCTCAGAATCAGACCAAATTGGCATACATGACCAAAAAAATGATACGGTTCTGATGGCGCAAGTTTCGTCTCGATCTAACGAGTGTGCACAAAGTAATTAGGAAATTTGCACAAAGGCCGATACGGTAAATTTCGACGGATACGCATCAAATTCGTCGTGCACACGCAACCAATTTGAATTTCATCAAAGCCCACACGACCACGAAGCCGTTACGCACCTTTCGATACCTTCGGTTCGCGACCACGTCGCCCGAATTGGCGGGACGCACGTCGTATCGAAGTGTTTTTCTAGTTTTTAAAACAGATTTTCGGTCAACTTCGGGATCCGATTTCTCGACGTGTAGTCGATGAAATCGACTTCTGCGAATTGGGTTGTGGAGCCCTACATGTTGTCTAAAAGTGTGTTCAAATAGATTTTCTAATATGGCCTTAGATCGATCGGGATCGATCTTCAAACATGGACATTTGGACTGTGTATACCCTATTTTCGAACAGGTTTTTGGGCCGTGTTTGGCGTCGTCTTGCCGACAACCTAGGACATCTAGATACAATATAATTGAAGGGAATTAAAGCCGTAAGGGTTGTCGACAAACTGGAGCAACTGGTTCGTGAAATGAACGTGCGTACGCGATGAAAAGTCGACGCAAAGCCCGCCCGCACGCTGCGTTCTGCTGTCGCTGTGCAGGCCGCCTCCGGCCAACGGCCGGCCGCCACGATGGCGGCGCGAAGGCCACACGTGCGCACACTGTGGAGAGGTGGTGGTGGCGTTAGGGTTTCGAGATGAATCTCCCTCGATCTCTCTATTATACACACGCGGAGCGGGGTCAGGTTTGTGGAACTCGTGGGGGTCGAGTTCTGGGCTGAGAGGCTCATAGGCTCGGGAGGCTATTCGCTTGTGCTGGGTGCTGACTTTCCTTGGCTCAGCTGGCTAGCCTGGGATTGGTATTGCAATTACTATGGGCCGGCTGAGCTCGATTTTGCTTATTTCAATCCCCCTTTTTCCTAAAGCCTATTATATATATTCATATATATATTCGTTCACGTATACATATACATATACGTACATGTATATTCCTATACACATACACACATATAACATATATATTTTTATATAAATACACATACGCACATATACATATATATATCTTATATAAATACGCATACACACATATACATTTATGTATTTATATATAAATACACATACGCATATATACATATATATTTTTTTATATATATGTACACATACGTTTATATATTTATTTATCTACTATATATATATATATATATATATATATATATATATATATATATATATATATATATATATATATATATATATATATATATATATATATATAAAATATATATATATATAGATATATATCTACTTTAAATTCCTAATTCTCTTTCTATATTTATTTGCTAGAAGATGGGGAAACAGCTAGTAATAACTATATATTTATATATACGATTAATAGCAATAATAATAATAACAGAATAAAAATACTTAATATGCAATATTAAATATTCCACTATAGAATTGATCACTAGGCTATAAAATGGACTACCAATACGTATATATACACATCTGCCTACCTACATGGACGTTTTTGGTCTCACTATATGCCTGCTTGGGCTTGAGCTTAGTTCGGGTCCAATCTGGACTAGTTTGGTTCAACCGGGTTCCTACAAAGTCGATAAATCTAATAATAATTAATTAAACTATTTCTAATGGTCATGCTATAGCTTGGCCTGGTTTTCCTAGTTAGGACACTCCTATGGCTCGGCATTCCCCCACCATGGCTAAACACTAGTCAAAGTACGCCACTGCACTATCTGTGCCATGATTCCTAGTCGTCTGATACTTCAAAACTTAACCATGGCTAAAGTCGTCTACCTTAATAATTAACCAAATAATTATTTATAAAAATCTAAAAATCCCCATTTAAATCAAATAAATAAATAAATAATATTTTAAAAAAAAATCGGTAAGGGAAGCTACAAATCTACCCAGCTTAAAAATAATTTTGTCCTCGAAATTCTAATTCATAACTATTCCTAAAAATTCAAAGTCTACTATTACTTTAATCTCCTCAAATTTAATTTTTCAAAAATATTCTATAACTCTCTCTAGCCATTTTATAACCCCGAATACTTGAGGACTTCTACCCACCTTTGGTCACACTACTCCTCAAAACACGGTCACTGAAATCTTATAATCTTCTAACTAGTTGCTAACAATTCTACCGGCAGATATCTAGGCATATGACAACTATAATCCTTCATATCTATAAACAACCAAAACTCAATAATCATGCAATATTATACTATAATTTAAGAATTTCTGATAAATCCTAGACAGCACGATCATTCGTCACCCCGGAATAGGAAGGGACGAGAATCAATGGTACGAAAAGCAAGGAAGTATAATCGAGAGCAAATATGGAATTTTCAAGGATGTAGAGAATTTCTAGGAGAATATTTCAAGGCAGAGTGGATTGATATTTCTAAGGGTTTAGTCATAATCGCAGGCTCGTATCAGTACAGTTACGTAACCGATACGATATGCTCTGACCTGCATGGGCCACCACAAAAACTTGTCACGACCCGCACCCGCTTTTCGGACGCGAGCTCGTGAGCAAGCTAGCTACTTATCGAGCGGACTCCAGCCCGACTCGCGTACGTATAAGCTGTCCAGAATAGGGTATCATGTCTAATCTAAACTATATCTCAATCTACATGAATCATATAAACAAGAATGAACAAGTATGGGTCATGGTCTGCAGCCCATTAGCATATTATTCAATTAGACTCCAAGAATGATATGAGTCTATAAATAAGCAGAGTATATCATGGTACTGAATATAAAGTACGAGAGGATAATAAAGAAATATCACAAGCAAATACATGTATCATGCATCGCAATCCTCTACCATCCCGCTCTGCTAACTAACTCCATGTAGTCGCTAAACCTGAAGAGATCATCAGGTCCTCAGAGGACTAGCAAGATACATAAAACATACCTATCTAACAGTTTAATCATGCAATAATATAACCAGGGTATAAACAGGAACTAGACATGAGACTGACATGTGTCTACTGACAGGTAGCTATGAACACGGATATGGAATCAAGTATGCATAAATGAACTGCTGAAAGACCAACGGAATACCAACCCTCGCTCCGAATGTGGACTCGCAGGTTAGTTTCAAGACAAGTCACCCTTGCCTCGTATGTGGACTCGTAGGTGCAAAGGACAACCCTCGTCCCGTGTGTGGACAAGCAGGTTGTGGGAAAGAGAAAGGAATAGCAGTTCACTCATACATACTTGCAGACACGACTCAGTCAAGATACAGGTGAAGACACGATACAACTCAGTCATGACACAGGTAAGGACAACTCTAGCATGATCTATGACGTAAACAAGCCTGGTATAACTACACTATCAAGTCATGAAATACTGATATACAAGCAAGACAATAAACTGGTAGACGCGGTATCATATAAATCTATAACAACTCAGGTAACTAAAGATAACATACTACAACAGGTATACTATATGCATAAAAATAAACTGTAGAGGGAGTCAAGGTATACTAGCCAGGAGGATGCGCGAAGAACCAACAATATATCGTCAACTGGTAAGCCACACAGTCCAAACCATCACAATTGTCTCCGAAAGCTGAAATAAAAATTACCAACGTTCTTAGAATAGTCAAATTAGCTAGGATTGCCTGTCCTTAAGTCCAATTCTGGACACAGAGGCAAAACGATAATTTTGGGCAAAAACGATGTCCGCTGTTGGACCCGCTTTGCACCAAAAATTGTGCCAGAGTCAATGGTCTCTAAAGTCATCAAACTACATATCTACGAATCCGGTTTGATGATACGAACCCAACGGTATGTCCAATTTTGGATTCCGGTGGGCCGTACACAAAATCGCCCGTTGAATCGGATCGTAGGGCCCGCGAAACGGCGATCCAATCAATTGTCTCAAAATCGGACCAAACTTGGCATACAGGACCAAAAAAATAATACGGTCCTGATGGCGTAAGTTTCATCTCAATCTGACGAGCGTGCACAAATTAATTAGAAAATTTGCACAGAGGCCGATACGGTGAATTTTGACGGATATGCATCAAATTCGTCGCACACACGCAACCAATTTGAATTCCGTCAAAGTCCACATGACCATGAAGCCGTTACGCACCTTTCGATGCCTTCGGTTCGCGTCCACGTCGCCCGAATTGGTGGGACGCACGTCGTATCGAAGTGTTTTTCTAGTTTTTAAAACAGATTTTCGGTCAACTTTGGGATCCGATTTCTCGGTGCGTAGTCGATGAAATCGACTTCTACGAATTGGGTTGTGGAGCCCTACATATTGTCTAAAAGTGTATTCAAATAGAATTTCTAATATGGCCTTAGATCGATCGGGATCGATCTTCAAATATGGACATTTGGACTGTGTATACCTTGTTTTCGAACAGGTTTTTGGGCCGTGTTTGGCGTCGTCTTGCCGACAACCTAGGGCATCTAGATACAATATAATTGAAGGGAATTAAATCCGTAAGGGTTGTCGACTTACTGGAGCAACTGGTTCATGAAATGAACGTGCGTACGCGACGAAAAGTCGGCGCAAAGCCCGCCCGCACGCTGCGTTCTGTTGTCGCTTCTGTCGCTGTACAGGCCGCCTCCGGCCAACGGCCGGCCGCCACAACGGCGGCGCGGAGGCCGCACGCGCGCGCGCTGTGGAGAGGTGGTGGTGGCATTAGGGTTTCAAGATGAATCTCCCTCGATCTCTCTATTATACACACGCGTAGCGGGGTCGGGTTTGTGGAACTCGCGGGGGTCGAGTTCTGGGCTGAGAGGCTCATAGGCTCGGGAGGCTATTCGCTTGTGCTGGGTGCTGACTTGCCTGGGCTCAGCTGGCTGGACTGGGATTCGTATTGCAATTACTGTGGGCCGGCTGAGCTCGATTTTGCTTATTTTAATCCCCATTTTTCCTAAAGCCTATTATATATATTCATATATATATTCGTTCACGTATACATATACATATACGTACACGTATATTCCTATACACAAACACACATATAATATATATATATATATATATATATATATATATATATATATATATATATATTTATATATATATATATATATATATATATATATATATATATATATATATATTTATATAAATACACATACGCACATATACATATATATATCTTTTATAAATATGCATACACACATATACATTTATGTATTTATATATAAATACACATACGCATATATACATATATATATTTTATATATATGTACACATACGTTTATATATTTATTTATCTACTATATATATATATATATATATATATATATATATATATATATATATATATATATATATATATATATATATATATATATATATATATATATATATATATATATATATATATATATATATATATATATATTAAAGTATATATTAAAATAAATATTAAAATATATATTAAAAAAATATATATATATATATATTAAAATATATATATATATATATATATATATATATATATATATATATATATATATATATATATAATTTTTTTTTTTATATATATATAAATATATATATATATATATATATATATATATATATATATATATATATTAAAATATATATATATATATATATATATATATATATATATATATATATATATATAATATATATATATATATATCTAGATATATATCTACTTTAAATTCCTAATTCTCTTTCTATATTTATTTGCTAGAAGATGGGGAAACAGCTAGTAATAACTATATATTTATATATACGATTAATAGCAATAATAATAATAACAGAATAAAAATACTTAATATGTAATATTAAATATTCCACTATAGAATTGATCACTAGGCTATAAAATGGACTGCCAATACATATATATACACATCTGCCTACCTACATGGACGTTTTTGGTCTCACTATATGCCTGCTTGGGCTTGAGCTTAGTTCGGGTCCAGTCTGGACTAGTTTGGTTCAACCGAATTCCTGCAAAGTCAATAAATCTAATAAAATTAATTAAACTATTTCTAATAGTCATGCCATAGCTTGGCCTGGTTTTCCTAGTTAGGACACTCCTATGGCTCGACATTCCTCCACCATGGCTAAACACTAGTCAAAGCACGCCACTACACTATCTGTGCCATGATTCCTAGTCGTCTGGTACTTCAAAACTTAACCATGGCTAAAGTCGTCTACCTTAATAATTAACTAAATAATTATTTATAAAAATCTAAAAATCCCCATTTAAATCAAATAAATAAATAAATAATATATTAAAAAAAATTTCGGGAAGGGAAGCTACAATTTAAGTGCTTTCAGAAAGGAAATTTGATAATACTAACCTCGGAGTTGGCATGTGTCAGTAAAACAGAGTAGAGCAAAGGCCAACCCTTGTCTGATGTGTCCTGCCTTTAAAGTTCATTCTTTAGTTCACTTTCGATACCTTATATGAGCCACATCTCCTTATACCAGTTAACTGGTGGTTGACCCACCTCTATTAGAATTCAGCACCCTTGAACCTTGGATTGCCAAGAGTATCAGTCAATACTCTTGTTTCAGTCCCTATTCACAGTATACATCAGTCCACTTTGGTCCAATACTTTTAGTTTAATCCTCATTCCACCCATCTGTTCATTCTTAGATAATCAGTCCCTACCTTCCATTTTATATGACATGTTTGTGGAAGGGGACATCATATGGCAGTAACAGTGGAAATCACTACTTGCTAGCATGAGTATTAGTGAAATGGTCACTCCTACCTGCATTACAGTCTTGGGCATATGTTCAGTCTTGAACTTAACTCAGTCCATTTATTTACATATTGATCTCAGTCCCCAGTTGCCATCCTAGTATCAGTTAATGAATAAGGATGAGGGATTGTCACTTTAGTTCAGTACCTCACAAGGTTAAACCAATTCCCATTTGTTCAGTCCTTGGATATGGGATATTATAGCCCCATTTCCTTGTGACATTCAGTCCCTCCTCCATATTTAGTCTATAACCTTCAGTCCCACTATATGTTTCAGTCCCTTTTGTTCTAGTTCTATTTTTTAACATCAAGTTCAGGTGGTAGCAGTAAAGATGGTCAGTCTTGTATATAGTGGCAGTCTCTTTTAATCCATAACCCTTCATTTATCAGTTACATAAGTGTTCAGCCACTTTATGATGTCGAATCCATATATGTGCACTGTTCTACATATCCTGTTCTGTCCAAGTTATCCTTAATGTTCAGTCCCTAA
Source organism: Iris pallida (assembly GCA_029216955.1). Lineage (NCBI taxonomy): Eukaryota > Viridiplantae > Streptophyta > Magnoliopsida > Asparagales > Iridaceae > Iris > Iris pallida. Next base: position 36,930,219 of record JANAVB010009596.1, on the reverse strand, counting down.
CGTTCAGGCACAATCCTATATGTTTAGATTCAGTTCTCTAACATTCATTAGTGATTAGTCTTGGGATCTTGTAAGGATCATTTATGGCTTGAGTGTGAGATAATACCTTCACAAGGAGAGGGTACCAAGAGTAAATGGGTAATAAAGTAGTGTCATGGTTAGAGTATCAATTAGGCACATGCAACAGGAAGGTAAACAAGCATATAGTAGTATATCACTAAATCACCCTAGGAAGCAATAGCAGGATATACAAGTGTAGGTGTACTGATATGAAAGGTCAAGAGAACAGGTAATACAAGGGAATATAGGTAAGTCTTTCTAATACAAACCAAAACAGTTAGAAATTGACCTAGAGTCTTAATAACCAAATGATAGGCTCTTTTGTACTCTCTAAACTGTAAATTAATTCTATTAATTTATAAATAGGTTCTCTGGACTTTGACTCAACACTTGGCCCTTGCCAGCAGCTCAGGACCACAAGCAAGTATACCATGCCAGCTTGTACAATATAATTTATATGCATGTTCATTATCTCGCTGCTGTTCTTTTCCTTACATTCGTGATTGCTTTATTCCATGTCTTGTACACTCATCCTATTATAGTTTTACTTTACATGTTTCTAGTTGTCTATACATTCTTGTTCCTTTCTGTAATGCTATTTCTATCTGTTACACTGTGTTAGTTTCATATGTATTTCTTGATAGAGTCGTCTAGTCCTACACCACGATTTCCTCGACTTGATTATAACTTGACTTGACATGACATGACTTGAGTAGGACTTGACTTTGACATTCTATAGATTGTGAGTACTTACCTTGACTACGGTCTATAGGATTTTTTATACTAGGTTTGGCTACCGTCTTGGTTGTGAGTGCTTGCCTTGACTGCGATTGAGACACTATAGATTGTAAGTGCTTGCCTTGACTGCAGTCTATAGCTTTGACCTATTAGCCATTTCTAGTATGGTATGCCAGTGTCTTAGGATCCTTGTGTTTAGATCTTGTGTCTTAGTTCATTTTGTCTCGTTGGATATCCTTGATTGTTCCTTACTTCTTTGTACATTTGTACTGTTACATGTTGGCTTGTATATTATGTATCTTGTTAGTCCTCTGAGTGATGATCTCTTCAGCTTTAGCGATTGTATGGAGTTAGTTAGCAGAGCGGGATGGTAGAGGATTGCGATGCATGATACATGTATTTGCTTGTGATATTTCTTTATTATCCTCTCGTGCTTTATATTCAGTACCATGATATACTCTGCTTATTTATAGACTCATATCATTCATGGAATCTAATTGAACAATATGCTAATGGGCTGCAGACCATGACCCATACTTGTTCATTTTTGTTTCATATGATTCCTGTGGATTGAGATATAGTTTAGATTAGACATGATATCATGACCTTGACAGCTTATACGTACTCGAGTCGGGCTGGAGTCCGCTCGATACGTAGCTGGCTTGCTCACGAACTCGCATCCGAAAAGCGGGTGCGGGTCATGACAAGTTTTTGTGGTGGCCCATACAGGTCAGAGCATATCGTACCGGTTACGTAACTGTACTGGTACGAGCCTGCGACTATGACTAGACCTTAGATATCTTAATCCACGTTGCCTTGAAAAATTCTCTTAGAAACTTCTTTTATCGCCCTTGAAACTTCGTATTTGCTCTCGATTGTTCGTCCTTGCCTTCATATACTATTGACTCTCGTCCCTTCCTACTTTCGGAGTGGCGAATGATCATGCTAACTAGAGTATATCAAAAATTCCTACATTATAGTATAATATTGCCTGATTATTGAATTTTGTTTGTTTATATATATGAGAGATTATAGATGTCCTCGATACCTATTGGTAGAACTGTTAGCAAGTTGCTAGAAGGTCATAAAGTTTTGGTGACAGACCTTTTGAGGGAGTAGTGCGACCAAAGGTGGGTAGAAGTCCTCGAAGTTTTGTATATACAAAATAGCTAGGAGAAGGGTATAAACTATTTTAAGGAATAACTATGAATTGGAATTTCGAGGACGAAATTATTTTAAGGGGGGTAGATTTGTGAACCCCTAGACCAAATCTCCTATTTTTTTTAATAATTATTTGCAACTTGTGCTCATTCATTAATTTTATTTTAGTTATGTTATTTACTTAAATGGCAGTGTAAAGAGTAAGGTGGCAATATTCAAATGAGAGGGACTTAAAGGGAAAGTTGAGATTCAAACCTCAACTGTTTCATGTAAGGATTTCATTCTGTTGAATACGAATTCATAAGCCCTTTAAATCAAATCTTCAATTCGAAAGTGTAGCAGTTTCAAATCCTTATGAGTAAAACCAAATACTTTAAATTCAAATTCTCTCTATCTAAATTCCTTCTTTTGGCCGACCCCTTTCATAGGGCTAAGCTTGTGAATCAATTCAAAACTGAATCAGAGATCTCCCTCCCAAAATTCTATTTGATCGAAATCATCTCAAATCCATTTAAACACAAATTCTCCTCTATCAATTCCCTCTCTTAATCAAATCCTAGCATTCTATAAATCTGGAGAGGCAGCTGATTCCCTCTCTATTAACCCTAAAATCTCTCAAATATTTTCCATCGCAAGAAAGGCAGGAGCAGTCGAGGCCTCGCTTACAAGACCCAAAAGGTAAGCTAATCTATCCTTAAGCCTACCATTACTGTCATCCATCATCCTCTAGAGATTGTACTATAAGTGTTTGACTTAAGGTTTAGTAGGAACCACCTGAGAAAGGAGCACTTGGGTATCGGACGTGGAAGGGGCCAACTCTGATACTATTTCAAGTATCAGCTAGAGGGAAATCAGTACAGGACGTCCTGTATCGGATATTTGGGATTAGTCTACACCTCCACATGTTAAATCATATATCGATCAGGTATCAGCTCATACACAATACTTTAGTCGACTCACAAACATAGTTGTAAACGAGAACGGATAACAAATAAAGTGAGTAGTACCCTTGAAGTATTATTCTGATTTTCTAGAATTATGTTGTTCTATTTTTAATTATAAAAATTGCATACAGTTTTTTTGAAACTAAGATGTCAGGTATTGTCGTCATGGTCAAGGCCTTTGCCTTTGTAATGGTGTCTTCTTGGGAGCATGGGTCGAAGTTGATAAAGCTCAAGAAAAGAGGTTACCAAGTGTTTACAAAGATGCTTGACCTGATGCAAACTCTCTACAAGCTAGGTTCCCTTGCCAAGATGAGTCGACAAGTTAATTGTGCCATAAAGCCTAATTATGAAAATTTCTTGAGCAGGTAGGAGAACCCTAATTGGTCAAGAAGATTGAGTCCCTGCAACCATTAGCAGTGCTCCACTCTCCGTAGAAGGAACAGTCAGGATCTTAGGCTGAGTATAAGCCAAAGAATATGCTAATTGTGAAACTTTCTTGAGAAAAACCATTGTTTTGATGTTCAAACCAATTAGAGAGGAAGTAGGAATCTTTAACCCTTGTGTCAGATTAATAATGAGACTTGAACCCTCAACTCATCTACAACAGCACCTTAACCTGGGCAGTGTTGAGCATAAAATAGCCTTGTATCAAAAGTGGGGTTGGAGGGCACGGGAATTTAAGTGCTTTCAGAAAGGAAATTTGATAATACTAACCTCGGAGTTGGCATGTATCAGTAAAACAGAGTACAGCAAAGGCCAACCCTACTCTGATGTGTCCTGCCTTTAACGTTCATTCTTTAGTTCACTTTCGATACCTTGTATGAGCCACATCTCCTTATACCAGTTAACTGGTGGTTAACCCACCTCTATTAGAATTCAGCACCCTTGAACCTTGGATTGCCAAGAGTATCAGTCAATACTCTTGTTTCAGTCCCTATTCACAGTATACATCAGTCCACTTTGGTCTAATACTTTTAGTTTAATCCTCATTCCACCCATCTGTTCATTCTTAGATAATCAGTCCCTACCTTCCATTTTATATGACATGTTTGTGGAAGGGGACATCATATGGCGGTAACATTGGAAATCACTACTTGCTAGCATGAGTATTAGTGAAATGGTCACTCCTACCTATATTACAGTCTTGGGCATATGTTCAGTCTTAAACTTAACTGAGTCCATTTATTTACATATTGATCTCAGTCCCCAGTTGCCATCCTAGTATCAGTTAATGAATAAGGATGAGGGATTGTCACTTTAGTTCAGTACCTCACAAGGTTAAACCAATTCCCATTTGTTCAGTCCTTGGATATGGGATATTATAGCCCCATTTCCTTGTGACATTCAGTCCCTCCTCCATATTTAGTCTATAACCTTCAGTCCCACTATATGTATCAGTCCCTTTTGTTCTAATTCTATTTTTTAACATCAAGTTCAGGTGGTAGCAGTAGAGATGGTCAGTCTTGTATTTAGTGGCAGTCCCTTTTAATCCACAACCCATCATTTATCAGTTGCATAAGTGTTCAGTCACTTCATGATGTCGAATCCATATATGTGCACTGTTCTACATATCCTGTTCTGTCCAAGTTATCCGTAATGTTCAGTCCATAACGTTCAGGCACAATCCTATATATTTAGATTCAGTTCTCTAACATTCATTAGTGATTGGTCTTGGGATCTTGTAAGGATCAGTTATGGCTTGAGTGTGAGATAATACCTTCACAATGAGAGGGTACCAAGAGTAAATGGGTAATGAAGTAGTGTCATGGTTAGAGTATCAATTAGGCACATGCAACAGGAAGGTAAACAAGCATGTAGTAGTGTATCACTAAATCACCCTAGGAAGCAATAGCAGGATATACAAGTGTAGGTGTACTGATATGAAAGGTCAAGAGAACAGGTAATACAAGGGAATATAGGTAAGTCTTTCTAATACAAACCAAAATTGTTATAAATTGACCTAGAGTCTTAATAACCAAATGATAGGCTCTTTTATACTCTCTAAACGGTAAATTAATTCTATTAATTTATAAATAGGTTCTCTGGACTTTGACTCAACACTTGGCCTATGCCAGCAGCTCAGGACCACAGGCAAGTATACCTTTCCAGCTTGTACAATCACTACCAAAATTTATCGTTTTAGCGACGGCCCTATCCGTCGCCAATCCGACGGTAATTAGTATTAGCGACCGATCACTGACGGTTTTTAGCCAAAAAAATCCGTCGGCAATCAGCTCGTCGCTAATAACGGTCCGTCGCTATGTAGTCGTCAAGCGACGGAATAGCGACGGCTTGTCGACGTCACAATACGAAGCATTAGCGACGCATTTCCGACGGACTGTCGTCCATTTCAACTATTAAGTACTGAACTGTGTAGACAATAGCGACGTAAAATTCTATCGGTAACCCGTCATAACCGCGTATCAGAGCGTATCGTTACGTCGCTCATCCGTCGGTATTCGTCGGTAACGAACGACGGATTAGCGACGGTGTGCTGACGGACTATCCGTCGATCAGGTTTTGGAAATGCTTGGCATTTCCAGCACCATGGCGACGGATTATTCGTCGCTATTCCGTCGATATATATCGACGGAATACTGACGGATTTTCCGTCGAGCATGTTCTGGAAATTCTTGGTATTTCCAGAACAAGGGCGACGGATAGGTCGTCGCTATTCCGTCGAACTATATACAATGCCGACGGATATTCCGTCGACCATCCGTCGCTACCTGGAAACATTTTCAAATCTCCAGTTAGCGACGGAGTAGCCGTCGGAAAGTAGTCGGAAACTGGTAATAACCGTCGCTAAACGGTCACAAGTCCGTTGCTAACTGAGAATATTTTGAAAAAAAATTTACAGCGCTTTTCCTTTTCACAAAAATATGCATAAACCAAACCAATATATAATGCACACCAATTATCCAACAATCACATAGACCAAATATATTATGCACACCAATTATCCAAGAATCACATAGACCAAATATGCACATACGAATTTAATGCACACCAATTATCCAAGAATTATATAAACCAAACCAAATTAATATAAAATAGATATCAATTATCCGGAAGAGTAACCTAATATCCATCGTTATAATCCGATCATAGCACAAATATTCTAAAATTTTCACAAATATTCCAAAACACATAGAAAAATCGACTTTGGCCTCAACAAAGACCACAAGTCAGACGATGAATCCTCACAGCCAGGGATCATAGTTGCGTTGAGGCATGTACCATTCTATCAGCCACTTTGCATACGAAGGCTCAATCTGGTTGAGGTCTTCTGTAGGGACAGGAGGGTCGGTCCCGATGCTACTACTCTCTGACGGTGGCTCCTCCTTAACTTCAAGCTTGGGAGCAATTTCTTTCCTGATGGTCATCGGTTCTTCCTTGACCTCGACCTTTGGTAACACCTTCTCCTTAACAGTCACCGGCTCTTGTTTTACGACAGAGACTTCCTCCGTGTCGACCTTCAAGGGTTTCTTGTCTTGACCCCTTCCTCGACTAGCAGCACCACCTCGACGAATCCTAGGAGCCATCTTTCTGACAACAGAAGGATTATGTCAAAACAAGTAGGATTCATCGTCTGACTTGTGGTCTTTGTTGAGGCCAAAGTCAATTTATGTCAAAACCCATGGCTTCTGATTTTATCCGAAAGATTACTACATAGGAGCCACCTAGCAGTACAAGTACTTGCATTGTCTTCTGATTTTATCCGAGTTATGTCTATCAGCTGATCACACTCTTTATTGCCACTGCGAACTTCGATTGGGTCCAACTTGAGCAACAAGATATCCGTTAATGGTGTAGCTGAGACGAGTAGTCTCGTAAGCAAATTTAAAATCTAAGGCAGAGATAGACATACATCAGGAAACCAAAATATATATAATAAAGTTTGATTGTATAATTTGAAGCTATACATGGTAATTATATCGTATCACTTTGTAACATGAGTTGTAATTTTATCTTCGACGAGAAACTATAAGGCTACTTGCATGTTCTTCCAACTTTAAATTACAAGATTACTACATTAGGTTAAATAAATTACTAACCTCATCGCGGCCAATGTTTACAGTCTTGGTCTCAACTGTCTTCGATTCTATGATCCCATGCTTTCGAAAAATAGACAACGCAGACTCCATGGAATAGAATGGCCTTACATGCAAATCGTCTGTGATTATGTATCTTTTCCCTCCTTTCACAAACACGCCATCCTTGTTGCCTCCATCTGAAACCTCCTCCCACGCAATATCCTCATCCATTGCCTTACCACAGGGACATCGAGCACCAATAACCGAACTATACAGACGGTGAGTCTTGGTGTAGCACACAAATGTGGGGCACCTGTAAATTTGCCGAGGTTTTAAATCATCGACATTGAGTTTTAAACCCTCACGTAGCCTTTCTGCTTCACTTCTAGGCTCGAGCAGCATCTTCTTGCAAGCTTCGGTCTCCAGATACTTAGTGTCAAGATTCTGGACGCTTTCGTAGAGCATGTCAACGCATCCTAGCGTTAATTTCCTGTCGAGGACCCTAGCGACTATCCCCAGTGGCAGTGGCAGGAAGCTGCAGAGTACGTCGACAAAAACTTCAGCAGAAAGGCTACGTGAGGGCTACGTGAGGGTTGCAAGAAGGATGGCGTGTTTGTGAAAGGAAGAAGGCTACGTGAGCGTCCAGAATCTTGACACTAAGTATCTGGAGACCGAAGCTTGCAAGAAGATGCTGGTCGAGCCTAGAAGTGAAGCAGAAAGGCTACGTGAGGGTTTAAAACTCAATGTCGATGATTAAAACCTCGACGAATTTACGGGTGCCCCACATTTGAGTGCTACACCAAGACTCACCGTCTGTATAGTTCGGTTATTGGCGCTCGATGTCCCTGTGGTAAGGCAATGGATGAGGATATTGCGTGGGAGGGGGTTTCAGATGGAGGCAACAAGGATGGCGTGTTTGTGAAAGGAGGGAAAAGATACATAATCACAGACGATTTGCATGTAAGGCCATTCTATTCCATGGAGTCTGCGTTGTCTATTTTCCAAAAGCATGGGATCATAGAATCGAAGACAGTTGAGACCAAGACTATAAACATTGGCCGCGATGAGGTTAGTAATTTATTTAACCTAATGTAGTAATCTTGTAATTTAAAGTTGGAAGAACATGCAAGCAGCCTTATAGTTTCTGCCTCGCCAGTCGAATGGCTTAATTGTCAAGTATCGGAACGAATGGCTCAGAACACAACCCAAGATTCATTCTAGCATACATTAGTGAGTTCATCTTGATTCTGTTATGTCCTTCAGATACTAGATACGATAAGAACATAGATGATTCACACTAATGTATGCTAGAATGAATCTTGGCTTGTGTTCTGAGACATCCGTTCTGATCAAGCATTTTCCTTCTCCTCTCCTCCACTATGGCTCTAAACCAATCTGCTCCTCCCTACTTCCCTTCTTTTTATTTGACTCTCTCAGCCACATATGACATCCAGCTCAAGTGTAGAGTCAGGGGAGAAGAAGTGGGCAGGAAGAGGAGGGGGAAGCAGCACAGCCGGCGACATGACCCGGAGAAAGTACAGAGATTTTCTTCAACAGACGTAGGAGAACTATAAGGATATATCTTTTCACAACATATCACCTTTTCAAAGACCCTTAATGTGACAACCATGTTACCGCGGTGTCGGAAGACTAACATGTCATAATTTTCTAAGCCGTGTGTTTTGACATAATCCTCTAAACTCTTTCCTGCTATGTAATAATGCAAGATTACTACATAGGAGGAAAGAGTTGGGAAGATTATGTCAAAACACACGGCTTAAACACTTATGACATGTTAGTCTTCCGACACCGCGGTAACATGATATTCACATGAAGGGTCTTTGATAAGATGACATGTTGTGAAAATATATATCCTTATAGTTCTCCTACGGCTGTTGAAGAAAACCTCTGTACTTCCTCCGGGTCATGCCGCCGGCTGTGCTGCTCCTTCTCTTCCTGTCCACTTCTTCTCCCCTGACTCTACACTTGAGCTGGATGTCATATGTGACTGAGAGAGTCAAATAAAAGAAGGGAAGTAGGGAGGAGCAGATTGGTTCAGAGCCATGGTGGAGGAGAGGAGAAGGAAGATGCTTGATCAAAACGGATGGCTCAGAACACAAGCCAAGATTCATTCTAGCATACATTAGTGTGAATCATCTATGTTCTGTACATATGGTGTAGTATATGTTCTTATCGTATCTAGTATCTGAAGAACGTAACAGAATCAAGATGAACTCACTAATGTAATACTAAGACATCATCTACTACTATATAAGATATAGTGATAGGTTGTCGTATCATCATTGCCGAGGGATGAGGGTCGAAGGACAGTCAACTTTATCTACGGCTACATAGTTTCTGTCTCGCCAGTCAAATGGCTGCAGGGACTATGTCCAGATCACCATGTCGTACCGTAGACTAATGCAAATGGACCGGGAAATATCCGTCGCTAACCGGTCACTAGTCCATCGGTAACTGAGAATTTTTTTGAAAAAAAATTGCAGCACTTTCCCTGTTCACAAAAATATGCATAAACCAAACCAATATATAATGCACACCAATTATCCAACAATCACATAGACCAAATATGCACATACGAATTTAATGCACACCAATTATCCAAGAATCATATAGACCAAACCAAATTAATATAAAATAGACATCAATTATCCTGAAGAGTAACCTAATATCCGTCATTATAATTCGATTTATCTTCAAGTGTGAGAACGGATGGCTCAGAACACAACCCAAGATTCATTCTAGCATACATTAGTGTGAATCATCTATGTTCTGTACATATGGTGTAGTATATGTTCTTATCGTATCTAGTATCTGAAGAATGTAACAGAATCAAGATGAACTCACATAATGTAATACTAAGACATCATCTACTACTATATAAGATATAGTGATAGGTTGTCGTATCATCATTGCCGAGGGATGAGGATCGGAGGACAGTCAACTTTATCTACGGCTACATAGTTTCTGCCTCGCCAGTCGAATGGCTGCAGGGACTATGTTCTGATCACCATGTCGTACCATAGATTTATGCAAATAGAGCTGGAGCCAAAATACAGAAACCAAAATACAGAATCAAATCCCTGGGACGGATGGCTCAGAACACAACCCAACCGGAGAGGATACTCTGAGAGATCCATCTGAGTAGGACGTATACTCTGAAAGATCAACTTTACAAGAATGATATCAGTAGTAGGATTGAGTGCTGGAGGGAATATTATCAGAGTATACGTCCTACTCAGATGGGTCTCATACCGTTACTATTTTTTTCTGATAGCATAGTGGATGTGCTCCGTCAACAGATTCTTGCTCCGAGCCAAAACTTTGTCCCAGAGCTCAAGTGGACATCCTTGGTGTAGAGTTCGAGTGAGAGGTTCCTGACAGCATGGTTGTCTCCTTTGTCAAAGTTTCCGTGCTCGTCCCACAACCAATGTGGGATGAGCACGGATACTTTGACAAAGGAGACCACCATGCTGTCAGAAACCTCTCACTCGAGCTCTACACCAAGGATGTCCACTTGAGCTCCGGGGCAAAGTTTTGGCTCAGAGCAAGAATCTGTTGAGGGAGCACATCCACCATGCCGTCAGAAAAAAATAATAACGGTGAGAGACCCATCTAAGTAGGACGTATACTCTGATAATATCTCCTCCAGCACTCAATCCCACTACTGATATCATTCTTGTAAAGGTGATCTCTCAGAGTATACGTCATACTCAGATGGATCTCTTAGAGTATTCTCTCTTGTTGGTTGTCGTATCATCATTGTCGAGGGATGAGGGTCGGAGGACAGTCAACTTTATCTACGGATACATAGTTTCAGCCTCGCCAGTCGAATGGCTGCAGGGACTATGTCCTGATCACCATGTCGTAGTCCAATACAATCCAGAGATTGACACAGTTCTAGTTCATATATGTAGTCCAATACAAATAGTCTAATACAAAAACAACTCAATACAAATAGTCCAATACAAATAAGTACTAATAGCTAATAAGAACCACGCTGCTCACGCAAATGCTCAGTGATACGATCACGCAACCACCTCGAAAAAGCAAGATTTTTGGCGTGAAGAGAGATGTCGTCCCTTGCAAGGACTGCTTGAAGATAACTTTCGGTCTTACTAGCTACCGGTGCTGGATGAATAGAACTCCCGGTCTCACTAGCAACTGGTGCCACTTCCTCCTTAACTGTAGAAGAAGCCACCTCAGCATTCACTATTTTCTTCAAACGACGTGCCGCTCCTCGGGTCATGGGTGCCATCTGGTAAGATCGATAGTCACAAATAATATAATTGTAACATAAGCAAGCTAACTAAAGGAACCATCATGTAATTTGAGTACATTTTCGAAAGCCGATAAAGTATAAAAAATTTGATTTTTTGCCAAGTGTGAGAACGGATGGCTCAGAACAAAACCCAAGATTCATTCAAGCAAACATTAGTGTGAATCATCTATGTTCTGTACATATGGTGTAGTATATGGTCTTATCGTATCTAGTATCTGAAGAATGTAACAGAATCAAGGTGAACTCACATAATGTAATAATAAGACATCATCTACTACTATATAAGATATAGTGATAGGTTGTCGTATCATCATTGCTGAGGGATGAGGGTCGGAAGACAGTCAACTTTATCTACGGCTACATAGTTTCTGCCTCGCCAGTCGAATGGCTGCAAGAACTATGTCCTGATCACCATGTCGTACCGTAGATTAATGCAAATGGAGCTGGAACTGGAGCCAAAATACAGTACTACTTCACTATGTCGTACCATTTTACACTCTCTCTCTCTCCTCCCCCCTCCGGCGCTCTCACTCTCTCCGACGCTCTCACACTACTAATTCCTATGTGTTTTAAGTGTGAGAACGGATGGCTTAGAACACAACCCAAAATTCATTCTAGCATACATTAGTGTGAATCATCTATGTTCTGTACATATGGTGTAGTATATGTTCTTATCGTATCTAGTATCTGAAGAATGTAACAGAATTAAGATGAACTCACATAATGTAATACTAAGACATCATCTACTACTATATAAGATATAGTGATAGGTTGTCGTATCATCATTGTCGAGGGATGAGGGTCGAAAGACAGTCAACTTTATCTACGGCTACATAGTTTCTGCCTCGCCAGTCGAACGGCTGCAGGGACTATGTCCTGATCACCATGTCGTACCGTAGATTAATATAAATGGAGCTGGAAATATCCGTCTCTAACCGGTAACTAGTCCGTCGCTAATTGAGATTGTCACATACACATATGTATATCACAGCTAGATGTATAGATATATACATCTATACAGAAGCACACAACTGATAGAACTCGCACTGTCCTTGAGACAGTGAACATATATATACACCATGAATCCAAACCCCATATTCACATTTACTAATCCAAACACCACCAAACTAATGGAACACCCAATATGGATAACATATTTTTTAGCCAATATATAAACTCAGATGAATTTGAGAAGCAAAGCCACCCGCCGCCCCCGACCAAAGCCCGCCGCCCAGTCCAGTTGTAGTACCCAGTTTCCCAAATGAGGGTAATTTTGAAATTTTATATTTATAATTATTTTAATAATGATATTTAATTCATGATATAATTTTTGGTGATTTTAAAATCATTTTAAAATTATTTAAATCAATGACTTATGGTTTTGACGTTTTGCTAGTGAAACCCTAGAGACTGTTGACCTAGAGCCTAACCATATGATTATGATATTTTAATGTCATTTTTGGCCTAAGGATATTTTTGCATTTGACCTTTTTGAATTATTTTGATATTATTTTATTATTTATGATATTGTTTTGGGATTATTTGAGTCGGGTTCGAATTTCAACTCAATCCGACTTGAAACGGGGACCCGGGGGTAGTTTGACTCTAGTGGGACCCACACACTAGTTAGGCATGGCCCACATGATATTAATTTTAGTCCACATGGTAAAAATATTTTAGTTAGAGGTTAGACTAATTATTATGGATAAGGTTAGTGTGATTAGAGACTTTAGAATGACTAATTCAGCCCCAACCAATTAGCCCTTTCCTAATACTCATAGAATAGGTTAGTAGGGGCATTTTGGACCTTACCATAATAGGACAAATAGCTCCATATGGCCAGCCACTTTGGGAGAGGATAGTCTCAAGTTCATTTCATTATTCTCATCCACACTCTCTCTCTCTTGTTCTTCCCCAAATTCCTAGAGAGCAATCCCTAGCAATTTCTCCACCAAATCCTTCCATTTCGCCACCAAATCTTCTTCTTTCCTTCTCCATTCTAGCCAAGGAGGAAGCTACCCAAGTTTGGGAGGATTCGGAGCTCGTTCATGTCCTTTTGGAATATCTACGTGTCGGTGTCGCTCCGGGAAGGCTTTTCTTCGATTCGATCTACCGGGAGGTATAAATCCCTTCTCCTTTTCATTTCCTCATACATATAGGTCTATTTTGAACCCATAGGAATGACCCCCATGGTTGTATCTCCATTTGTGTCCATTTTGTGTCCATTTAGAGGTCATAGGAGTGTCCTTTGTGTTGTGGTTGTGTCCATGTGGAAAAATCCCAAATTTGGACACACTATGTGTTGTTGTTATGTATGAATGAATTATTACATGTTTAATCTCATATTTTTGTATTGGAGATGTGTTCAATAGTGTCTCATATATATATATTAGTGTAGGGAGTGAGTTCTTGATATATTATGTTATATATTTGTGTTCTTTTGTCTCAAACTACCCAAATCCGTCATGATTTTTATCCACGTTTTTAATTTCAGCCCTAATTTAGAAATGTCATAACTTCTAGCTCAAAGCTTGGTTAATCTCCCATTTTTTATAAAAGAAGTGTATTGAAGTTAGCTTTCCAAAAACATGTATTAATAGGCCTAATTCTTTCTGTAACTTTCTGGAGAATTATTTGAGTGTCAGCTGTACGAAAGACAAATGCGTTCTCGGTGTTTTCGCGATTCTGGGAGTTTCCGGAAACGAAAACGCGATCCGTTTGAAGTTTCGGAAAGCTAACACATAGATCTATAACATACTTTAATCATAGATTTTATTCATGCTAAGATGGTACAGTATTGATTATTAGTAGGAGTTACTATTCGGCATATGCATTTTGTGCACCCTTGTGTGTAATATAATGTTCTATTTGATTTTAACCCATGTTAATGTATATACATTATGTAATTAAATAGAAAATGCAAGCATGAGTAAATGGTTAAATAAATGATGTACGAGGTGTAAGTATTCTATCTAATGTAAGCATGTATAAGTATGGCTTGTAATGAATATGTAGGTTCCATAGTATGTAATGTATGGTGCATATAGTAGTACAAGAGAATAAATGAATGATGAATGAATGCAAGCATGAATGTAATGTAATAATAGATGTAATGTATGCAATATATAAGTTAATGAGATGTAATGTTCTATGTTAACACAAATCCTATATTACCTCATGTACCCCTTACACTATGTTGACATTATCACACTTGACACTTTGTTCACTTACACTTTGACACTCATTGATATGTATACACTATGTATGCCCATTTAACCCTCACTTGCCCCTTTGCCATGTTCACATACACACACATAGCCTCTTAAATAAGTATTTATGAATACAGTTAACTTAGCTATGTATGTATATTATATATATGTTAGTATATTGTGTTGTAATATATATGTTTATATAACCATTTGAAATGCCATGATTATAGACCTAATATTGAATACCAATATATGCATGTGTATATATGTGTAGACATATATAGCTTAAAGTAATAGATTACATAGTGTATATCCAATGTGAATTCTTGCCTATTTGAGTATTGAATAATTGCATGCTATATAGAGTTGGGTGTATATTGGCTTGTATAGCCTTGTATTGATGTGTGCTTGCTAGGATAGTCTTGGTTAGGCCTAGTAAGACTTGCTGGGTTAGGACATGACCTAGTTTGACCTAGTTTGACTAGTGCAGTTGACCAGAGTTGACCAAGGGTTGACTTTGGCCTAGTTTGACCTAGATTCATGTAGAATGTATTGTAGTGCTTTATATTACCCTTCTGGACATGTTGTGACCTGTGCTGTTCTAATTAGGAGCCAGACACCTCTCCTCGGACAGTATCTTTACCGTGGACATTCAGATATCAGGCGAGTACATTCTCTGATCATTTCATATCCTGCTTAGAATTATTTCCTGCATTAAATTACTTTACTTGATACTGTCACGTTGGTCACACGGATTAGAACTATATGGATCCCTTCTTGAGATGTTATCCCTTCAGGGAGCATCGGGTACTCTATTTTCTGTGCGTTTCACTTACATAGCGTATCATATGCTTCTTTGGTTCTTTGATCACTTGTGACATATACTCATATGATCACAGAGTCTTCTTTGAATCCTTATCCCATTTATTAGGTCTATCAGAATCTCCATTTTTTGGACTACTATGTATCACCTTCGGGGTCTATTACCTTCGGGGTCTATCACCTTCGGGGTCTATTACCTTCGGGGTCTATTACCTTCGGGGTCTACTACCCTTCGGGGGCTGTTACATAGAATCATAATATAACCTGTTTGGATCCTTGTGTAGTAGTTGGAGGTACGGAGGAGTATAAATAGCCATGTAAACAATTTCCAAAATAGAATAGCCATGTACGCCTCTTTAGTATAGCCATGTATAATCAAGCCGTTCACATGTCGACTTTGTGCTCTAAATCACTAGTCACTGGTAGCTCTTTACTTGTAGTAGATATTTCTATTACAGTTCTCTCTCCCTATTTAAATACTACATTTCTTCAGTATCTATATCTTACTTTACTGCATGAATATATTTTCTAACCTGCTATGAACTGTTGAGATGTAATGTGCTCGCTCCTGTCCTGACTGGACCTGTTGATAAATTTTACAGATGGCCGGGGATTGCCTGCTAGCCTAGAGGAGACACAGTAGGGGTTGTTTAGGTAGTTATTTCATTTTGTCTGGAGTTGTATTTACTTTGTGGATTACTATTTCTGTATTTGAGTTTTGAGATGTATTTCTGGGTTTATGTATCCTAGACACTTAGACTTCTATCTCCTGTATCTCTTTTGGATTTTATGTTTTATCTATCCTTATCATGCTCTACCTTAGATGTGATTGAGTCTGTATCTGCTATGTCACCCCCATTCGGGGAGTATAAACTGTTTAGTCTTATACTGTTAGATGCATTGAGACCTAGGACAGCGTTCTACCGCCGACACCGCGGCGTAGGCTGGGCGTTGTTACGTTCTCGTGCCCTAACTCTAGGGTGCGGGTCGTGACACGAGTAGTTCGATTGCATATATATATGAAGAGTGCTTATGGCTGTGCGTCGGTTGCAAATAGCCCCGACGCCCCCGCCCCAAGCCAGTCGCCCAGCCCCCGACGCCGTCGCCCCAAGCCCACCGTCCAGCCCCCGACCCAAGCAAGCCGCCCAGCCACCGACGCCCCAGCCCCAAGCCCGCCTCCCAGACCCCGACGCCCCCGCCCCAAGCCCACCGCCCAGCCCCCGACCCAAGCCAGCCGCCCAATCCCCGACGCCCCCTCCCCAAGCCAGCCGCCCAGCCCCTGACGCTGCCGCCCCAAGCCAACCGCCCAGCCTCCGACCCAAGCCAGCCGCCCAGCCCCCGACGCCCCAACCCCAAGCCCGCCTCCCAGACCCCGACGCCCTCGTCCCAAGCCCACCGCCCAGACCCCGCCCCAAGCCAGCCGCCCAGCCCCCGACGCCGCCGCCCCAAGCCCACCGCCCAGCCCCCGACCCAAGCCAGCCGCCCAGCCACCGACGCCCCAGCCCCAAGCCCGCCTCCCAGACCCCGACGCCCCCGCCCCAAGCCCACCGCCCAGCCCCCGACCCAAGCCAGCCGCCCAGCCCCCGACGCCCCCGCCCCAAGCCAGCCGCCCAGCCACCGACGACGCCGCCCCAAGCCCACCGCCCAGCCCTCGACCCAAGCCAGCCGTCCAGCCCCCGACGTCCCATCCCCAAGCCCGCCTCCCAGACCCCGAGAGAGAGAGAGAGAGAGAGAGAGAGGGGGTTACCTTCGGGAGAGAGAGAGGAGAGGACGCCGACGCCGACGACGACACCGACGCCGATAACCGAAGCTGACACCGGCGAGAGAGAGAGAGAGAGAGGAGAGAGAGTAAATTTGGGGGGAATGCGAAAAGTTTCTCCAGCCGTTTCATTTAAAGTCTGGTACATATATATAGCGACGAAAAAAAACCCGTCGCCCGGTAGTCGCCCTGTTTGTTACGTGCCGACTGAATATCCGTCGCTACGTAGTCGAAGATATGTCCCGCCAATTTTCTACACAATTCCCGCCAAATAATCGACTACGTAGCGACGACTGGAGATCCGTCGCTATAACTCCGACAGTCTAGCGACGGATGTGCGACCTTTCCTCCCTCTAAAATTAAAATAAAAATGGCAAAGGCGTGTAGTCGGTAATCAGTCGCTGAGCGGCCATGAAGCCGTCACTAACGCCGACGGAAAAATTCCGTAGCTAAATATCCGTCGCTAATTTAGTGTATTTTGGTAGTGAATATAATTTATATGCATGTTCATTATCTCACTGTTGTTCTTTTTCTTACATTCGTGATTGCTTTATTTCATGTCTAGTACACTCATCCTGTTATAGTTTTACTTTACATGTTTCTAGTTGTCTGCACATTCTTGTTCCTTTCTATTATGCTATTTTTATCTGTTACTCTGTGTTAGTTTCATATTTAATCCTTGATAGAGTCGTCTAGTCCTACACCACGATTCCCTCGACTTGATTATAACTTGACTTGACTTGACATGACTTGAGTAGGACTTGACTTTGACATTCTATAGATTGTGAGTACTTACCTTGACTACGGTCTATAGGATTTTTTATACTAAGATTGGCTACCGTCTTGGTTGTGAGTGCTTGCCTTGACTGCGATTGAGACACTATAGATTGTGAGTGCTTGCCTTGACTGCATTCTATAGCTTTGACCGATTAGCCATTTCTAGTAGGACATGCAAGTGTCTTAGGATCCTTGTGTTTAGATCTTGTGTCTTGGTTCATTTTGTCTCGTTAGATATCCTTGATTGTTCCTTACTTCTTTGTACATTTGTACTGTTACATGTTGGCTTGTATATTATGTATCTTGCTAGTCCTCTGAGGACCTGATGATCTCTTCATGTTTAGCGATTGTATGGAGTTAGTTAGCAGATCGGGATGGTAGAGAATTGCGATGCATGATACAGGTATTTGCTTGTGATATTTCTTTATTATCGTCTCGTGCCTTATATTCGGTACCATGATATTCTCTGCTTATTTATAGACTCATATCATTCTTGGAGTCTAATCGAACAATATGCTAATGGGATGCAGACCATGACCCATACTTGTTCATTCTTGTTTCATATGATTCCTGTGGATTGAGATATAGTTTAGATTAGATATGATATCATGACCTTGACAGCTTATACGTACTCGAGTCGGATAGGAGTCCGCTCGATACGTAGCTGGCTTGCTCACGAGCTCGCGTCCGAAAAGCGGGTGCGGCTCGTGACAGTAGGCTCAGACTAGATCTTGATCATATATTGGGTCAAAAGATTTGGATCGAAGTTGGGTCTCCAATTTCAGTCGGAATGGACAATGGTTGCACGGTATGTGCTAGAAATTATGTTTTTGGCTCGAATATTGTGCGATAAAAAATAATGTACAAGAAGATACGTTTGAGTGTGAAATGATAGTCATGAATGAAAGTATGCGTGTCTAGGTCATGCATATAAAATTTGTTTGAAAGAAATAGAATTTGTTGTACTCCTAAATTCAAAGTCACGGTAAATGTCTTTTATTTTAAAATTTAAAGTAAATATTAATAATAATTAATTAATTTACAAAAATTACTGAAATAATTATTAACTTCAGAGGTCTTACAACCTATCCATCTTAGAAAATTCGTCTTCGAAATTAAATACATGTAAAGTTCATAAAATCAATAATAATAACTAATCAACACAAACGTACCTGATCCAATAAAGAGATGGAAAAATGCTCGCGAATCGCATCATCATGTTCCCAAGTTGACTCACCTGGTACATGATGCCTCCATGCGACGCAGACTAAAGGAATGGTCTGACCCCGTAAGACTTTCTCTCTTCGGTCCAGAATCTCTACCAGTTGCTCCTCATATGACAAACTTGGGCCCACAGTGATCTCGGAGTGATCAAGTACATGACTGGGATCTAACACATATCTCCTCAGTTGAGATACATGTAATATGTCATGAACACCCTTCAAGGTCTGCGGTAATACGAGTTTTAGGCAACCTTTCCAACTCATTCCAATACATCAAATGGTTTGATATACCTCGGACTAAGCTTCCCTCTTCCTCCAAACCTGATAGTCCTTCTGGTAGGTGAAATCTTCAGAAAGACATAATCTTCTTCCTTGAAGTCCAGAGGCCGTCAGTGATTGTCTACGTAATACTTTTGTGTGTCTTGAGCTGCCTGTAGATGTCCTTGTATTTTCTTTAATTTCTCCACAGTGTGAACCACAAGCTTGTGTCCAAGTATCTGCCATTCACCTACATCACTCCAACATACTTGAGAACGATACTTTCTTCCATACAAAGCTTTAAAAGGCACCATATGAATACTCGCCTGGTAACTGTTATCGTATGAGAATTCAACCAAATACAAATGGTCCTCCCATGAACCTCCAAAATCAAGCATGCACGCCCTCAACATGTCTTCCAAAGTCTGTATGGTACGTTCAGATTGTCCATCTGTCTGTGGATGATAAGATGTGATGAACTTTAGACGCATACCAAGACTCTCATGCATGCTTTGCCAAAAGTTTGATGTAAACCTCGAGCCTCGATCAGATATGATGCTGACTGGCACTCCATGTAGTCATATAATATTCTTCATGTATATTTCTGCTAGAACCACCGTAGATTGACCAACTCTAAAAGACAAAAAGTGTGCTGCCTTAGTGAGTCGATCCACAATCACCCATACTGCATCTCGGCCACTAGGACTTCTTAGAAACCCAGTCACGAAGTCCATAGTTATGTGCTTCCATTTCCACTTGGGTATGGAAAGTGGTTGAAGAAACCCTGCTAATCGGTGATGCTCAACCTTGACTTACTGACACACCAAACACTTCGCTACAAACCGGGCTATTTTCTTCTTCATTCTATGCCACCAATAATACTACTTCAAGTTTCTATACATCTTGGTTCTTCCTAGATGAATAGAATAAGCTAAATTATGTGCCTCCACCATCATCTTCTGATGAAGCCCTCCATTGGTAACGTAGAGGCAATCACCATACATCAAAGTCTCATCCTCATGAATGCGTAATCTGGTCTGCATACCGACCTCCGTCCTCTGTCGTAGTTGCTAAAATCTGGCATTTGTTGACAATATGACCTTGAACCTCTCTACTAATGATGACTACACCTGAAGACTTGTCAACTAGCCATCTACCCCTGGCATTCCTCTAATAATTGATGATGAGTAGTCAATAGATATGCCATAGGTCGCCTCCTCAAAGCATCAGCTACCACATTAGCCTTACATGGGTGGTACTGTAGATCAATCTCAAAATCTTTTATTAGCTCTAACTATCTTCTCTGCCTTAGATTAAGATCTTTCTAAGTAAAGACATACTTCAAATTTTTGTGGTCTATGTAAATCTCTACCCGCTTCCCATATAAATAGTGCCACCAAAGCTTGAAAGTAAACCTCACTACGACAAGCTCCAAGTCATGAGTGGGATAATTCTTCTCATGAGTCCTCAGTTGTCTGGAAGCATATACTACAACCTTTTTTGCTGCATCAATATGCAACCTAAGCCTTCACCGGATGCATTATTGTAGATCACGAACCCTCCTGGTCCAGATGGTATAGTCAATATAGGTGCAGTGGTCAGCCACTTCTTCAACTCATCGAACGCTGCCTGACATTCTTCTGTCTGTATAAACTCCTACTCCTTGTGGGTCAAGGGAGCCATTGTCTCTGTAATCCTTGCGAAGTTCTCTGCGAAACTCTGATAATATCCGACAAGTCCAAGAAAACTTCTCACCTCAAAGACACTGGTAGGGATACCATATCTCCACTACTGATATCTTGGTTGGATTTACTGATATGCCATCTCCCAAGACAACATGTCTAAGGAAAGAGACACAGTCTAGGAAGAACTCGTACTTACTCAACTTGACATAGAGCTTCTTACTCCTTAAAGTCTCAAGAACTATCTTTAATTGCTTCTCATGCTCCTCGTGGCTCTTTGAATACACCAATATGTCATCGATGAAGACTACCACGAACTGATCTAAATATTGATGGAACATACTATTCATCATATTCATAAATAATGTTGGTGCATTCGTCAGTCAAAATGGCATCACTAATAATTCGTAGTGACTATAACGAGTTCTGAATGTTGTATTTGGAATGTCTTTTCTTTGCACCTTCACTTGATGAGACCTCGATCTCAAATCAATCTTTGAGAACACCTTCGCTCTTGTCAGCTGATCGAACAGGTCGTCAATTTGGCATAGTAGGTATTTGTTCTTGATGGTTTGTACATTCAGTGCCCTATAATCAATGCACATGCAGATTGAACCGTCCTTCTTTGGTGCGAATAACACTAGAGCTTCCTATGGTGACGCACTTGGTAGAATGAAACCCTTGGCCTGCAACTCTTCTAGTTGAAGCTTCATCTTGTCCAGTTACTTTTTGTAAGTCGGTAGACATTGGAAGAAACTGGCGATGCTTCTGGAACTAACTCGATGTTGAACTCCACTTGTCTGTCAGGTGGTAGGCCTAGCAACTCCTCCAGAAAACATCCATAAATTCTTCAACTAACTACGGGGGTGCTACCTCCATGGATATATATACTTCCACTACTCGCCCTACTTTTTCTCAATGGTCCCTCGCATAAATTCGAAGTCTGGATGATCTGCCGGTCTGAAAATGACACTTCCCTTCCAGCAATCCAATATGGCATGGTACTGGCTCAACCAGTCTATTCCTAACACAACGTCGAAGTTTTACATTAGAAATACCAAAAATTGAGCTCTCATATCCCTTCCAGAAACAACCACTGAGCACGTTCTACAAGTGCTAGTGACCAACACGATACCTCCCCCTATGAGAATATTTCAATTCTTATACAAGGGTGAGGTGGCTACTCTATGCACGGCTACGAAACTACTGGATATAAATGACAAAGTAGCCCCTAAATTAAAAAGTATTGTAGCAGGTATAGATGCCACTAAAATGATACCTGTAATTGACATACCCTCTGCCTCCTCCTCTGTTGGAACCATCACAAAAGCCGGACCATGCCTTTGTCTTCCCATCTACTATCTAGCTCTCCCATATTGAACCTCATGTTGTGGTAAAGGTGGTCCTCTCTTAGGTCCTCCTGGTGTTGGTGGTCGAGGAGCTACAGTCGTCTGAACAGGTGGTCTAGGTCCTGGTGATGCTGGCCTCTGATCTGCTCTGTCCTGTCGCTGTGGGCACTACATGGCCTGGTGTTGATCTGATTCGCATATCAGACATTGTCCAAGCCTCCTCCTGCAGTCTCGTTGGACATGTCCTTTCTTGTTACAGTAGTGACAAGTAGGGAGATTCTTCTCTGAGTATGGGTGTTGATGAAGTCCTCATGGTCGTCTGATAGGTCCTCCTTACTGTCCTTTGGCTGGTGCTGCTGTAGTAGTAGGGTGTCTCGGTAGCACTAGATCCTTGTTGATAGCATCTTGGAGACGGGCTTCTGCTAACACATCGACATACGAAACTCTAGACTGTGTTGTGGTGTACCTCTAGAGCTCCTTCGTCAACTCATGATGAAATCTTCGCGCCTTCTCCATATTGTTCGGTAGTAGAATAGTTCTGAATCGACTAAGGCAGCTAAACTCAGCATCATACTTGTCTACGGTCATGCTTTCCTATTTAAGGTAGAGGTGCTACACCCCTGAATTTTTAAAATTATCTTTTTATTATTTATTTGACTGAAATTATAACTTATGAATATTTTAATTAAATAGTTATTAATATAGATAGTCTTGGTCATGGTTAAGATTTTGGTGCAAGATGACTAAGAATTATGGCACGAAAAATGTAGTTGTGTGTCTTGACTAGTGTATTAGACATACTAGGGGAGGCCTAGTCATAGCAGTATTCCTACTAGGAAAATCAGTCAAAGTTGTGACTTAACCATTATAGGTGAAATTATTTATTATTAAGACTCTTGACTTTTTAAGAGATCTGATTGTGTTAAACTAGTCAAACTGGACCAGTACCAAACCCAAGCCCATGTAGTCATGCGGTGTGTCCAAAGACGTCTATGTTTGGGGGGAAAATTATGTGTGTATGTCGTCTTTTATTTTAATGATCTAATAAATATTTTTTTCTAAGTAATTGTTATATATGTTTTATAGATATCAATATTATTTGATATTCAAGTGATATTTATTTAAAAATAGGATAAATATTTTTCTTAGATATTCTTGTGCATTTTAGGAAGTTGTAGGATATATATATATATATATATATATATATATATATATATATATATATATATATATATATATTTCAAAACTTCTCCACTTTATTCATAAGAAGGCGCAAAATGTCGAAGCCTTTACAAGTAAGTGCAAAAAGTAAGATAGAAAAAGGACAAGAAAGAAGGCAGCCTCCTACTCCTCGATCTGAACGTCAGAAGAGCAAGGACTGCTAGAAGTCCTCTTGACCGTGCTTGCAGTATCTCTTGAATTTGTGAGTCTGACGGAGAACCTCTCGGGTAAGTTGGTTGGATGAATATTGGTGGCCCTCATATCTGAATTTGTTGTGGTTTTTTAAATGACCCACGTAATGGCGGCTGCAATGATCTGGTGGCCGTGAGAGACACTAATCTAAGTGACCAGAAGATCGTTGAAGCTCCCACCGACCTAGTCCTGTCTGCAATGGTGAGATAGAGCAGTCCAAACCCTTGCAGGTAAGTCTCATGAGTATAAAATATGGTCACCCGTTTCAGACTGTCTCGCCGTACAGCAATGACACGCAGATGCTAAACTGAAGCCGATGGTATTGGAAGCAACGTCAGTGGGGAGTTTCTTGCGAAACGCTCTCCACATCAGAAGGGACCATTTTTTTGGGAATGCAAGGTTGCCAAAAAGATCCAATGGTTAGAGAAGGCACCCAAATGCCATGAGCAACACTTCTGGCCGATGCAACCGAGAAGGATCCGTTGGCCGTAATAGACCACTGTAGAATGTCAGGTTCCGAACTGATCTTTAGCCCAGCATCGAGGAGCAAAGCTGCGGCCTCTTCTCCACTCTATTCTCGAACCCTCTTCCAGTTTCAGTCGCCCGAGGAATCCCATATATCACCTATCGTACTGTAGGTAGGGGCAGCCGGTAACTGGGAAAGGAGATCATCCCCGGACCAACGTTCGGAGAATAAAGATGATTCGCCCGATCCTAGATAAAGACGGATCAGAGGCTCAGCGAGGCTCCGACCATGAAGGATGCGTCGCCATGACGCTGAGGATATACAGTTGAAATCACCGTCGGATGGATGAATGTGCTTGAAATATCTGGCCTTCATAAACTATGCCCAAAGATTTCGGCTCATTCGAAGCTTCCACCACAACTTCATCGAGCAAGCATCAATGACATGCGATAGCCTACCAAATCCAAGGCCTCCCTCATCGATAGGTCTAGACATGGTGTCCCAACTCGCCTAATGATGCTTGTCCTTACCGTCGTAGTCACCCCAGAAGAAGCTGGCAAAGAGATTTTCAATGAAAGTGAGCACCTTCTTAGGGGGAGCAGGCGGCTAATGTATATATGGGGATAGAGGAGAGCACGTGTTGAATCAGAATCATCTTCCCGCCAGGCGATAATCTAGCATTGTGCTACCCTTCAAGTTTTTTCCTAATCTTGTCCACCAGTCCTTCAAAGATGCCCGCGTTGGATCTTCCGTACACCAACGGGCACCCTAAGTAGCAGAAAGGTTGGTACGCAACAGAGAAGGAAGTGATGATGGTAAGAGTGAAGGAGTGTTCTCTGTTGGTCTTGTGCTGGACGTAGATGACACTCTTGCTGGGGTTGACACGCTGACCAGAGCATTTGGCGTATCTCTGCAGTGTGTTGTGAACCACCTCCATAGACCCGATGTCTCCAGAGGAGCATATGAGGATATCGTCAGCAAATGCCAGGTGGGTGATGATCGGACAACCGCTAGAGGTGTGAAAATGCTAAAAATTCGAGGAACCCACCATTTCGTTCAGATTTCTACTCAGAGCTTCCGCGACGATGATGAAGATGGTGGAAGATAAAGGGTCACCTTGTCTGGCGCCGTGACTAAATTTGAAGAAGCCTTCAGCTTGGCCGTTAATGACCGTGGAGAACCACGAATTGTTGATCGATCTCCGCACGATGTTGGTCCAGGTTTTCGAAAACTCGAGGGCCCTAAAAATCTAAATCATGAATTGCCAGTCCAGCCTGTCATACGCCTTCTTCATGTCCAGTTTGATAGCAATGTTCCCACCCCTAGCTTGAAATTTCATGCATGTGATCATTTCCTGGGCCATCAGTATGTTGTCTAATATGTTTCGACCATGACCAAATCCATTCTGCTCTTCAAAAATAATTTTTGGGAGGATCTCGGTCATGCGGTTGGCAACTTGGAAATAATTTTGTTAGTGAAGTTGCACGAGCTTATAGGGTGAAAGTCTTTGAAGGACTCCGGGTTATCCTGTTTGGGGATAAGAATCAGATTAACGCAGAAAATAGATCTGGGATACCTGGCTTCTTGAAAAAAAGGTGATGACCGCCTCGTGGATATCTGACTTGATGATGTCCCAACACAATCTAAAGAACACGCCAGTGAATCCGTCAGGTCCAGGGGCGTTGTGCTCATCCAGGGCCCAAACTGCATCTTTGACTTCCAGTTTCGAAGGAAGGAGCTCCAGCTGGGTGTTATTTCTATCATCAATCAGGCGGGGGATCACCGCTAGAAAATCTTCGTCCCTGGTAATGCCCTCTTTTGTAAACAACTGGGAATAAAAATTTGTATCAGCCAATTGTATACCCCATTGATCTCTGATAATGTCCCCATTCTCATCTGTAATCTGGTAGAGGTTGAGCTTCTGCCTGCGCCCCTTGACACAGGAATGGAAATAGCTAGTATTTCTATCTCCCTCACTGTCCCAGGTCAATCTAGCTTTCTGTTTTCAGAATTCAATCTCAACTTTCAGGCAGAATTTTAACAGCGCTTTGGTGAGGTTCAAGGAGGCGCAGGCGGCGGGAGATCTGTGATTGCAAAAAGAGCTTCGGCGTGGGTAACGTCATCCTCAGCTATACGGACAGCTTGGAAGATGTCCCCAAACGCTTCCTTACTCCAAACAGTGCGGGCTTTCTTGGTAGCTTTGAGTTTGTTCGCAACGGAAGCAAGGGGCTCAAGGGTGTCCTCACCACTGCAAGCTATAGCAATGATGTTCCCGAACTGGGGATGGTGGCTCCAAAAGTCGAGGAAGCGGAATCTTTTCTTGATCTGGTTTGATTTGCTGCTAGTCTCTATGAGGAGAGGAGAATGATCCGACTCAGTAGCATTTAGGTGCGAGAGACTGGAAATCATCCCCAAATCCGACCACTACGAGTTGATGAGGGCCAGATCAAGGCGAGAGTATTGTCTTCGATCGCCTTCTTGCATGTTGCACCAGTTGAAGGCGTTGCCAGTGAACTGAAGAAAAGACAGGTGAGCGCTAAAAATGAAGCTGGTGAAGTTGTGAATGGCCGACGGAGGAGGGGTCAACCTTTCGACTTCTCCTATCTGCAAGTAATAGCGTTGAAATTGCCAACACAGAGCCATGGATGATTATTGTGGTTATGATGGGTATTTATCAGGTCTTCCTACAGCTGTCTGCGTTCAGGGATATCGCAACTACCATGAACTGCGGACAAGAGGGAGCGAGAATAGAGCATGGGATGTTCTACTCAACACGAGAGGGCCTGTGTCGAGTCGTGGATGATGCTGATATTTACATCAACCTTGAAAAGATCTAGATATCATGACAGCCGGTGGTAGCCGAGGTGAAGCCTAGCTGCAACTGGATGGACCTGAGTTTGTTTGGAGGAATTTTAGGTTCAATGATCACGAGGATGTCGATTCTGTAAATTTTCTTAAGACAGTTTAATCTTTTCAAGGTGGGTTTATTGGCAAGGCTCCTAATATTCCAAGTGAGGATATTAAGCATTGAGGTTGCTGGATGGGGGGTTTTGTTGAGTTTCACGGTTGATCTAGTGGTCCTGGCCGTGACCTCTTTAGCACTTTCTTTGTTTAATTTTTTTGTGTTGGAAGCTGCCTGTCCGACCACCTTTGTAATTTTGTCTATCTCCTCGTTCGGGTGCATGTAGATCTCTCCAACTATTTCAGCCATGGCTCCGAAGTAGCTATTCATACTGATGATTCTGGTGTTTAAGGCTTATTGCATCCTGGCGACTGGTGCTTGGCCAATGTTGGCCAAGGCATCCGCACGAATATTGGCTACCTCATAGAATATGGTGGGGATGACTTTATTGGAAGATTGGGGGTCCTCCTTGCCCGTCAAATTCGTAGGGTTCTCCGATGTTAAATGTAACGCCCCAGTCCCAAAAAACTTATGACCAAGTACGTAGACATGCCAGGTGCCTACATACGAAGCATACTCCAATATACGAAAACCTCGTATGTATACATAAGTTGTAAAATGTAGTAACCATGAAACTAATCTCATCCACAAGCCAGTATATCATAAAATCAACTTATTGAAGTTATTTTTACAAAACGTTGGGCAGAGACAAGTCTACTACCAACAAAAAAAAGAAGTACATAGTGACGATGGAAGAGTCGAGCGAAGCGAAAGACGATCCAAAAGCTAGCATCACGAAGGTAGATTGTAAACTATGTCCTTGACTATAGCACCTGCGAAAATCACAAACACACCTGGAGAAATCACCAGGTCCTCAGAGGGACGTAATAAGATACAGGAACAACATGCTAATATGAACTGTCAAAATAATAAAATAATATACAAAAGACTAACCTAGGCACAAATATGCAAAGGGGATTCTAACCATCTAATGTGCAATTTAGAGGACAACTTTCATGCGCATGGGTGGGATTTAGGCTATAAGTACGTAAGTGGCATCCAGTCATACGCATCCGGCCGTAATGTCCAAAACGTCAGAGGGTATCTGCAAATATATCACGCCATAGTTCCTTTCGAAAACTATGGTTTACCTGTTTGGCTTCTCATATGTACTAGCGACTGTCCTTCCCCAATATTTTCTACACTGACCAAGTCATGTCCATGACCCGCCCAGTTTTGTAACTGCTCGAGTCTCTATACCTTAATCATAGCAGTTACAATCATCTATCCGACACACGACTATAGAGATAGCCAATCAATATGCAAGCCGTGCCCCTAGTAAAATGTCTCAAACCGTGTAGTGTGAGTGTCTTGGCCAAAGGAGATATAAGGATATCCCCCAACAAGAAGGTAGTCCGCTAAAACTAAGTCAACATGCATAAAATAAAGTAACGACTAATAGAGTCGCTTGCACCCAAGTATGGCTTGGATGCGTAGTTTATAACAATTAAAAATAACAAATATGAAACAAATGAAATAAATGCTGAAAATAAATAATATGACAGTTAATTAGCAAGGTATACTTTTCTGGTGTGTCGCCTGGTATGGTGCAATGATCATGTGGCATGGAGTATGACTACGATGTTAAAACTACGCATGACGGCCTCGGATGATGGCATGGACTGTTCCATCGGGTCAAGAACGGTCAGATTAGTTAGGGTTGACATAACGAAGTACATGATTGGCAATGGAATAGGAGTTGTGGGACTAGCCATGGACAAGAGGATAGTCGAAGGAAAATAGATAATTAAGGTATATATAAGATTTTTGAAAATTATTTATAATCCTTGAATATATGGTTACTAGTAAAAAAAATTAATGAATAATAAAAAATATATATAATTAGTTTTAGGCAAAAAAAAACTCTAGATTTGTAAAATATACTTTTTTAAGTAGGAATAAGTATTTTTAAAGACTAGGGATATATAAAATAGTTTTATAAAATTTTAGTAAGGATTGTTAGGGAAAACTAAATTTTGTTAGAGTATAAATTTTTTAGTAAAACTATCTTTTTTAAAAAATGTTTAGAGAATAATATTTAACAATATTAATATTAGTAGACAAAATAAGTAATAAATAATAATAACAATAATAAATAGTAAAATTACTAATGTTAATCTGATAGCAAACTAGTCAAGTATATACTCTAAATATATACTGGTATACAATATTGTACGTATATACATTAATAATAATGAATAATAATTACCTAACAATATACCTACTGATATTAATATATACCTTGATATTAAACAGTAATAAAAGAACCCAAAAGAACAAACAATATTCAAAATAAATAATAAATAGAAAAAAAAACATGTACTGAAGCAGCTAATCCAGCTCCTTATCTTTCCTTTGGGAAAGAAAAAAAATGAAGCTTGGGAAAGGGAGAGGGAAAGAAGAGGAGTTGGAGTGGGAGATCGAGAGTGAAGGAGAAGAGGGAGGAATATGTGAAGGCGGGAGAGCGGGAAGAACGAGGGAGAGAGCGAGGAAGGGAAGGAAATAGGGCGAGAGCGGAAGAGCGGGGGCGAATGTTCCGGCGCGAGGGGGCCCATGCTCGCGGGGGCGGAGGGGCATGGAGGCGGCTGACCCGACATCCAGGCGGTGGGAGCGACCAAGCGCGCTCGACATTGCGAGGAGAGTGGAGGCGGGGCGCGGATGCCATGGCGCACGCGGAGGAGAAGAGGAAAGAGGGGCGTGGAGGCCTGCCTACCGTCGGTGGTGGGGAAACACCGCGGTGGCGTGGCCGCGCAGTTGGAGCACGGGGCGGGCACGATGAGACGCCGCCACGAGAGGGGACACGGCGAGCGGCTGGAGGCGTAGCGGTCTGCGGTCGACCGGATGGTTAGGTGATGTGCGGGGGCACGATCTGGTGGCACTGATGGCGCACAACGCCACAGAGGATGGCGTGGAAAACTACAACGGGGCTTCTCGACGGGGCGGAGGATCCGTCCGGAGGCGAGAGGTACCGGCAGACCCGCATGGCGGCGGATATGAGGCGGGAAAATTGGGGGCGCGACGGTGGGAGTACAGGTGAGGGTTTCTATTTTTGTTAATTTATTTGGTGGTGGTGATTGCTGGAGTGGGTCGAGGAGGGGACCGGGGTTGGCCACTGGCCGGAGATGGTGGTTCCGTCGAGAAGGAGGAGGTGGGTCGATAGTGGTGGTGATTGTCATGGTGCGGCTACGGTGGTGGTGTTGGTGGCAATGATGATGAGGGGTTCTAGCAGGGTGGTCGAGAGTCGAGGAGGCTGGGATCGGTGATGGCGATGATGATGGTGACAGAGGTTGTGTGGGGGTTTAGGCGACCGCCAAGAAGGGGTTGGAGATGGGCTGCAGAAACAAGGGACGACCAGGCTCGAGCAAGATTATGAATTGAATATTTTTGGTTCGTGTCGGGGATGTCCGACACGGAGATGGATATGTAATTGTAATGATAAGGTTTAGTGGAACGACACCCGGGGTCGGACCCGTGGCCGTCACGGCTGATACGGGAAGGAATTGGACACCAACACGATGCACGTACATTTATGGTAGAATATTGTGGATTATGGAATAAAAAAGAACATGGAGCCTCTCCTTATATAGGAGGTGGACTCCCTAGTTGGGATATGGATTAGAGAATTTTAAACCCCCTTATAGATAATTACTTTTAGTTTTAATTCAATTTAAAAACCGATTCAATCCAAATTCCATACAAATCCAATTTAAGTCTAGTTTTATTTAAATCCAAATTTAGTATAGCTAACTCATATTCAAATTAAGCTTATAAAGCAATAAGAAAATTTCAATTTTTACACAACCATAATAAGGTTTTAATTAAATAACAGAAATTCCAAAATAACTTTTATGATTAGTATAAAAAATAATAATGAATTTTTTTTTTGAAAATTACAATAATAATTAATATGAAATATAATAAAAAATACCTTTTTAATAATTTATAAAATAATTTTGAATATTAAAAAGATATATACTTGTATTAGATTACGGTTCCTCGCATACAAATATTTACAAAATTATTACTACTGTATTTGAACCATAAAAATAGCATTTTGGAAAATCTTGACGCGACGCCTTCACAACTTGAAGTAAACAAAAATAATTTATCATGTATTATTTTGAAACTATCCCTTATAAATATAATCAAAATATTTTCAAAATATATGTACCTCGCACATATTCGGACTCGATGAGCAATAAAAATAAGGAATCAATACCAAATTCAAATAAAAAAATCGTAGTAAAAATTTAGGGAGTTTACATCCTACCCAACTTATAAGAATTTTATCCTCAAAATTAAGAATAATTAGGGGGGTTAAGATGGTACAAGGGTATATCGATAAGGAATTACGATCAAGTCATTGGGCGTGGCAAGGAAACAACGTTCAACACAAACATGCATTAGGAAAAACAAAAAAAACTCATGGATATGGAACCTAATGATGGTTTGCTAGTTAAGGCAATAAAATCATGATGACACGAATTAGAGAATAGTAAGGAATTGAGTAGATCAAAGAGAATAATTTAGACAATTGAGAAATGTGGTTCCCTGAGGGAGTGCTAATCGTCTGCGTTGAGGGTTCGATTAAGGAAATGATTGAAAGGTTTTACAAACGATTAGATGGTCATAATAATAGGCCAAGGGCCAAGGAAAGGGAGAGTAACTCGAGGCAAGGTCGTAGTCTCATGGTTGGTCAGTAGCTAACTATCTTGGTAATAGATAGTGGGTAACTAAGGGGATATCAAATATTAGTATTTGTCTTTCTAAATAGGCGAAAGACGAAAATAATAAAGAGTTCGAAGAAGATTTTATCGAATACGAATAAGTGGTTCAAAGGCGATTGAAAATTTTCAAAAGAATTGCCAAGGCAGTCGTGGATGAGACTCTAGGGACAAGTTTAACTATGTCTCCATCCATATAGAATAATATATGAAAAGCGAACCAAAGTGCACCAGGTTGATCAGACCATCATGCACCGATTCTGACTAGACAATATGTTAGTAAGCGCGCGCTCAATAGCATAAGTCGTGAACAAGTTCGATAGATGGATAAGCTTGCAAAACTAGATTATAGTAGCAACATTAGTCAAGATAGTAAAAATATAGGCACGAGATATTAAGATTGAAGAAAAGTAGAATTAGTTCAACTCCTTAAGAATCTAAGTCATGTCCTATGTTGGTGCCTATACAGTTGCCCTATGGTTTACTTGCCTAAGGCTTGGTTAAGGCCATAAGGAAGGTTAGGTCGTAAGGCGTTCTACCCAACTTACAAGAGTTAAACTAGTAGGGCGATGGGATAATGGGTCATGTCCACCTAGTATGGGTTACCTTATTAATCTCTATCAAGCACGAAAGAAGGGCACGAATCACGATAGAAGGGATCAAGCAAGATGCAACTCGAGGAGTCAAGTAAGAAGGCGGTCAAGTATGCGGATGAGATCCTAGACTCTAATCCTATACGCAGGCTTGCTTGTTACGGTAAAGTAACCAAACAATTTATCTTGACCTACATGGGCCACCACAAAAACAAGTAACGCCCCAGTCCCGAAATACTTAGGACCAAGTACATAGACATGCCAGCTGCATACATACGAAGCATACTCCAATATATGGAAACCTCGTATGTATACATAAGTTATAAAATGCAGTAACCATGAAACTAATCTCATCCACAAGCCAGTATATCATAAAATCAACTTATTGAAGTCATTTTTACAAAACGTTGGGCGGAGACAAATCCACTACCAACAAAAAAAAAGAAGTACATAGTGACGATGGAAGAGTCGAGCGAAGCGAAAGAAGATCCAAAAGCTAGCATCACGAAGGTAGATTATAAACTATGTCCTTGACTATAGCACCTGCAAAAATCACAAACACACCTAGAGAAATCACCAGGTCCTCAGAGGGACGTAACAAGATACAGGAAGAACATGCTAATATGAACTGTCAAAATAATAAAATAAGGAAGGCTATGTCTCCTTCGGTAATAACTTGAAAGGGTATATTATTGGTATCGGTGATGTTGGTAAGTCTTCCTATCCTGTGATTAAGGATGTCTGTCTGGTTACCGAGTTGAAACATAATCTACTCAGCGTAAGTCATCTAGCTGATCATGGTTATGGTATCAACTTTGGCAGAGACAAATGTACTATAGTTGATAGCTCAACTGGTAGTACTATCTTTGAAGGTATCAGGGAAGACAACATATATATTTTCTATTTGTTGGAAGAAACTAACATTTCAGGTAGATGCTTAATGGCTAAAAGTGATGAGAGTCATCTGTGGCACATGAGACTCGGTCACGCAAATATGGACACAATCTCAAGATTATCCACAAAGAAGCTAGTACGCGGTTTACCAGACATAACATTCAAAAATGATTCGGTATGTAGCCAATGTAAAAAGAACAAAGCTACCAGATCCACATTCAAGTCAGTAAACGCAGTATGTACTACTAGACCTCTACAATTGCTACATATGAACTTATTTGGTCCTAGCAGAGTTGCTAGCCTCGGAGGTAAGCTTTATGCTTTTGTAATTGTAGATGATTTCTCTAGATACACGTGGGTATACTTTTTGACACGCAAGGATGATGCATTATCCGAATTTGTCGCCTTTTGTAAAAAAGTACAGAATGAAAAAGGTTACATGATCACTCGTATTAGAAGCGATCATGGTGGCGAATTCAAGAATACAGAGTTTGTGCAATTTTGTGACACACACAGTTTTGTACACGAGTTCTCCTGTCCTAGGATTCCACAACAAAATGGAGTTGTGGAACATAAGAACAGAACTCTATTCAAAATGGCCAGAGTAATGTTAAACCAGTTTAGTCTACCCAAATATTTCTTGGCTGAAGCTGTCAATACAGCTTGTTTTGTTCCCAATAGAGTTCTAATTCGACCCAAATCGAAGAAGACTCCATTTGAGTTATGGTTTGATAGAATTTCATCTGTTTCATATTTTAGAATATTTGGTTGTAAATGTTTTATTCTTAATACAAAAGACAATTTGGGAAAGTTTGACGAAAAGGCCGATGAAGGTATATTTTTAGTTTATGCGGCCAAGAGCAAAGGATACAGAGTCTTCAAAAAATGAACCATGATCATCGAAGAGTCAATCAACGTCACTTTTGATGAACTGAATCAAATAACTATCGATGACAATGACGAAGATCTAACTGTACCAAGCTCAACAACAGCTGATTCTCAACCAAGCTCGGCACTAGCTGATCCTCCTAGAGAAGATCCAGGAACCAGCTACCTTCAAATTCTGCCGAAAAGATTAAAATTTACGGCTGATAATCCAAAGGATTTGGTAATTGGTGATATTACCAAAGGTGTAAGTACTCGTACATCCAGTAGAGATATTATTTCTAGTGTTGCATTTATTTCACAGCTAGAACCCAAAACTATTGATGAAGCATGTAGTGATAGTTTTTGGATAGATGCTATGCAAGAGAAATTAAACCAATTTAAACGGAATCAAGTTTGGGAACTTGTTCCCAAGCCTATTGATCATCCGGTCATTGGCACCCGTTGGGTATTCTGAAATAAACTGAATGAGAATGGTTTAGTGACTCGTAATAAGGCTCGACTCGTAGCTCAAGGATACAATCAGGAAGAAGGTATCGACTACAATGAGACTTATGCCCCAGTTGCGAGATTAGAATCCATTCGCATGTTATGTGTATTTGCATGTTTTCATAATTTCAAATTATTTTAATGGATGTCAAGAGTGCATTTTTAAATGGTTTTATAAAAGAAGAAGTTTTTGTAGCACAACCTCCAGGTTTTACAGATTTTAAAAACCCTGATCATGTTTTCAAGTTGAAGAAAGATTTATACGGTTTGAAACAAGCCCCTCGTGCTTGGTATGATCGTCTAAGCTCTTT
Source organism: Iris pallida (assembly GCA_029216955.1). Taxonomy (NCBI): domain Eukaryota; kingdom Viridiplantae; phylum Streptophyta; class Magnoliopsida; order Asparagales; family Iridaceae; genus Iris; species Iris pallida. The sequence continues at coordinate 36,895,163 of JANAVB010009596.1, read as the reverse complement.
TCTACTTGACAACGGTTTTTCAAAAGGCAAGGTTGATACTACACTTTTTATTAAGTCATTTAATGGTAAGCTTCTTTTAATACAAGTCTATGTTGATGATATTATATTTGGATCTACTGATGAATCTCTGTGTCAAGAATTTTCTAAGTGTATGCAGAATGAGTTTGAGATGAGCATGATGGGAGAGCTGAAATTCTTTCTCGGACTGCAAATCAAACAAACTGACAATGGAACGTTCATAAATCAAGCCAAGTACACAAAAGATTTGCTAAAGAAGTTTGATCTGGACAATGTCAAACCTATTGGCACTCCGATGGCAACTTCAACAAAGCTTGATATTGATGAACAAGACAAGCCGGTCGACACACGTAAGTATCGAGGTATGATCGGTAGTTTACTTTATTTAACTGCTAGTCGTCCAGATATTATGTTTAGTGTTTGCCTGTGTGCACATTTTCAAGCTAATCCAAAGAAATCACATCTGTGTGCAGTTAAGCGTATCTTTCGATACCTTAAGGGCACTTCTTCTGTTGGCTTGTGGTATCCCAAAACTAAGTCCTTTGACCTTACTGGTTATTCGGATGCAGATTTTGCCGGATGCAAAGTTGATAGAAAAAGTACCAGTGGCACATGTCATTTCTTAGGCAAGGCTTTAGTCTCATGGTTTAGTAAAAAGCAAAATTCTGTAGCCCTATCAACAACAGAGGCTGAGTATATCGCCGCAGGACGTTGTTGTGCTCAGATTTTGTGGATGAAACAAACCTTGGAAGACTATGATTTATTTTATACACATATTCCCATTTTCTGTGATAACACGAGCACTATTAATTTGACTAAGAATCATGTATGTCATTCTCGTACAAAACATATCGAGATTCGACATCATTTTCTTAGAGATCATCATCAAAATGGAGATATTGACCTTGTATACATAGATACTAAGAATCAATTAGCTGACATTTTTACAAAACCTCTAGCAGAAGATCGTTTTAATTATTTACGTCGAGAATTAGGAATTTTGGACATCAATAATGTTAATTGATTTTATTTTATGATTTTATTTCAATATACAAAAACTGTGTTAGAGACAAGCCAATAAAGAGTTTGTCTGTCACCACAACTACGGTTGAAGCGAAGCGGTACTTAAGAGTTCCCCGGTGAACCTCCGCCAGCTGGGACAGTACTCCTACAGCTAATCTGAAACAGTCGCTGTGTAATGATATTTAATCTATAAAATAATATTAATTATGTTAATTGAAGGTTGAAATTACTAATCTTTGAATTAAATATTTGAAATGAGCCAATGAAAAAGAAAGTGTTCCAAACCAAACCCAGGCGAATTCGGCCAGTATTCTGACCGAATTCGGCCCGAGTTCGGTTGAGGGTGTCAGGTTATATAATTAGAACCCGAGAGCCTTTCTTCCTCATTGCTTCCAAACCACATCAACAGCAGCAAGCAGCCGCGCGAGGAGAACCCCAAACCCTAGTTCTTTATCACTCCCTCTTTTCCAATCCAAGTGGTGAAATCAATCCAAACTTTGGATTCGGGCGGAGTTCTTCATTCTCTACAACATACTCCAATCTCGGGAGGTATAACTCCTTGTTTCCTCTCCGTTCAATTTTGTGCTATTTTCTTTTATTTTTACAAATGGCACCTAAGGGATTCAACCCCTTTAAGAGGAAGAAGACAACCAACCCAAGTGAGGAAGGTTCATCTTCGGATCCACCCACTAATTCTCTATTTTTGCCAGTCCAATCTAGTGACGGCACGTTCGACGGGTTTTACTTTCAAACCCTAGACCAAGCCTTACTGTGGTATGGAGATTTTTTTATGAGATCCATATACACAGGCGTACCCATCAAGTGGACTGTATTTCCTAATCATCGCCATTTCTTTGAGGCATTAGGGTTACAGCATTTTGTTAAACTCTGTTTTCCCGTAGCAACTAATGACATTAGACTGTTTTACTGCAATATCATATTAAACACTTTTGATGTAAGCACACGTGTTGGAGGATTAGATATCAATTTCAATGATGTTCTCTTAGCGGAGATCCTTGGTATTCCCAACGAAGGTGAACCGCTGGTTGATATCACTGAGTTTGATTTCCCCGAAAGCACGACACTTACCAGTTTCAAAGCTGAACTTTGTGCACCTGATAGAGTTCGCTCTGGAAAGTTCAACGCAAACAACTTGAACTTGTTTAATTATGAATTGCACCGTATCATTTACTCCACTCTCTTTCCGAAATCTACTTCGAAGGATGATGTCACGTCTCTTGAATTATCTGCTATGTATCACATTCTTAAGGGGATTCCATTTTCTGCCCCTAAGACCATTATTCAGATGATGGGACGTTGTCGTGCAAGAGATAGAAATCTCTCTTATGCGATGATTCTTCCACGCATCTTCCAGCGTTTCGACATTGACTTATCTACTTGTGCTCAAGACCCTGAGCCCAAGGTTCTCAAGTTATCTCGTCGCAGTATGACTGCATCTGCTCCTCCTACTGCTCCTGCTACTGCTCCACCTCCTCCACCTCCTCAGCAGTATGCTATGACATTTGAGGGCATACACCAGCACCTTTCATATTTGCACGTCTCTATGACGGACATGGCTCGTGAACGTGAGTTCCGCGACGTCACCCGTTATCAGGCGATTGCAAATTTATTAGCTGATCTTCGTTTCGCCCAGACTGGACATTCAGCCGGTTCTATCCCTAGAGATCCAGCTTTCTCTGGTTACCGCTGTGAGGATGAGGTTGTTCATGTCTACTTCCATCCCGGTAACGCATATGATTGGTACCGTTCTGACCGTGCTCCTCCTCGTGATTATGTCAATAAGTTTTACACTGGCGCTCCTCCTCACCCTTCTGACACAGGTACCTCTACAGCTGGTCCTTCTGGACATGCTGGTCATCATACTGATGATGATGATGATGATGAGGATTTGTGATATGTTAGTTGATATGAGACTTAGACATTATCTCCTTTATACTTGGAAATGCTCCGACATTCCAAGTTTTTCTATTTTCAGACTTTATTATCAGTATTTATTTTGAGGACTTGTACTGGATTTGTTTTATTTGATGTCATCTGAACATCTTTATCTTTATCTTTATCTTTATGAGATTCGTACTTTATGATTCACATCAGTTTATTTACTTAGCATTTCTTTATTTGCTTCTCAACTATAAACTGCTTGTGATATAAACTGCCTGAGTACAAATACATGCCTGTGATGTTATTCAAATGCTTTATTATTTTGATCATTTATCATGATTATTTTCTTGTATTTCTTCACTGTTTGTTATTTATGCATTGATTGCGGGGGAGTTTTTACTCTTTTGCAATTATTTTACTAAGTGACAACAGGAGAGAAAAATAAAGATCTAATATTCTTTTGAGAAAATGCAGGACATGAACAATTTTTGATTCTATTTCAAGCTTTAATGTTATATCATTCAAAGTTTGTCAATTATCAAAATGGGGGAGATTGTTGGCCCATTGGTCATATGGTCAACCTGATTTTAATAATTGATCAAACTCTGTCTCGATATGTGAAGCTAGTCAGGATGTATCGGACTCTTGGACATGAACAAGAACAGCTATCTACACAGTTCAAGACCGAAGCTATGTTTGCCTGTTCGAGTCTGTATTTCCTTTGAGCAATGTATTTTTTATTTTATTGAGTCTAGGAATACGTTGTACACCGAGTCGTACTGGCAAATAGGCTATTCCAAAATGTTTTCAAAATACTTTTAAAATATCCTTTGTTTTGAAAAACATTCTTTTAAACAAAAGCTTTAAAAAGGTTTTCAAAAAGGTTTTCAAAAATCATCAAAAACTATTTTTTAAAAATTGACAGAACTCGACCAGAGTTCAGCCAGAGTTCGGTTGGTGGCCGTTTGATTTTTGAATCTTCTGAACTTGGTCCTCCTGCAGTTGCGGATTTGACCGAGATTTTCTCAAAGAGTTCTGTCCGAATTCTGCCCGAATTCTGCCAGAATTCTGTCTTTGGAATTCCTATAAATAGAGAAGGATTTCGATCATTTCAACTCACTCATTCACTTTCAATCTTCTCTCTATCTAAAGCTTTCAGTCTTCCAAAGAGTTTTTTTGAGCTTTAAATTTCAAATCCCAAGCCAATTACAATCCTCTAGTCGATTTGCCAGTGCGGTACGGTCTAAAAGTTTCTGAGAGATTGTAATCAGAGGGCTTGATTGAAGAATACCTCTTCACAATTGAAGTTAGACGAGTTCTTCGTATCAAAGCTCGCGTTGTAGAAGTTGCAAGGATTTCGTAAGAAAACTTACGGTTTTGCCAATAGTGGATTCAATTGGTAGCAAGAGTTCTACCGACTGGATTAGTCCTCAACAGAGGAAAACCAGTATACATCGCTGTCTTTGCGTTTGCTTTCTTATCTCTACCTTTACATTACTTAGTTGTGATTATTATTCTGTGATCTTGCTGCTAACATTTTTTAATTAGCATATTTCCGCTGCCAACTCTATTCACCCCCCCCCCCTCTAGAGTATTGTGCTTTACGATTTCGTTCCTACATAGGAGTTGTGGGACTAGCCACGGACAAGAGAATAGTCGAAGGAAAATAGATAATTAAGGTATATATAAGATTTTTGAAAATTATTTATAATCCTTGAATACATGGTTACTAGTAAAATAATTTTTAAATGAATAATAAAAAATATATATAATTAGTTTTAGGCAAAAAAACTCTAGATTTGTAAAATATACTTTTTTAAGTAGTAATAAGTATTTTAAAAGATTATGGATATATAAAATAGTTTCATAAAATTTTAGTAAGGATTGTTAGGGAAAACTAAATTTTGTTAGAGTATAAATTTTTTATAGTAAAACTATCTTTTTAAAAAAATGTTTAGAGAATAATATTTAACAATATTAATATTAGTAGACAAAATAAGTAATAAATAATAATAATAATAATAAATAGTAAAATTACTAATGTTAATCTGATAGCAAACTAGTCAAGTATATACTCTAAATATATACTGGTATACAATATTGTACTTATATACATTAATAATAATTAATAATAATTACCTAACAATATACCTACTGATATTAATATATACCTTGATATTAAACAGTAATAAAAGAACCCAAAAGAACAAACAATATTCAAAATAAATAATAAATATAAAATATAAAAAAGAAAAAGAGAAGAAAAAAATGTACTGAAGCAGCTAATTGTAACGCCCCAGAACCAGAATACTGGAGAGCGGGGGCGTACATAGCCAGCTACGTATATTGAAGTGCAATCCACCTCGCTATACGGTCACGGCTGTTTAGATACATGAGGGTTTAACTATAAGCCAACAGTCTCCTATAGTCATGAACAAGCCTATTGTCTCAATCTCAAGCAAGCAATAATAGTTACAAGATGTCAGAGCACCAAATATATAATAGCAAGGCGTCCCATACATTACATATTGGATGATCATGAAGCTAGTCGTACAAAATGTCTAGACTAGCAAGAGTTCAGTCATACATGATCAACCCTAGGATCTGTCAATCATGTTACAACCCGTAGGCAGACAGTAATTAAAGGTGCAATACGAGCTAACACGTGCTCGTCGGCTAAACGCCTCAAAAGAATAATTTTAATAATAAAGTGGGAGGACAAAAAGAAACCCACTCGTTGTCAGGGTTACGCCTGGTGGTCACCATCTGGCTGGAAGACAGGTGGATCCTCTGGTGCTGCTCCGATATCTGGCCACACAAAACCAGCTGGGTCAGACCCCAGAAAGAGCAAGTGCCACAAAGGAGGCTTCATTTAGGAACTAAAACCAGCATATCACAATAGAATATTAAAGATAATAAATAAAGAACTCATAATAATAGAGATAATAACAGTAAACTGAGTACGAGAAAACCATTCAAGTAGCCAGGTCACAACCCTTAAATCAAACAAGGACCGGGGTTGTAGCCCTTCACCTGAATATAAACCCGTCTCAAATACTATTGGTACAGTGAAGACAATAAACGAAGAGAGGACACAGAATTGCTCCGGGAGCCAGGTTACAACCCTTAAACCAATCAAGGACCGGGGTTGTAACCCTTCGCCTGAACAGAACTGGACCCCTGATCTTTATTGCTAAGGCCAGTATAAATAATCATGGTATTAAGATAAGGTAAAACATGACAAATATGGCATGGGGTTGCCATAAGATAATAAACGAAGAGAGGACACATAACTGCTCCGGGAGCCAGGTTACAACCCTTAAACCAAACAAGGACCGGGGTTGAAACCCTTCGCCTGAACAGAACTGGACCCCCGATCGTTATTGTTAAGACAAGCATCAATAATCATGTCATGTCACAATCTTGCACAGGATCAGGATAAGACTAAGCTGGAATAAACTCCATTCAATCAATCATGGCCAATCAAGAGTACGGCTTGATACTTTTAACTAACTAGGTTTATCACAGGCCTAGTTACTAGCAAGATGCAATGAGATTATCCCAACAGCCACAAGCCCTGCAGACCATCCGATTATCCAGGTCGAATGTCCGTTTATGAAGGATGCAACACGTGACAGTGTGCTGGAAATGTGTCCTACTCGTCGGTAGGCTACAAGTCCACTTAGTGCGCCCAGATAACGGGATTGCCTGTAGCTAGGAAATCTCTTCATGACTACTGAATTATTCTAGTTTATTAGCCTTAGTCGATTACAGTGGGTACCCCTGACCGTGGTACTCAGGGATCCCCATCCTAGACATGATGCAAGACAGTGCCAGTTTATTTGTACAAACACAATCGCCCACGGTGTCCAGGTCGTTCCTACTTGTCATGTCAGGCTAGCTGTCGTAACAGCATGTCGAGATATATTATGTCAGTTTACTTGCCAAGAGTGCGCCACAGCGGGCCACTATCGTGTTCTATTCTTACATTATCATGAATAAGAAAAACTTGCATAAAATAACTAATAACATATTCTTGAAGCCAAGGAAAAGATCTACAACTTTCATGTTGGGAGTTGGAAGAAATTTTGGCCACAATTCAGCCAAATAGGACTTAAAATAGCCAAAAACAGCCAAAATAGGCCCTATGCGGCATTCTGTGGCACTATTCATGCTCATGCGGCTGTGGCACTATTCATGCGGCTGCGGTACTATTCATGTTCATGCGGCTGTGGCACTATTCATGCGACTGCGGTACTATTCATGCTCATGAGGCTGTGGCACTATTCATGCGACTGCAGTACTATTCATGCTCATGCGGCTGCAGCACTATTCATGCGGCTGCGGTACTACTCATGCTCATGCAGCTGCGGCACTATTCATTCCTGCGGTTACGGTACTATTCATGCGGCTGCGGTACTATTCATGCTCATGCGGCTGCGACACTATTCATTCCTGCGGCTGCGGTACTATTCATACAGCTGCGGTACTATTCATGCGACTGCAGTACTATTCATGCTCATGCGGTTGTGGCACTATTCATGCGGCACTGCCAAAATCTGGACATATGAACATAGAAATGGCCAAAAATGCTTTTGGCCATAACTTCCTCAAAACAAGTCGAAATCCAACTTTTCAAAGGTCTATTTTGGGTAAAATCGAATTCTCTACAACATTGAACAATCAAAACATGAAAATAATGAAGTTTAATAGATCAAAACCCAAAAAATCTGAAAATAATATAAACTTAGATCTACAAGAAAATATCCATCAAAATAAAAAATGCCAAGTTCTAAAGTATCTTAGAATCTCGCGAAGAAGGCAATAGAACAACAAAAATAGAGTTTCTCCATGAAACAAGTTGCACTTGCCTAAGCTTCTCTTGGTAGGTGGAGAAGTTAAGAGGAAGAAGATGAAGAAATAAATGAAGAGTAAAGATGAGAGAGAAAGGGGGTTGGGTTTTAAATGATGATGGTGGTAGTAGGTAGGGGTTTTCTTTTGGTTCATGATGAACCTAAAAGCAAACCAAACCAAGCTAAACCGAACCAAGCTAAGCCATAACCAATGAAATGCCAAAATAACCATGCCAATACAACATGCTAAAAATAAAATCATGACTAGCTAACCATGACTAATAAAAATACGGACCCGAAATATGTACACGTATACGAAAATACGTAACACGGATTTCGAGGATGACAACTCTATCCACCTTAAAATAATTATGTCCTCAGAATTTAATCAAGAGGCTAGAGATGTCGGGACAAGTTATACTATCAGACGCAATCTACAGCTAAGCAATCAATCAAGCAATCAAATATGCAAGCAAGGATTCGAAGTGTAAGGCATAAGAAAGATATTATACCTCACGAGTCAAACAGGTCAGGATATCGCGATCGAATATCATCCTCACGCTCCCACATTGACTCCCCCAAAGAGTGATGACCCCAAACAAGTCGGACTAACTTGATAGTCTTGTTCTTGAGTGTCTTTTCTCTTTGGTCTAATATAGACACGGGCCTCTCCTCATACGAAAGGTTGGTACCAACAACCAATTCTGAATGATCCAGGATGTAGCTCGGGTCCGGGATATACCGTCGCAGTTGGGATACATGGAATACGTCATGAACCTCACGTAGCGATGGTGGAAGAGCGAGACGATAGGATACATCTTCTACTCGCTCCAGAATGTCAAATGGCCCTATATACCTAGGACTAAGCTTTCCCCGTACGCCGAAACGAATGACGCCACAGTTAGGCGAAATCCTCAGGAATACATGGTCGCCGACAGAAAACTCAAGAGGGCGCCGATGAGAATCGGCCCAATGATGCTGGCGATCTTGGGCAACTCGAAGATGATCTCTGACTCTCCTGACCACCTCAAGGGTCTGAGCAATCATTTCTAGATCGAGCATCTGCCTCTTTCCGATATCGTCCCATGCTAGCGGGGATCGGCACTTCCTACCATACAGTGCCTCGAACGGTGCCATCTGGATGCTGGCCTGAAAACTGTTGTTGTATGAGAACTCCACCAGGTGCAGGTGATCTTCCCATGAACCACCAAAGTCGAGCGTACAAGATCTCAACATATCTTCGAGAGTCTGGATCGTGTATTCTGACTGGCCATCTATCTGTGGGTGATATGCTAAGCTAAACTGGAGGCGAGTCCCCAAACTCTCTTGTAGGCTACGCCAAAAGTGCAACGTAATTCTTGAATCTCTGTCTGAGGTGATACTGACTGGTACACCGTACAATCTAACAATTTGTCGGAGATACATCTCCGCTCGCTGAGCCGTCGTCTGACCAACTCTGAACGGGAGAAAGTGAGCCACTTTCATGAGCCTGTCTATGAAAACCCAAATAGCGTCTCTGCCAGCTGGGGATCTAGGCAATCCAGTCACAAAATCTATGGTTATATGCTCCCATTTCTACTCTGGAATTGGCAATGGTTGAAGTAGTACAGCTGGTCTCTGATGTTCAGCCTTAACTTGTTGGCAGACTAAACAATGAGAGACAAACCGGGCTATCTCCCTCTTCATGTCATTCCACCAAAAGTGCTGGCAGATATCACGGTACATTTTCGTGCCACCGGGATGATAGGAATACTGTAAACTGTAGGCCTCTGCCATGATCTCCTGTTTGATATCTCCACTGGGTACACAAAGACGCTTACCATGTCAAAGTGTACCGTCTTTATGAATGCATAACTCTGGTCTTCGTCCCGTCTCACACTCTGCTCTGAGCCGCTGAAGCTTGTAATCTGCCGACTGCGCCATCTGGATCCTCTCGACTATGCTGGACTGAACCTGCATGCTGGCCATCAATGCCACATTGGTAGGAAGGACAACTTCTATTCCCATCTTCTGAAGATCGGCTAATAACTCCGGCTGCGCTGTGAGAAAATAAACTCCAGCTCTCCTACTCAATGCATCTGCAACAACGTTGGCCTTCCCAGGATGATACTGCAGGTTGACATCATAATCCACAAGTAGCTCCAGCCACCTCCTTTGGCGCATGTTAAGATCCTTCTGGGTGAAAACATACTTCAGACTCTTATGGTCGGTGAAAATCTCCACCCTATCTCCATATAGGTAGTGCCTCCACAACTTAAGTGCAAATACTACTGCTGCCAGCTCCAAGTCATGGGTTGGGTAATTCCTCTCATGATCACGAAGTTGTCGTGACGCATAAGCTATTACCTTCCCATGCTGCATCAGAACACATCCTAAACCTCTGCCCAAAGCATCACAATACACTGAGAATCCTCCAGTTCCATCTGGAAGCGTGAGAATAGGAGCCGTCATCAAGCCTTGCTTCAACCTCTCAAAAGAATCCTGGCACTCTGCTGTCCAAGCAAATTGCACATCCTTGCGGGTCAACTGGGTCAATAGCGCTGAAATTCGAGCAAAGTCTGAAACAAATCGCCGGTAGTAGCCGGCCAAGCCAAGAAAACTATGAATTTTTGCCACTGTGCTAGGTACCGGGCACGTTTCAATGGCCACGATCTTCTGGGGATCCACTTCAAGCCCAATTACGAAATACGATCGAGCCAGAACTCGTATTTACTAAACTTGGCATACAACTGGTGCTCTCGGAGAATCTAGAGGACAATTCTGAGATGCTGCTCATGCTCTGCCTCACTCTTACTGTAGACCAGGATGTCGTCTAGGAACACAATCACGAACTGATCCAAATAAGGCATGAAGATACGATTCATGAGGTCCATAAATACAACCGGTGCATTGGTTGCTCCAAAGGGCATAACAAGGAACTCCCAATGCCCATATCTAGATCTGAAAGCTGTCTTCGGGATGTCCTACTCTCTGACTCTGATCTGGTGGTATCCTGACCGCAAATCAATCTTCGAGAATACTGTTGCCCCCTTGAGTTGATCAAACAAGTCATCTATCCTCGGGAAAGGGTATCTGTTCTTGATTGTCACTGAGTTCAAGGTACGATAATCAACACACAATCTGGACGTACCATCCTTCTTTTTCATAAGAAGCATCGGGGCTCCCCAAGGCGATCCACTAGCACGAATGAATCCCTTGGTCTGAGTTCTTCAATCATCTTGTACAATATCTCTAGCTCTGACGGCGCCATCCTGTAGACTCTCTCTGATACTGGGGCTGTCCCGGGAATCATGTCGATGGTAAACTCGATCTCTCGCTTCGGCGGCATTCCTGGAAGCTCTTCTGGCAAAACATCCGGAAACTCCTCGACTATCCGAGGCAACTGCACTGCTGCTACTGCCATCCGCAATAATGGAGGAGAAGGTTCAACTTCACCTCGGGAGAAGGAAAACTCCGGCTCGCCTGGAATGCTAAAAACAATCCTGCCAATGTCGCAGTCTATCCTAGCATACTGGTCCCTCAACCAATCCATCCCTAAGACCACATCATAATCGGCCATCGGGAACTCTATCAATCTAGCGAGGAATTCTCTACCGCTAACTACGATCCGACACGAGAAAAACACTCTATCTACTCCCATAAGTCCGTTACCAGTAAGTATATTGAGCCTTACTGATAATGACTCGGGCTCGAGTCCTACCCGTGTCGTGAATCGTGCAGACATAAATGAATGCGATGCACCAGAGTCAAATAATACTGAAGCTGGAAAGGTGTTGACGAGAAAAGTACCTGCCACTACCTCACCTGGTGCTATTCCTTCTTCTCCCATGGTCAAAGCCAGCACTTGACCTTGCCCTCTGGGTGCGGGTCCCCTCTGCTGAAAATTTTTCTGCCTGCTCTGGATCAGGGCTTGGGCTTGGGCATACTGCTGCGGTCTCTGCTGCTGGAATGCCTGGGCCTGCATCGGCAATAGCCTAGGGAGCGGTTACTGCAGCTTCTGCTGCTGCTGGACTGGTGTTGGTCCTCTAACTGAAGGACTAGAGAAGGCCAATGAACTCTCCCTATTTGGGCAGTTCCCAACCTTGTGGTCCGGGGTACCACAAACCAAGCACAAACCCTGTGCTCTGCGACACTCTGATACCACTTGCCCTGGCTTCCCGCAGTGTGAACATCCTACTGCGGAAGACTGCTTCTGCTTCTGCTGCTGAGGGTGCGTCGGGGTAGAATGCTGAACCGACGTCACTGAGGCCGCCCGCCTCGGAGCTCCAATGGTCAAAGCCCTGGCTGCCGGGGCTGGTGCTGATGACTGATTCATCTGGCCGTGAGATCGCTTCCGACCTCCGGTCCTATCCACGATCCTCTGGGAGGTATATTCATGCCTCCGGGCTGCTCTCAACACTGTATCAAAAGTCTGATGCTCAAACTACTCTACCGCCAATAAAATCTCAAGGTGGAGCCCCTACTGGAACTGCGGGGCTCTATCGAACTCGGTCCCCACCAAAGTAGGAGCAAATCAACTAAGCCTGGAGAACTCGGCCGCATATCCATCGACCGTCCTGTCCATCTGCTTCAGATTTGTGTACCTCGTCTATAGATCGTACCGAGCTACAGCATCGAAGTACTTGGTCTAGAATCTTTCCCTGAATAATGTCCAGGCAATAGGGGCCACTAATCCAACGGCCTGTGCCGCCCACCAGTTGCGGGCAAGATCCAATAACTGCAGGCGCACCACGGCCACCTTCTCGTTCTCTGGAATCCTGGCTGCTTCTAGAATTACCTCTGTGTCCGGAAGCCATACATCTGCAGCGATCGCATCTTCACTGCCGTCGAAGAAGGGAGGGTTCAAGCACTTGAAACTGTTGGCCGTGCTATTACCCTGATGACCTCCTCTGGTCAAAGTGTCTGCTACCGCCTGGTGCAAGGCATCTCCTCGTCGATCCTGAGAGGCTAATAGTGACCTGATGAGACCCACCAAAGTGCCATCATCAGGCTCTGTAGGCTGGATGGGCTGAACTGGAGGCTCTCCTCTAGTAGGCATGACTCTGGAGGCTACTCCTGAATGCTGGGCTTGATCCCCAGGTTGCTGCTGGTCTGCGGGAGGTGCTCCGCCTTGCTGATCGGCAGGTCCAGGAATAATGCCGCTGAAGAAGACAACATAGGGAACAATAAGAAAGGACCAGGATAGATCAAAGATGCAAGCATGTGACCAGGTCAAGAGTTCAGAGATTTAGAGGATACGAGCAGAGATCGAGGGCGAGTGCCGATTGAGACATCTATTCAGTAAACCCTCACATATCTTGATTTACAAGACCTGCATGTGCCACCACTTAAACCATGTAACGCCCCAGAACCAGAATACTGGAGAGCGGGGGCGTACATAGTCAGCTACGTATATTAAAGTGCAACCACCTCGCTATACGGTCATGGCTGTCTAGATACATGAGGGTTTAACTACAAGCCAACAGTCTCCTATAGTCATGAACAAGCCTATTGTCTCGATCTCAAGCAAGCAATAATAGTTACAAGATGTCAGAGCACCAAATATATAATAGCAAGGCGTCCCATACATTACATATTGGATGATCATGAAGCTAGTCGTACAAAATGTCAAGACTAGCAAGAGTTCAGTCATACATGATCAACCCTAGGATCTGTCAATCATGTTACAGCCCGTAGGCAGACAGTAATTAAAGGTGTAATACGAGCTAACACGTGCTCGCCGGCTAAACGCCTCAAAAGAATAATTTTTACAATAAAGTGGGAGGACAAAAAGAAATCCACTCGTTGCCAGGGTTACGCCTGGTGGTCACCATCTGGCTGGAAGACAGGTTGATCCTCTAGTGCTGCTCCGATATCTGGCCACACAAAACCAGCTGGGTCAGACCCCAGAAAGAGCAAGTGCCACAAAGGAGGCTTCACTTAGGAACTAAAACCCACATATTACAATAGAATATTTAAGATAAGAAATAAAGAACTGATAATAATAGAGATAACAACAGTAAACTGAGTACGAGAAAACCATTCAAGTAGCCAGGTCACAACCCTTAAACCAAACAAGGACCGGGGTTGCAGCCCTTCACCTGAATAGAAACCCGTCTCAAATACTATTGGTACAGTGAAGACAATAAATGAAGAGAGGACACAGAACTGCTCCGGGAGCCAGGTTACAACCCATAAACCAAACAAGGACCGGGGTTATAACCCTTCGCCTGAACAGAACTGGACCCCTGATCTTTATTGCTAAGGCCAGTATAAATAATCATGGTATTAAGGTAAGGTAAAACATGACAAACATGGCATGGGGTTGCGATAAGACAATAAACGAAAAGAGGACACAGAACTGCTCTGGGAGCCAGGTTACAACCCTTAAACCAAACAAGGACCAACTAACAATCTTAAAGTGTTGCAAATAATGGCGCCCGAGGCTGCAATTTCGAGCATCAAAGTCATGAATCAGGATCTAGTCAAACTAGATCGCTTCGACGGGACAAACTTCACACACTGGCAGGACAAGATGATCTTTCTCCTGACAGCGCTGAAGATCTACTACGTCCTCGATCCAGATCTGCCACCCGTTCCAAAACCCACTCCAGCAGATTCTGATGCAGTCAAGGCAGAACGCAAAAAACGCAAAAAGGACGAACTGCTCTGCCGTAGTCACATTCTGAACACCATGTCGGACAGACTGTACGATCTCTACACAGAAAATCCTTCGGCAATTGACATCTGGAAGGCTCTGGAATTCAAATTCAGAGCAGAAGAAGAAGGTACAAACAAATTTCTTATATCAAAGTATTTTGATTTCAAAATGATCGATACAAAGCCTATACTCGCCCAAGTACAAGAACTACAAGTTCTAGTCAATAAACAAAGGGCAGTAAAGATAGAACTTCCGGAACTATTCCAAGTTGGTACTATAATCACTAAATTGCCAGCATCTTGGAATAGTTATCGGAAGAAACTACTTCACAGCTCTGAGGATTTCTCACTAGAACAGATTCAAAAACACCTTCGAATCGAAGAGGAATCGAAGGAAAGACATAAATCAGAGAACAATGGAGTTTCTAAAGCTAACGCGGTGAGCGCTAAAGGCAAGAGGCCTGCAGGAAAGAAGAACTTTCTCGGTCCTAAGAAGGACCAACAAAAGTTCAAGAACTCCGGCAACGCCAAAGGATCCAAGACCGGCTGTTTTGTATGTGGCAAAGCAGGACATTATGCCAGAGACTATCGGGTTCAAAAGATCCAAAACAGCAAGGTAAATCTCACTGAGATAGATGACATAATTGTACGAATAACGAGGTACAACTTGATATTTTAATTCTTAGATTAGAGTTGATCCTGTTTGACCAAGATATATAGTATCTTGGTAGGTAAATATTAGGAATAGTATGTTTAGGCTAGTTTTGACCTCGGTTGACCAAGTTTGACTGCTTGACCAAAAGTCAACTATCAGTCAACACTTGGCCTAAAAATGTCTAGAACTTGACCAAAGTTGACCAGTTGACCAAAAGTCAACTGTTAGTCAACATTAGCCTAGTTTGACCTAGAGTTGACCAGTTGATCAAAAGTCGACTGTAAGTCCACCTTTGACCCAGTTTGCCTTAGTTTGAACTAGTTTGACCCAGTTTGTCTTAGTTGTCTTAGATTGTCTCAGTTGGACCTAGATTTCATAGCATACGCTATTTGAACCCTAATTAGCTTATATATATCTTAAATTTAGGTCAGTGGCATCACTCTGAGCATCGACCCCATTTGACAGCTCAGGACCGCAGCCGAGTACATTCTCTGATAGTAGTTCCTTGTCTTGATATTTTCTGTATCCGATTCAGTTATAGTATTTTACTTGATTCTCATCACGATGGTACACGGACTAGTATACGCCGGATCCTGGCATGGGATGTTATTCCTGGACTTTTTTGGTATATTGATACATTTCCTGTCTTGTTTTCTGTACTTGTATAGACACCGATTCCTGAGAGGGAGTAGCTACCCTCTTAGGGAATCCCGTGTCATGACGTGCTATGTCCGGATCTATATACTACTCGGGGATGGGGAGTTATTATAGGTTATGTGATCAATATCCCTACTTGTATTCCTACTACTTGTTCATAGCTATACCCCCGCCTCACGACGGGTAAAGTCTGACCCTACTTGTTCATAGCTTTCCATTGTGGCCGGCCTGATCCTGTATTCTCGTATTTCCTGTTCATAGCCGGTCAAATGGAACAGTCTGATCTTGACCCAAGCCGATCACATAATGCTATAATATCTCGAGGCACATTTTATGTTTACATTATACATCAGATATTCCTGTACTATTCTACTTTCCTGTACGTTACACCCTGACATAATTTTCCAGTTTATATATCCTGGTTTACCTATAGTCTTGGTATATCATCTTGTATTCCATTATGATCGTCTCTTACAGCATTTGTCAATACTATAAAATGTTGTTAGTTTATGTACTCGTTCCCTTCCTGACTGGATACGTTGATAATATTTTAGGAGTTGTTATGCCATTATTGGACTTCAAGATGTTGCTAGCTGAGGTGGATCTCACTATTCTTCTCTGTGAGTTGCTTGGTAGTTATCCTTAGTTTGTCTTATTTTTTCTTCTTTATTTTCCTGTCTTAGGATTCCTTCTAGTAGTTTCTAGTTGTTCTTGTGCCTTAGTTATCTTTCATGTTTTATCTTCTTTAGATGTTGGGTTATGATTGAGTACATTTGTAGTTCATGGATCTTCTAGATGTAGTGTATATTTATTGGGTACTAGACAGCGTTCTACCGTCGATACTGCGGCGTAGGCTTGACGTAACTACGTACTCGTTCACCTAATTAGGGTGCGGGTCGTGACACGTTTTTGTGGTGGCCCATGCAGGTCAGAGTCGTAACTAGTGTGACTTCGTAGTGGTGCTTGACTTAGAGCGCTGCTACGAGCCTGCTATTAGGATATAGGTTCTAGGTTATGATAGGAGTTGCTCAATCATTGTTAGGAACTCTTGATAGATTCTAGGGATAACCCCTAAGAATCTTATTTCGAAAACTCTTGAATCTGTTCCCGCTTGTCTCTATTTACACTTCCTTGATTTGTTGTTGATTTGATTCCTGATGTTCGTTGTTGACTTTGATCTTGCATCGAGATAGTATATCCTGATAAGGTAAATGTCTGCTTTATTTATGGAGTTTAAAATTTATCGTAGCCATACAAGCTAGCATGACAAGGACATAGAGCCTGATTTTAGATATGCTTATCCTAGTTATGGAATTTGGATTTTCTTGCAGCCATACCGGTTGGCGTGGTAAGAATTACAGATGACATGATTTTAGGGTGTATACCTTAGTTATGGACTCTATCATTTATTGCAGCTATGCTTACTGGCGTGGCAAAAATTCTGGCAACATAATTTCAGGAAGACGTATACGGTTATCAGATTATACCTTAAATCGGATCACTTTGTTACGACTGGATGAGCAAGAACAAATTCTTATCATCATTCTTCCCCGTCTTTGTTAACTCTGTCTATCTACAGCCACAATTAGGATTTTCTCAACGTGATTGTTTGTGTTCCATCTTTTCTATGATTTGACTAAACTCTTCTTCGCTAACCTCTTGGGTAATTCTTCTTGTCTTTCCCAATAATTGTTGAAAGTGTCTCATGGGTTGATTCAGGAAAGGTTCAAAAAGTATATTTATCCTTATATTACAGAATCGGGAGTTCGCATCCAGAGGAATACTGGCGAGGTATGACTTCGGATAACGGCATCATGGTTAAATATGTTTCTCGAATTCTACTTGGACCACTCCCTAAGCCTTTTGACTAACATCTTCTCCTTTATTTTGCAAAAAAATTGTTTGAAAATATTTTACGAATTTGGCCAAGTTAAGTTCAGGAACCTATATTATCTGGCGTGACAGCTGTGCACTGCAGCCATCCGTCGTATTGTGGAACAAGGAAGTTAATCGCAGCCAGATGCACACTAGCGCGATAGTAACTTCATGTGACATAATTACGGAGGTATATGGTTATTGAGTTTTACTTCAACTACGTTCTATGCATCTCGTTTGGCCTCGTACTATTCTTGGAAATATTTCGACAATCTTTCATGTCTTGCTTGACCCTTACCTTGTCTGAATATTGATATGGATTGCTAGACCCAGTCTTAGGCCCTTGTTACCTTCTATTTTTGATGACTGAGATAGCTAAACCTTGTTAACAGATTATATAGTGTAACTATAATATGTTAAGTGTGATAGTGATGAGTATATTTTTCCTAGGGATTTATTGAGTTAAGCTTATAGGACAGATATGAGTGACTGACTATAGTGGACTTAGAAACCATTAAGAATGATTAGTTTGATAGTATATATTGATTTTAAGGTATCTTAGATGGAGTAAAGAATAGTATATTGTTGTGACTATGGATTTAGGACTAGAATCTTGTGCTTAGGTTCGATGACGTAGTTTATGATAGAAGGACCTTTGTTAAACCTGAACCAAATATCTGTAGAGAGAAACAACATAGATGATCACAAGGGTAGCAGATTGGGTACTGTAGCCATAGCAGTTGCATGTTTTAGCTTGACTTATTAGATGATTTTTAATTTCGAGGACAAAATTTTTATAAAGTGGGTAGGATGTAAGCCCCCTGAATTTAGGGCTTATTTTTTTTAATTTTATAAATCAATTATTTGCAATAGATATTATTATTTGATTTAATGTTATTTTCCGTGACTTTTACTTCTGGAGCGTCAGGGATGCCAATCTCTGGAAACTCTCTTCATAAGTGTGTAGTAGACAAGATTACCTTCATGTTGATATATCATGTCCCATCCAAACTTGTTCTCTTGTACTCTTTTTGCTTCACACAACTTTGGATCAATTTAGACCATTTGATCATTAAATAATTATTAATTGATTTTTCCACTTTTATCTTTGATCATCATATGCATGTTACCGTGACTTTTAATTTAGGAGCACAAAGCTAGTCATTTTCTTGAAACCAACTTCTCATGCATGACCTACTCGAGACACCCTACACCCATGACCTTCGTGTCCCACTCAGACACACCATCTTGTGCTTCATTTGCTTCGTACAACTTTTGGAGCAATTTAGGCCAATTAATTATCCACCGTAAAATGTGACCTGACTTCCAATTTAATTTCGGGACCCGACATTGACCCAACCTAGTCGACCCAAAATATGGACATGGCCCACACGAAGCCTACTACCCACATGACACTTGTGTCCTATTTATTTGAGCTCCTGCATGCTACTTATTTACCCATGATCATAAATACATATTTAAATTCAATTATTGCACCATGTCCGATTTTAACCGACCTGGCTCAACCAAACACAGTCCAAGCTTCATGTTACCCTCCCAAATGACACCCTCACTCACTTTACCTTTAAAAAAATATTAAATTCCTAGTCTACCTCTTTTAAATATTCCTTGGATAACCCCCTTGATTTAAATCCCTAGAGAATGACTTAATTCTCATTAAATCCTAGCCTTTGGATTTCATACATCAACATCACCACCCCCCATTCTCACATAGCAGCCAACACACACCCCCTCCATATTGGCCGGCCCTAACATATAGGAATCCCTCTCCCCCTCTCATTTATTACACACATGCACATAATAACTCTCTCTCTCTCTCTCTCTCTCTCTCTCTCTCTCTCTCTCTCTCTCTCTCTTTATCACTCACAACCCCATCCCATTTTCCTCATCCTCTCCACATTTTTTCCCCATAGTTAGCTGAACAACACCACCACCCCAACACCACCATCCCCGACTTCAGCTCCTTCTCCCTGGCGTGCCACTGGTTCCTATGCACAGCTGGTATAACCCTCTTCCTATCCCTCCAGTTTTGTTTCATTGTGAGCACGTTTGATTGGTTGAATTTGATGCCAAAGTTGGCCGCCCGAATTCGTAATTTCCAACTTGTAAAATTCTATTTTTGAACTCGGGACTCTGGATTCAATTTCTGACACCACCAGTAAATTCGTAGCGTCGTTCTGGCACATTTTCATATAAGTTTGTTAGATTTGGAGGACATGGGCCCTGGCACGCATTTCGGTGGAAAGCGAGCCCCACAGTCCGGACAAACGGGACTTTTTGATGCCAGCTCATCGGAATCCAATTCTGGATATACCGTTGAGTTTGTATCATCATTCTGGACTCGTTGATATATAATTTGCAAGATTTTAGTAGATATTGGTTCCGATACGTATTTTGGTGCAAGTCGGATACCAATATTCGGGTCAACGGGTCATTTTGAGATCGGTTCATCGAAATCTAATTCTGGATATACCGTTGGGTTCGTATCGTCATTCTGGATTCGCGAACATATAATTTGTTAGGTTTAGTGGACTAGTATTCTTGCACATTTTTCGGTACAAAGCGGGTCCGACACGGACACCGTCTTGACCTAAAATTACCTTTTTGCCCTTGTGTCCAAATTGGACTTATGGATAGGCTATCCTAGCTGTTTGGACCATTTTGGATACGTTGGTGATGTTTGTTTCATCATTCGACAATGTTTGTAGATATTTTCTCTGTGTATTACCTTTTATTATAATTAATTCTTATTTAGTTCGTATTTCGGAATTAGTACAACGAAATTGAGATCAGTCGATTCCAGTGATCTCACATCCCTGAAATTGGCAAGATGATCATGTGGATCACTGTGATAAGATTACTAATCTTACCGTTGATTATCTTATCTTGATTTGTATGTCATAGGTTTTGATGTACGAATAACGAGGTACAACTTGATATTTTAATTCTTAGATTAGAGTTGATCCTGTTTGACCAAGATATATGGTATCTTGGTAGGTAAATATTAGGAATAGTATGTTTAGGCTAGTTTTAACCTTGGTTGACCAAGTTTGACTGCTTGACCAAAAGTCAACTATCAGTCAACACTTGGCCTAGAAATGTCTAAAACTTGACCAGAGTTGACCAGTTGAGTCAACTGTTAGTCAACATTAGCCTAGTTTGACTTAGAGTTGACCAGTTGATCAAAAGTCGACTGTAAGTCCACCTTTGACCTAGTTTGCCTTAGTTTGAACTAGTTTGACCCAATTTGTCTTAGCTGTCTTAGATTGTCTCAGTTGGACCTAGATTTCATAGCATACGCTATTTGAACCCTAATTAGCTTATATATATATCTTATATTTAGGTCTGTGGCATCACTCTGAGCATCGACCCAATTTGACAGCTCAGGACCGCAGGCGAGTACATTCTCTGATAGTAGTTCTTTGTCTTGATATGTTCTGTATCCGATTCAGTTATAGTATTTTACTTGATTTTCGTCACGATGGTACACGGACTAATATACGCTGGATCCTGGCATGGGATGTTATTCCTGGACTTTCTTGGTATATTGGTACATTTCCTGTCTTGTTTCTTGTACTTGTATAGACACCGATTCCTGAGAGGGAGTAGCTACCCTCTTAGGGAATCCTGTGTCATGACGTGCTATGTCCGGATCTATATACTACTCGGGGATGGGGAGTTATTATAGGTTATGTGATCAATATCCCTACTTGTATTCCTACTACTTGTTCATAGCTATACCCTCGCCTCACGACGGGTAAAGCCTGACACTACTTGTTCATAGCTTTCCATTGTGGTCGGCCTGATCCTGTATTCTCGTATTTCCTGTTCATAGCCGGTCAAATGGAACAGCCTGATCTTGACCCAAGCCGATCACATAATGCTATAATATCTCGAGGCACATTTTACGTTTACATTATACATCAGATATTCCTATATTGTTCTACTTTCATGTACGTTACACTGTGACATGATTTTTCAGTTTATATATCCTGTTTTACTTACAGTCTTGGTATATCATCTTGTATTCCATTATGATTGTCTCTTACAGCATTTGTCAATACTATGAAACTGTTGTTAGTTTATGTACTCGTTTCCATCCTGACTGGATACGTTGACAATATTTTAGGAGTTGTTATGCCATTATTGGACTTCATAATATTGCTAGCTGAGGTAGATCTCACTATTCTTCTCTGTGAGTTACCTGGTAGTTATCCTTAGTTTGTCTTGTTTTTTCTTCTTTATTTTTCTGTCGTAGGATTCCTTCTAGTAGTTTCCAGTTGTTCTTGTGCCTTAGTTATCTTTTCTGTCTTATCTTCTTTAGATGATGGATTGTGATTGAGTACATTTGTAGTTCATGGACCTTCTAGATGTAGTGTATATTTATTGGGTACTAGACAGCGTTCTACCGTCGATACTGCGGCGTAGGCTGGACGTAACCACGTATTCGTGCCCCTAATCAGGGTGCGAGTCGTGACACCCTTTGTATAGATTTACATTTTTGCCTTGATGATTATGTAGTTTCTATTGATGTATCTGGATGACTGTATTAACAATAGTTTAGGGTTGCTTTACTTTTATCGGATTTGTTTCTGGATATCTATTGTAAAGGTATACACAAAGCATAGTTATATCTGTGATGGTCGTGGTGATTTGTGTTCTGGGTAGATTTATAGAAGCTGTGATGAGTATGATTGAATTTTATTCACTGGATGTTATGAGGTTTATATACAGCTTACTACGTTGTGTCTTCCAACGTAGGCTGGACGTATCCGACTCATATCTGATTATTCGGAAGCGGGTCGTAACATTCATGTTTCGTGTCGTGATTTGAATCCATGATTACTAGTTTGACACGAAATACCTTAGTATATATGTGATCAAAATTCGTACTCCGTGCTACAGTGCCTGACAGCTAATCATACACTACACGTATGATTGAGCCTGACCATGTAGATCCCTCAGCCGATTATATATAGAACGTGGTATTTCAAATGTACTTAGTATGGATATGACTTATGCATTTCATATTGATTATGTCACATGCCTTGATCTCATGCCATGATTGTTCCTTTTCATGTTTATATATTTGTCATATCATGATTACAATTTACTCATTTCTGTTCTTTTACTCTGTTGCATGTTATATAGTTTCTATCATATTATGAATAGTAGATCATGTATTGTACTTGCTCCTATCCTGACTAGATAAACATTTTTATCTCTGTTCTTTTACTATGAGGCTTATCACGGCATATCTGAGGATGCAGGAGATGATATAGTTACATGTCTTTTGGGTCCATTGTTCTCAACTCCCACCATTATTAAATGGAAGGAATAAACGTCCCCAACTCGATTCACTGATCTTCTACCATCCAGACATGGTCTTATAGCTCTCTTCGGTAACCAAAAGAATCACTCGAGTTCGGTACTTGACATTTGGATTTTCATATTCATTAATTTTGTGACCGGCCGCTGCATTTTGGTCGTCGGTAGATGTGCTTTCGAAAACACCAACCATCGGTAGTTTTCTTTACCGCCTCCCCACCCAAAGAAACCGCCATCACCTCCTCCTTCTCCACCGCCGCCGTCGTCGACAGGTTCTCCTTTCTTCATCCGCCTCATCCAAACCCGAACCTTAACCCTATTTTCTATTCACTGGAAGTAATTAATCCCTAAAATTGTGCTCATATATATATATATATATATATATATATATATATATATATATATATATATATATAAGAGTAACCGCTAGAGCAATTGGTTGCATTAATTATTGCTGATGTGTCTTTTTCTCCTTTTTTGAGTTTTTTTTTCAATTTTTCTTATTTTTCAAAGCAGCTATCACATTAATTCTTTCCATTTTTTCAAGACAACTTAATTTCAATTATTAACGCCATCACACAACACACTTTTCCAAATTTCGGAAGTAAATTAATATCATACCAAGTGCCAGCATCTTTACACCCACACATAAATTCTTTCCTATTTTTCAAAACAATCACCACACTTGGAAACATTTTTTCAATTTTCCATAAGCACCTACCATTACTTAAAACTTTTTTTTTCAATTTTCTAAAGAAGCCATCACATATTAATCCTTTCCAATTTTTCAAGACAAATTAATTTCAATTATTTACACCATCACACAACACACTTTTTCAAATTTCAAAAATAAAATAATACCATACCAACTGCCAGCGTATTTACACCCACACATAAATTCTTTCCAATTTTTCAAAGCAACCACCATTACTTGGAAACTTTTTCAATTTTCCAAAACAGCCACCATTACTTGGAAAGTTGTTTTTTCAATTTTCCAAAACAAGCATCACATATTAATCCTTTCCAATTTTTCAAGACAAATTAATTTCAATTATTAACACCATCACACAACACACTTTTTCAAATTTTTAAAATAAATTAATACCATACCAACTGCCAGCGTATTTACACCCACGCATAAATTCTTTCCAATTTTTCAAAGCAACCACCATTACTTGGAAAAAAAATTCAATTTTCTAAAATAGCCACCATTACTTGGAAAGTTATTTTTCAATTTTCCAAAGCAACCATCACATATTACTTCTTTCTAATTTTTCAAGAAATTTAATTTTAATTATTAACACCATCACACAACAATACACCTTCCCAAATTAAGTTTTGAACTTTTCCATACCATATCAAGTGCCAGGTTCACCACCACATAATAGCACACATTTTCATTACTACTTTCCAACTTTTTCAAAGCAAATCAGGCAGCCAAGCAAGCAAATACCAAATGGTCCCATAATAATACATAGAAATCTCAAACGTTAGCATGTATAATTGTGATAACAATAAATATCTTTAATTGGATTATTAATTCGTACATTTTGAATTGATATATATATATATATATATATATATATATATATATATATATATATATATATATATATATATATATATATATATATATATATATATATATATATATACACAACATCAGTTATAGGAATGCATTTGTCCTTTGTCAAAGTTTTTTTTTCCTGTAAACACTTTTCAGTACTACTTCACTTCATTAATCGTAAGTGTTTCATCTAGTACGTTGTTCAATTTACATTTACTAATACTTACTAATTGTTTTGTTAATATGTTGTATAAGGTGTTGCAACTCTCTCTAATTGTATGTTCGGTTCAAAACTGTAGCTAAATGGTGAGCTACCTGAGGTTGTTGAATTTAGGCAAAGGTATTAACAACTCAAGCTCAAGTCTATCATTATTTTATGTTTTTTATGATATATAAATGATTAATTTACAAAATATAGATTGTTATTAGTTTAATGACATTTTTTTTGGTAGTCTAAAAGGTGATCAAGAAGGATCAAGCATGGTTAGTAATTTCACAACCAGCAATCAAACTGATGCTAATGAGGAGGCTTTTCCAATATCTTTGACCAAAATATTGGATGAACTTAGTGAGACAACAACGATATTTTGGTTTGATAATATTACTTTAATAAATTCTTCATTTAATTTAGACTTGTCATTTTATTACTAACTTTGTTTATATTTATAGGAATGTGTGTGTGTTGTTGTTGCCACTGTACTCTGCATTGAAACAGAGTACAACTGGTTGTACAATGCATGCCCTAATGTAGGAAAAAGTCAAGAAAGAAGAAAACAAATATTGGTGTGAGAAAGATGACTTTGTTAAGTATGTTAATCCAAGGTTGGTTGAATTAAAATCAAATAATATTAGTTTGATGTTTGTACAGATTTTTTATGATTGTCATAGCAATTTAAGTTTGTAATATTTTTGTAGTTACAAGGTTCAGCTCCGTGTAATGGATGAAACATCATCTTCTGCTTCATTTGTTGTCTTTGAAAAAGATGCATCTAGGATAATTGGAAAAAGTTTTTCGCAAATCAGATCTGAACTTCATGGTTTGATTTTGTAAACATATGGTGTTTAATGACTTTTTATTTGTATTATTCGTATGCTAGTACATTTTATGTTTTTGTTAATTTGTAGAATGGATATATAGAGAATTTTCCCGATCCACTGAATTTATTTGTTAATAACAAATACATTTTCAAAGTTAAAGTTTATGAATATAACCTAAAGGAAGAATTCTCTACTTATATTGTCATCAAAATGTCTTCTGATTCTGTCTTGATTGAAGCATGTACCAAAAGTATCGATGTAACACAGGTCTGTTAGAGTTTTTGTTTTTTTAGACTTTTTGTTACATACTTAGTAATTTGAAATCTAATCAATTTTTTTTATTGAAGGATTCCATTACTGGAGATGCCCATGGAGATTCATGCAATCAAATTACACCTACTAGCTCGAAGACCCGCAAGATGTTGATCTTGAAGGTGTAGGAGAGGCAAGCGATGGGGATGGTGATTTTTCAACAACCAAGGTTATTCAAAAAGATAAAAGTGGAGAAGTAAGAGTTCTAAACATTTAGTCATGTCATCAAGTCTGATTGTTATCCTTTTGGTTTAAGTTTGGATTTTGTTACGAGTCTGATTTTGGTTTGAGGGTATGTTTTGCTTTGATTTGGAATTGTTGGACACCATTTTATTTTGGTGATTGTTAATTTTTTAATGTTCGAATGGATCGGACAAACTATGGATTAATGTTACGTTTTATTAAACCATTCATGGTTGGGTTAGGAGTTGGGTTCCTGATAGTTCAGGAATTCCTAACTCAATATAAATACCAGATGATCTTCTTATTAAAGATGCCAAAAATCCTGTTGAAGCAATTGTTGATAGCACTTATCCTAATTTGTTGGAAAATGGTCATAATTGGAGATATTTGCAAGAGCGAGCTGTTCTCGCACCAACTTGGGATGTTGTGAACAAGGTTAATGAATATATGTTGTATGTATGTCCCGGAGAAGAGGTCACTTATATGAGTTCTGATTCCATCTGAAAAGTTGATGCACATTCAGATAGTGTTGAAGATATGTACACTCCAGAATTTTTGAACACTATTACTTCTTCTGGGTTGCTGAATCACATATTAACATTGAAGATTGGGGTACATGTGATATTGCTTCGCAATATTGATCAGACTGCTGGATTGTGTAATGGTACTCGATTGGTCGTAACTCATTCGGAAAAACATGTGATAGGAGCTGAAGTAATTACTGGTTGCAACGTGGGACACAAGGTATTCATTCCTCACCTTTCTCTGACTCCTTCGGATATCAAATTACCCTTCAAATTCCAACGAAGGCAGTACCGCCAATGACTTTCACATGTCGGACTATATTTTCCATGTCCTGTTCTTTGTCATGGTCAAATGTATGTTGCTGTTTCAAGGGTAACAAGAAAAGAGGACTGAAGATTCTTATTTGCCACAACGAAGACAAACCGTGTAATACTACTCAAAATATTATTTACAAGGAAGTGTTTCAAAACTTATAATAATTAATTTAATTTAATAAAATGTGCTTCATTACTTTTTTTTTAATAGTGTATAAAATTTTTATTTTTGAAATAAAAAATAAATTAAAAACAAATTTGTAAATCTTGCGGGTATATAACTAGTATGATGTAAAGTTGATTCCTTTTGGGGATAGTGCTGATTGCTATATTGCTTTTATGCATGCCAAATGATGATACGAAATTATACTATTTCTAAAACAAGCATAGCAGAAATGAGAACTTGACAAGAGTTCATGTTCACGGAGATTAAAGAAAGTAGTTTTTTTAATCTTTTTTTTAATTATAGAAATACATTTTTTTAAAGTAATAACCCAGTTTGGCTAAACGCAGGACAAGGAAGAAAAAAGAAGAAGAAGAAGAAGAAGAAGAAGAAGAAGAAGAAGGAGATGAAGGGGTTTGGGAGGCTGCTTGCTAGAAGAATTCTACTGAACCCAATCAAAGAGAAGAGCTTGCCAGAAGAATTCTACTGAAACCGATGGTAGTGACAGTACCTCGGATTGTCTACCTTCCCAACCTCGTCGGGACGCTTCGGGTCCGGCAACTTGATCTTGTCATCCTGCTTCAGTATCTCGAAGAGTTGCAGGGTGTCTTCATCGTTGAAAGAATAAACCTCCTTTGGCCTTGGTGCAAGTGGAGGCTTCTGGGTAGGTGCTGATGCACCTTTGGAAGCATTGACAGTCAATGCCTGTTTTCCCTTCGTCTCTCGTCCAGGGTTGTTGGCTGCAGGCCGTTTCCCCTTGTCCTTAAAGGCAGGGAAACTAACTCCCAGAAGGCGAGCATTGGACGCCTTCTTTTCTGCTACTTCGGCTTCGATGATCAAGGAACTCCAGTCGGGAGGAGGAGTAGAGTTGAGCCAGAGTTTGACCGCAGGTAGCATGTTCATGCCGCAGGAGGAGAGAAGTGCATGTTCTGGCATGCCCGGGGGCAGTCTGAAGCAGGCCTGTCGGAAGCGTTCGATGAATACTCGAACTATTTCCTTCTCCTTCTGACGTATCTCTATGAGGGACGCCATTGTCATGTCCTTCCCGCCGTCATAGAAATGGTCGAGGAAGAGACGCGTCAAGTCGTCGAAGGAAGATATGGAGTTATCGGGGAGACTGCAGTACCAATCATACGCCACTCCCTTCAGTGCCCCGATAAATATGCTGGTGAGTAGTGCGTCCTCCTTCGGGAGATGTCCCGTTTGAGACTAGAAGTACGTCAGATAGCGACGCGGAGAGTCCTTCCCGTCGTATGGCATCAATGTTTGTGGTTTATACTTAGGAGGATAAACCACTTTGTTCCATTCGAGAGGATATGGTTGGGGGATCCCCATCTTTTGGCGCTCCTCTTGTCTATTCTTGGACTCAAAGCGCTCGCGCAAGTCCATGATCATTTCGACCACGTCTTCCATGGAGCTGGGAGTCGGGAAAGGTGGTACCGCCTGGAGTTGAGCATTTGAAGGCTCCGACGTCCGTGGTGCTTCGCGACGATCTGTATCCAAGGATACCCGTTGAAGGGGTACACTTGATTCTCTATTGGCCCCTGGGTCAGGACCGGTAGAAGGCGCTCTGGCCAAAGCGGACCGTATTTCAAACACTGCTTGAGTCAGTGTTTGCATGGAGGCAGAGAGGGTTTTGAGTCCTCCCTCCAGGGTATCCATACGCTGGACGAGGTCCGCTGGCAGCGCATCAGGCTCGACATCACCCCCAGTCATGTATACTGTCATGACACGGCTAGAGTCGGATGGATCAGTTGAGGCTTCGCTTTCGGCCTCGCTCTCTTGTAAAAGAGAAACTTCTCCCGGAGCCTCGTCTTGGCTACCCCCAGCTACATTCTGGAGGACATCCTCGTCTTCAGGAGCATCCGCAAGGGCCTGACTACCTCCAGTTCTGTCTTGGAGGACTTCTTCGTCTTCGAGACGCAGGTCCACAGGGGCCAGACTACCCCCAGCTATGTCCGGGAGGCTGACTTCGTCTCTATGATGAAGATCCACCCCAGCTGTGCTCTGGAGGACATCTTCATCTTCAGAAGGAGGATCAACAAGGGCTTGACTACCCCCAGCTTCCTCCAAGATCTTCTTTCTCCCCCGAGTGCCTTCAAACACTCCGGAGGACGGGACAGTTGTCTTGGTTTTCCTCGGCTGGCTCTTGGACGAGGACGAGGAATTGCCAGTAGCCTTTCGGATTGACGAGGAGTTAGAGATTACGTTGCATGAAGCAACCTTTAGTTCTGGCTCCTCCTTCCCGAGGCGACGTCGGAGGGGTGTTGATGACTGCAACCGCTGGAACACCGACTGTCTTGGTGGGACTGCTGCCTTACAACAGCAGTTGATGGTGACTACAGCACAAGTATGCCCTGTGAGGGGTGCATTGTGCTTGTCAATCGACTATCCTGATCGGCGTTTGTGAGTGATCACATTACGCAGATCGTTGGAGGAGAGTGCCACCTTCGCACCTCCATCAGGCGTATGGCAAGGCCAAGCGCCGGGGTGGTAAAGTGAATGCTCTGCCCCCTGATCCAACACCAAACAGGCTCTCAGATCAGTAGTGGGGGAACAACATTTACAGTGACTTGAACGAACCTCAGACGCACAACCAGTGGAGGCGCGGGAGTTCAAGACCACAGGGTTTGCCTTGCTCGACTTGGTTGCGAACGCAACAGATGCGCCCAAGTAAGACAAGGACTTTGAAGGTCGACTCATTTCCGACGCAAAAGCACCCAAGTCGACCTTATACAGCTTACCATCAGCAGCGCGCATGATTGTGAGCGCATGCTTCTGGTTTGCTACCGGCATAGCACGTTTGATGCGCATGACCCGAGTTGCCTTGGACTTCTTCGTACCAGCCCGCTGGGGTGCGTAGTACTCAGAGTCCAAATTCTTCTCGCCACTACAGCGAGTGAGTCTGTCAAAGACAGAGACCTTCTATGGCGTATCAGAGGTGATGCGTAGGGCATTAGCTGCGCCCCTGCTCCGTCGACGCATCTTCCTCGCCTGAGAGAGAGATGGCTGGGGAATGTGGTCAGCCGCACGTTTCTCCAAGAGATATGCTGCACCGGTAGGCGCATCTTGGTTGCTGAGGACGTTAGCAAGAAGAAAAAGCTGCATTGGCGCATCCCCTTCGGTGGTGGTGCCAGAGGCGTCGACCTTGCGCACCCAGACTTGGCGAGTCTTCTTCGGCTTCGGCAGCCGCTTCGAAGGACTCGCACTGCCTTCAGAGCTGAACTCCTCATACGCCTGTTGATTGAAGCGTGCGACCAGCGTCTTGTGGGAGGAGCCCACCTTCACATCGTCGGATTGCTACACAGCTTTCTCGGTGGAGGAGAAAGAGGTCCCCAGCAGAGTCGCCAGCTTGTTTGCTATTAAAATCTTTTGATTGCAAATTTCAATTACAAACAGAACAGTGTTACAATGTAGGACTTAGACGTAGTCCTAGTAATACACTTTTGTTTATCTGGGTCCCTTGTGCCGATGGAGCGAATGGTAATGCGTTGACTCCGTTGACGATCTGACGACGGTTCTCGGTTCTCTGAAGGTCTGAGTTGCACTGGGTGCTGGAGCTTGCGGAGAGGAAGAAGACGTTGAGTGTCTGTATCTGCCTCTCTGTGTGTGCTCGTAGGTCTGTCTCTGTATATGTATGTCCGTGGATCTGTGTAAGAAGGAAGTGATCCCTCTATTTATAGTTTTGCAGGCTGGCTGCTCATGCGCACATATATAGGATACGCCTGTGCGTGGGGACGCCACGTGGTGATTGCTGATGGAGGCGCATGGACGATGCGCTCTGATTGAGGAGTTGAACCCTTCATGTTGCCTTTGTGGGCTGCGACCGAGCTGACACGTAGCAATGGAGAGGATCTTTCAGTTGCTGAGATCTTGGGTGATTAGCACCCCTTCGTAGGCTAAATCGAGTCAAAGGACACGTGTCGTAGGTCCATGGCTCAAAGATCTCGAATTTGGTGGAGAGTGATCAGATAGGATGTGCCTGGGATTGGGCGCATGAGGAGACTTTGGCTTGTAACCTTTAGGAGTCACGAACCAGTCTGGGCGCATGGCTTTTGAGGCGCATGCGAGGCTTCAGTAGTGACTTTGACTTCTGTCTTTAGGGATCAGAAAAAAGTCTGAGGTGTATGACTTTTGAGGCGCATGCAGAGATTTGGGCGCATGGCTGCGGAGGCACATACAAAATAGTTGGGCGGCCATGTGGCTTGTAACTGCCGGAGAAAAGTAATGATGATGCTGACATCGACGATACTTCGTCTTCTGAAAAAGCTGTCAACTGTTCAGTCCTCGGGGGATGTGCTGCCAACTCTGTCACTTGAGCATTAATTGCTTAATGGGTGACGAGTCGGAATGGGAGCATGGGTCCATGTTGATTAGGATGCATGGATCTGTGCTTTGCTGGGCGCATCCATACAGGACGCTTGGTGCTGATGGCGCATCCTTATTGGTCTGTCTGTTGAGTTCTTCGGATCATTTAATGACTATCTGACTTAGCTGAATTCGAAGAGGCAAATTCATCATCATAAATACAAGTTCATTACACTAACTTCGGGAAGGTTGCCACTTGGCGCATGGGTTTGATTTGCCCTGGCCTATGAATAGCAACAGTTTGAGAGAGTTTTGTTGTCTCTCCCTTGACTTTTCGACGAAGATGGATTCGACTGATCCTCCTCCTTGGCAAGATGTTGTACTGTGGGTGATGGTTCTCCTTGTTCGAAGAAGCTTTGACGGTAAACTCCTTCAGAAGACAAGAACCCCAGGCTGGTAGATGCGCCTGTGCATTGACGAGAAAGTGATTCACTCTGACGGGGCGGAGTGATGCACTGGGATACGCCGGACTGAGACGACGCGGCTAGCTGAGACATCTGAGTGATGGGCCTAGTTGAGAGTAGGCTAATACAAAGTCTTCAATTGGCATCATGTTTCTGAGATGATGTCGGACAGGCACAGCATGTTGCAACTACTGGAACACAGACTGCCTTGGTGGTAGAGACACTGTCTTGCGGCAACAGTAATTGATGGCGACCGTAGCACAAGTGTGCCCTGTGAGGGGCGTATTATGCTTGTCGGTCGGCTCTCCTGATCGGCGTTTGTGAATGATCACATTACGCAAATCGTTAGAGGAGAGTGCCACCTTCACACCCCCATCGGGCGCATGGCAAGGCCAAGCACCGGGGTGGTCAACTGAGAGTGCCACCTTTACACCCCCATCAGGCGCATGGCAAGGCCAAGCGCCGGGGTGGTCAAGTGAATGCTGCGCCCCCTGATCCAACGCCAAACATGCGCTAAGATCAGTAGCGGGGGTACAGCATTTAAAGTGACTTGAACGAGCCTCAGACGCACAACCAATGGAGGCGCGGGAATTCAAGACCACAGAGTTTGCCCTGTTCGACTTGGTTGCGAACGCAGCAGATGCGCCCAAGTGAGACAAGGACTTTGAGGGTTAGCTCGTTTTTGACGCAGAAGCACCCGAGTCAACCTTGTACAGCTTACCATCAGCAGCGCGCATGATTGTGAGCACATGCTTCTGGTTTGCTGTTGGCATAGCACGTTTGAGGCGCATGGCCCGTGCCGCCTTGGAGTTCTTCGTACTAGCCCGTGAAGGTGCATAGTACTCAGAATCCAACTTTTTCTTGCCACGACAGCGAGTGAAGAACTTGCAGCCAACCCAGACGAAGAGAAGAACTGCTGCAACTTTTTGTGGCTCGAACGGGCTCCCTGGATAACGGGCTCCCTTTTTTTATTTATTTTGGTGCCCTTTTCAAAGGAGGCAAGAGGGGTCTATATATAGAGTGGAATGAGACCTCTCTTCTTCTCCTTTTCGATGTGGGATTAAAAGCAAGATCCCTTCTTCTTTTTTCATGCTTCTACATGCCTGACGCTTTCCCCTGAATTAGGCTTCAAATTCAGATCACACCTGCAAGGCGTATCGATCCCTGGAAGATCCTGATACCTGTAACGTGTGATTATCTTCTTAATATAATGAGACTGTGACAGCGCTAGTCCAGTGTCTGTCCGGATGATCTTGATCTCTAAGAACACATCAGCTTCCCCTAGGTTCTTCATACTGAACTTGCTCGAAATGAACTTCTTTGTCTCCGTGACACAGCCCATATCCGTACCTAGGATTAGCATATCGTCTACGTACAGACAAATGATCACACCTCTTACATCAGCGAACTTCGTATAAACACACTTGTCCGTCTCGCTGACCATGTAGCCATTTGACCTTATAACCTTGTCAAAAAATTTATGCCACATCTTGGAAGCCTGTTTAAGACCATACAAGGATTTCACCAACTTGCAGACTTTGTCTTCAAGATCTTTGACGACAAATTTCTCTGGCTGTTGCATGTAAATCTCTTCGGTCAACTCGCCATTTAGGAAAGCCATTTTCACATCCATCTGATGTATCATCATCTTATGTATTGCTACGAGAACAATCAACATTCTGATGGTGGTCATCCGGGCTACTGGAGCATACGTGTCAAAGTAGTCGATCCCCTGCATCTGAGAAAACCCCTTGGCTACCAGCCTAGCCTTGAACTTGTCAATAGTTCCGTCTGCTTTCATCTTCTTCTTGAAGATCCATTTGCATCCGATGGGTTTCACTCCTTCAGGAGGATCAACCAACACCCAAGTGTTATTTGAGGTGATGGAATCAATTTTATTGTCAATCGCCTCCTTCCAGAAAACCGCGTCTCTGGTCTTCATCGCCTCATCATAGGTAAGCGGATCTGCTTTCACATGATAGGTAACAAAGTCATTTCCGAAGTCCTTCGGCCTTCTCACACGCTTAGCTGACGGCT
The DNA here is from genome assembly GCA_029216955.1 of Iris pallida. Taxonomy (NCBI): domain Eukaryota; kingdom Viridiplantae; phylum Streptophyta; class Magnoliopsida; order Asparagales; family Iridaceae; genus Iris; species Iris pallida. The sequence goes on along the minus strand of JANAVB010009596.1, from coordinate 36,861,281 downwards.
CAGCTAGTTCTGGTTCAACCGTTGTTTCAACAACAACATCTTCTTGGACTACATCCTCATTGAAAACTTCAGTTTTCTGCGCACCCTCATTGTTCTCCGGAATATCCACAAGAACAATGTTCTTGTGCCTTGCAAATTTGTCTTCAAAATATTCTGCGTCGCGAGATTAAATGATATGATTTGACTCAATATCAAGAAATCTCCGAGCATCACTCTTCTCGGCATAACCCAAGAAGATCATCTTTGTAGTCCTTGTCCCAAGCTTCTGAATCTTCAGATCTGTAAGCTTAACATATGTCAGACACCCCCACACTCGAATGACATTCAAGTTAGGTCTGACCTTGAATCAGAGTTCATGAGGAGTAATGTCTGAAGTTGTATGAGACACTCTATTCAGAATAAAAGTGGCCGTCAATGCAGCTTTTCCCCAGTAGCACTTTAGAAGACCCACAGTCAACAACATTGAGTTAATCATTTCTGTCAACGTTCTGTTCTTCCTCTTTGCTACTCCGTTTGATTAAGGAGAGTACGGAGCCGTAGTCTCATTGACAATTCCATGTTCTTTGCAAAACGATGCGAATTCATGAGACCTGTACTCCCCACCTCGATCATTTCTTATTCTTTTGAGTTGTTGTCCAGTCTGCTGTTCAGTGTCGGTTCTGAACTCCTTGAATTTTTCGAATGCTTCGTCTTTAGCCTTCAGCAAGTAGACGAACGCATACTTAGAGATGTCATCGATGAAGGTTATGAAATACTTCATCCCGGCCTTTGTAGAGAACTGTTTGAAGTCACAGATATCGGAGTGTACCAACTCCATAAGATCTGTACTTCGATAAATCCGAGGAAAGAGTTTCCTTGTGATCTTCCTTTGAGCATAAACTTTACATTTCTCTACCTTACCCCCACATTTGGAGATAAGTCCTAGACTAGACATTCTGTTTATTCATTTACAATGAACATGTTCTAACCTATTATGCCACAACTCAAAAGTATAAGCAGAAGGAGTGATTGCATTAATTACATTGGACTGATTTACAAGCTGAATTTTGAACATTCCTTCGGTGCAAAAAGCTTTTTCGAAATATGTTGCCTTTATGGACATCACCATCTGGCCAGCATTGATGTCCATCCTAAGGCCTGCGTTGCAGAGTAGGCCTCCCGAGATCAGGTTTTTTGCGATAACAGGTACATGCTTCACACCTTAAAGCGTTAGAGACTTCCCTGAAATCAGCTTCAAAACCACCGTCTCGATCCCGAGAACTTCAGCTTGTGCCTGGTTTGTCACCGTAACCACTTCAAAAGTTGGTGTATAGGTGGTAAACCACTCCTTGCTGGAGCAGACATGGCAGGTGGCTCCAGTGTCTACCCACCAGTCAGAGTCAGCCCCCACCGCATCCACCTGCACAATCATAGCAACAACATCAGTGATCATAGATACCTTTCTAAGCTCTCCTTGCTCTGATTGCTTGGTCTTTGCTTTGCATTCACTTTTGAAGTGTCCCTTCTTGCCACACTTGAAACAAGACATCTGAGCCTTTGACTTCTTTTGCTTGAAGGAAGTTTCCTTCACGTTCAGATTGTTAGAGTCCTTCTTCTTGCTATGGGAAGCAGCATGCTTTTTCCTTGGTTTCTTTGTATGAACTAAATTGGAGTTAGCCAATTGCTTGGACAGTGCGTTCACCTTTAGTTGAGCCCTCATCTGGTCCTAAACATTGACTTCTTGTAGGAGATCTTCCAGACTGACCTCCAACTTCTTCATATGCATGTTTGCATAGAACTTGCTCCATCCAGCAGGGAGCTTCGAAACGATCCCTCCAACAACAAACTTGTTGGGGAGGGGCATCGCCTCGTCTTCCAACTTCTGTCGCAACTTCAGAACCTCTTTCACCTGCGGCATCATTGGCTTCTCGTCCTTAAAGAACGACTTGTGATATTTCTCAACAAGAAATATCTTGCTCCGGTTCTTATCATCTTCGTACAGTTTCTCCAGATACTCCTAAATCTCTCTGGTAACAGTCTTCTTTGAATAAGATTCGACAAGGAAATCTTCCATAGCATTTAGGATCATAAGCCTACAAATGCTATTGTCCATTCTCCACTTGGTCTGGTTCTTAGTAGCCGTAGAGATTGCGGCTGCAGATCCAGTCTCTGGAACAGTAGGTTCCTCCTCAAACAGCACGTGATCAACATCAGAGAACTGAATATTGAGGAAAACCTTTCTTTTCCAGATTTGATAGTGCTCACCATCAAATTGTTCTAACTTAGAGAAGTTAGGATTGACTAGTGAAGCACGAAAGTTTTCCATAGTAGCAATTAAGCTTTGAGATTGTTATTGCCAGCGCACAATTTTTGATGGAAAACTGAGAAAATGAAACAATTGTAAAAACAACGTTTCAACGCAATACTTCAAAGGAGGTGCGCAACAGAGATCCTTGTAGGATTCTGAGTTACGAAAATCTAAAAAGATTTCGTAACAGTAGCAAACGACAGTAGTATTTCTAAAAAGAAGATACTAAGCATTGCTATAGGCAGCAACAACTTGGATGACAGGCGATAGATGGAAGATTGCTGGGTGAATGATCACCATTGCTCAAAGCTTAATTCGTCTGACACGAATAGCTTCCAGGAACCTGCAAGTTCGACGGAGAATTTTGGAACACTCCGCTCTTCTGACTCCTCGGAACTCAGAGAGAGAAAGAGAGAGAAGAGAGAATCTTATATAGGCCCGCGCTGTAACTGCCCAGTTAGCAGAACGTTCGGGACGTGGTAAAAACTGCTCCTAAAAGTGCTGCAACTACTCAAATCATGCACATACCCGATCTAAGCCAACTGGCGCACATCGTTGGCCACCTGCGCAACATGCACTACCCGCGCAACGTGCGCACTTCGCGCACCTTGCACACTGCGCACAGTGCCACTTGCGCCACTTGCGCACTCTGCGCAACCTGCGCCAACTGCGCGCCAACATGCAGCGCCCACTAGCGCGCCACTGGGCCGCACAACTGGGCGCGCCACTTGGCCGCGCAACTGGGCGCGCCAATTGGCAGCGCAAGTGGCTCGCGCAACTTAAGCGCACTATGCGCCTAGCGGCGATGTTGACGTGCTAAGTGCAAATTGTGCCAACAAAATGCCACATTACGCCTCATGAGCCTGAGTCCGAGTCCGAGTCGCTAAGCCCCTACGGGGCTTAGCTCCATTAGAAATTAATTCCCATGAGCAAAAAACATGAATGCTTCATTGTTGATTTGTCCTTTTTTTTCCATTAGAAAAATACCCTCACATGGCACACCCATGTGCACCTCCACACCACTTGTGCATCTCTAAACAAGCATAGCTTATATATAGAGATACACTTCCTTTGCCCTAGCCGATGTGGGACTAAAGTTTCCAATGAAAAAGGCCAAAACCCAACATAATATACCTTTACTTTTTAGTTACATGAATATAAATATCCTCATCTTAATTTTTAATTCTACATCATCTTAGGTTCTTAAGAGACCTAAGCTTAATGGGCACAACCACTGAAACCTCCGTAGTCAATGTCACAAAATGAAAACATAGATTAGCAATAAAGTCAAGAAAGGTGTCAATGAAGCTAAATTTAAGGCCTGTCATGATTTGACAGTGATACCTACTATTTGTCTTTCCAGGAATCATAAGAGTATTCTTTGGAGCAGATTTCATAACAGTTACGAAGTCTGATGAAGCTTCCTGGGATTTCTTAAAACCTGAAATTTTTGCAGCAATAATGGACTTCTACACATCTGGAAAACCACTTTTTCTGGATTCAAATGCTGCATCTTCGATGGACACATCAATTCAAGAGGTACTTCATTAGTGACTATTCTATGGTTTTCTTTAGCTCATGCCCCTTGTTCAATATGAGGGCCAGTCTTTCTCAAACACATTAATATTTTTCTAATATCATTTCTATGAAACAGACTACTAATAGTAGATCTATGTAATCTTTTGTTCACTATTCAATTTTTGCCATATATAGTTAGAGTTCTCCCTATGTATGGGGCATAGTTGATTGACTTAATTATTCTCTATTATTTGCGCTTAGCAGATGCTGTGTTCTGAGTGGGAACAACTTATACCGTTGCTCTTTCTAAAACTAGAACCTTCCCTAATTATTATGCCTGACCCCTTCACATCCATATTTTATGGTTTTTTGTTCTCTATGGCCACGTTGTTGTGTTACTCTGTCTGCCTCTGGCTACACAGGTATATAACTATTTAACTATGAAAGTAACCTTATAATACCTTAAAAAGTTTTCCTTGTAGACATGCTGGGTTTAACTTCTAGCTTTATGGTTTGATGGCTAATTTCTCCAGTGTAGTTTGTTTAGGAAGAAGTTTGCTTAGATAAATGCTGAAGTATCATGTTGAACTACAAATTAATTGCTGCACTGTTTATCTAGTAATTCATGCACATTGCACACAGCTAGCTAGGGTTTTTGATCTTATACTTCTAGAGTTTGTTTTGGTCTAGAAGACGAAAAGACAGAGTTTGGTGTATCGGCAATTAAGATATGAGACTCATGACATAAATTTGTGGTCATGATCTTTTTTATGATGAAACCTTTCATTAAACATGATTACCATTTTGATTCCAAGTATATCAGGTTAGTCAAATACTTTATCATGCCTTACTGGCAGGTTATCATCATTCCAAGCCTCCTTCCACCAAAGTGGTGCCATCTACAGAGCATGATAAATCTCTACAAAATAATTGTTTATGATCAGTTGCCAACCTGATCTTAGCTCTCTGCACTGGCGCCAAAATCTTAGCCAAGTATCTATGTTCAAGAAACACCCCTGCCAGAAAACCTATAAAGCCACTTGGGCAGATAGTATACCTATATCTTAGTTAGGCAGTTTAAGCTCATGCATCCATGGTGCACCCTCCAAGTTCCCTTAGAGAGAAGAGTATATATATCGTCTGCTAATACACGACCCATTAGTGTTTGGACAAAAAAAATTTCCGTCATCCCATTTCGAGGACTCACGTAAATACCTCGGATAGTACCACAATCTGTTCTACGTCCAATAATGTGTTGAACTACTTCAACAGATGAAGAGGCAAGGTGTTATAATTTGCTATAGGGAATTGCATTCTTATTAATGACGCATTAAGCCAAGTGAGTGAAGGAATGACTTCCTGCATATTACTGAATTTACTTTGGTGCGTCTTTGATGTACTGTGGGTATGTTACATTGGAATTTATTAAGTAAAGGGAGTTGTGCTGCCAACTCAATTACGAATAACATAAAAAGTGCGTCACATGTCACGACGCTCCCTTTAGTGCAGGTTCTTGGAAGTGTCATGATTAATAACATTTCAAGCAGAAGCTTCAGAGTAAGTTTATGCACCTTGCATAAGAATTATGAGCTCCATTTGATATGGGAATAATATTTCACTTGATGAGTATAATACTCTGATGTGGAAGGAAACCCTCTGCAAGGAACAAAAATTGAACATATGAAAATGAGGTACTGAGTAGCAGTTTGGGGGCATTGGTGTTAACCACATTATTGATTGGGCTAGGATTGTAATTTAAGACTTGAGGAGGATAAATGTGTAGTTACGAATTTTTAGTTAGGAAAGTGGTTATGACTATTTGTAAGCGAGAAGGATACTTTTTGAGGAACTCAAGAAAGTGGTTTGATTTGATTTCTAAAGAATGAAAGTCCCGCGGGATATGTGTGCCCAATATCTAACGTGTTGCTGAGCTTTGAAGTTCTTGATGAAATATGGTTGCTCTGCAGAACCTTGAACTAAGAATTGTAAGAAGTGAGGTGATCGACATATTAAGGGATTTCATGTAGATGGGTATGGCATTATTGAAGTGATTGCGATTACTGATGAGTGGCAAGGGAAATTAGAAATAAGTGTAACTGGGTGCCTGTATTGCAGGAGTGGCGGATGAATTTGTGAACAATATTTATTACCTTTGCTGTTTTGAAGGACACTGTAAGCAGGAAAGATCATAAGCGTCACTAAGGTTTAATGTAAAAATGACTTTATATTTTTAAATAGCATCTGATTGGGGGATATAACGTGTCATTGTTGTTTAGTATCAAGACAATGTATCCATGTCGTGTTTCTCTTTGACGTCCTTAAGAAGATGAATGCATACATTTTTATATAAGACATTTATTATCTCTTTCCTAATTAGTAGAGACTTCTCCTGAAGGAGTTTCAGAGTTGCCCATAGAAAACTTCAGAGAAATGTGGGTTTAAAAATAGTCAATAATAAGAACAACTGTACCCACTCTACATTCTTATATAACAAAGACAAGTTTAAATTTTATGAAGCACATTGTGCTGTTAAAAGCACAGCAAGAAGTTTTTCAGTTATGAAGAAAATTAGGTAAAAGCATCAGACAGTAGAAGCTAGTGATCAAGTTGCTATGCAAATTAGATCACCATAAATGTGGCAGATAGGAAAATTTGCAATTCTTTGATATCCATTTTCTGACTTGTGAGTGAACTTAAGTCATATTTTGAAATTCAAAATATTTCAAAGGAGAAACCTGTAAAGCAAGAACTTATCCTTTCATAGGTTCGAAGATCATTCCATTTGGACATTGGGATAATGAAATGTGTGATTTTGTTTTGCTATTGTTAGAAGCAATAATCTCATTCTGCAGGTTACTTTCCATCTTTTGATTGCAGGCCCATATATTGATGGCCTCCATACATGAGCTGAGCTGGTCCTTGACTACATTGTCCAATTTGAAAGTCTCCAGAACTTGAATGGCATGCCACAAGAACTAAGGGCGTTAAAGGCCCAATATTGTATTGTCATAGGGGATGTTGAGCATGATCAGATGTTATTAGCACTACATTTTCTGAAAGACATTATTAGCACTACATGTTAGCTATTTAGTGGAAAGGTGGAGGCGGCATTATTGATGATAAGATGAGCTTATCTTTTGATGTGGCGTGGTGCATGTGTAGTGGAAACTGAACAGAGGTCCTAGAACTAGGTTTATAGACCTAAGAGAATTCGAGTGAAACGAGATCCTAGAACTAGGTGTAGAGACCTAAGAGAACTTGGATGGAGGCTGTTAGGAAGGATGTGGCTTTAGCTAACGTGGGAAAGGCGATGACCCTTAAGATAGCTGAATGGAAAATGAGGATTCATGTAGCTGAGTTGTGTCGCTGCTGTTTCCAAAAATGCAGATGCCTGATTGACATCTCTTTACTGTTGTAAGTGAATGTTGGTATATCACTTTTTACTGAAATCTAAATATGGTTACTGATGTTTGCTGAAAATAAGATCGAGAAGTTACTATTTCCATTAGTAGATCCCTTACAAGTTCATATTCTCTTAGATTATGTTACAGTTAGCATGTTTACTTTGCAAGTTTATAGCGTTAGTTCTTTAATTCGGTGGGGAAAAGTAGACTAATATGTAGTTCATGTGCTACTTCCTTTGTTATTGATGTCATCTACGATTTGATATGCATGAAAATGCTATACTATTAATATAGAGCAACAAAGGAATAAGACTATTGTAGAGAAAGAATTCTAGTCTACGAATTCATAATTGATCCTCATCCCAGATGACACAAATTTGATGTCATTCCTTGTTCTTTTTTACTTGGAGTAGATTGCTCTGGATAAACATAGGAGTAGGACAGAAGCAATAATTTCGTCTTTGTTATTTTTGTAGGATGATTCAGAAATTGTTGCAATGATTAAAGAACTTTTGGAAACTTGTATTCGACCTGCAGTGCAAGATGATGGTGGTGACATTGAGTATTGTGGATTTGACGAGTCTCTTTCTTGCTCTCGCACAACGATTGCTGATTATATTTAGTTTTCAAAACTGTTTCTACGCCATTGATGCTTGTAAACCCTTTTTTCTGCTTTGTTTTTCAGAGAAACTGGTATAGTGAAGCTAAAAATGCAAGGTGCCTGCAGTGGCTGCCCTAGCTCATCGGTCACTTTGAAATCTGGCATTGAGAATATGCTTATGCATCATGTTCCAGAGGTAACTAGTTATTCTCTCTTAATCTCCTATCATTTATGGCTTTGTGAGAGCATACACAAACTGCCGATCGAGACATCCATTCTAGCTTGTTTTCAGTTAGTCTTGGGCTTCATGAGCACAAGAATGTTATGATTGGCCCCTCCAAGAATAGAGAAAATGAAGGAAAACGCTAATAGACAGAAATAAGGAGAGAAACGAAGGAAATTTTGGAGAGAAAATAAATGAGCTAGCTATAAGAGCGAGAAACCTTCCAAAAAGAAGAAAATGAGTTGTTGGAAGAGGGAAATCTTCGAAATAATTGAGCTGTTTGAAGAGAAAGAATCTCAAATCATAAAAAGAACATCTAAAAATATAGTAAAAAGATAGAAAACTATTTTATATTGATAGAAAAAGATCATTTTTATTTAGCACGTTTTTTTATTAGGGGGTGGGGTGAGGTCGACAACCAGTCATAGAATATTGTCATATCTTGTGTGGAGCTTTCTTTATGCTCCATAGCTGATCCATTCTGATGGGAGAAGGCTTGGTGGATGATGATGGTGATGACATGTGGAATTTTGCACTACATTTTCGAAATAATGGAAACCCCGATCGTCAATGACCCAAATACGAGGGGTGACACCTCGATCCTCACACAAGCAAATTAGAAACAAAACTCAATTGATCAACTCAAGATTAATATCATTCAACATAAAACATCTTCACTTCTCTTCTACACATCCCTATTTATAAGAAATTGTTGGGAAAGAAACGCGGAAACCTTTCCCCAAACCGGAGAGTACCTGCGAGAGGACCGAGCAATACAACGCACGAACCCAAAAACAACCACACAAAACAAACCACGCAGACACAGAGAATTTTTGACGTGAAAAATCCTTGCGGGAAAAACCACGGGACGATCTGAGTCCAACCCTAAGAAGCCTCCACTAATGGAATAGAAGAATCACACCCTCTACAAACTCCTCCCGATCCAAATCGGATCCCCACAACACTTAGAAGCAAGAACAACGATTACAAGGCTACGAAGAACGAGAACGACGAGTAGAGATTACCCGAACGCGATCTCCTTCGAAAACGACCTTCAATCCTCCGTCTTCTCTCCCAAAGTTGCAAATGGCACTCTTGCCTCCTTCCTCTCTCTCCTCTTGTTGTGTGCTACAATTGTGTTACACTTGTGTTACCATAGATTAGGGTTTGGAAATCCCAACTTAACTCCCTAATCCCGCAACAAACCTGGACCGTTTGATTAGATCCAATGGTGAAAAATTACCCAGATTTTTGCCTCAGCCCCGACGACACAGAGTTCGGCCAGAACTCTGTGTCGGGCAAACAGAACCTACCAGCAACATTCTGGAATGGTCAGACCGAGTTCGGCCAGAACTCGGCCTGGGACTGAGTTCGGCCCGAACTCGGTGGCCCAGTTCCAGAAGCTCCCCTTTGGAGCAGCAGCAGCAGTAGCAACTCCTCGTTGCCTACTTCCCGAGCTTCTTCGACATCGAACGGCGCTCGTCGCACTCCGGAATCTTCTCCACATAGGTTGGGAATCCCACCCACTCCAACAAATCTCCCCCTTCACAACTATGGAGAGGATATCGTCATCCCGCCGATCTGCCTGCAGTACTCAAACTTCTCCCTTGGTAGAATCTTCGTGAACATATCAGCTCCGTTGTCATCTGTATGAACCTTCTCAAGCTCCGCGTCCTTCTTCTCAACCACATCCCGTATCCAATGATACCGAGTCTCGATGTGTTTGGACCGGCTATGAAACGTCTGATTCTTCACAAGGTGAATCGCACTCTGACTGTCGCAAAGCAAAGTATACTGCTCTTGCTTCAGTCCCATTTCCTGCAGCAGCTTCTTCATCCACAGCAGCTCCTTGCAAGCCTCCGTCGCCGCAATGTACTCTGCCTCTGTCGTCGACAAGGCAACACACTTCTGCAACCGCGACTGCCATGACACCGCTCCTCCCGCAAACATCATCACGTAGCCCGAAGTCGATCGCCTCGTGTCTACATCTCCAGCCTTATCAGCGTCGGTATACCCAACCAGCTTCGGCTCGTCACCACCAAAGGAAAGTCTCCAACCAGCAGTGCCCTGAAGATATCGTAGAATCCACTTGACCGCACTCCAATATACCCTTCTAGGATTTGAAAGATACCTGCTAACCGTACCAACTGCATGAGCAATATCTGGCCTCGTACACACCATGGCATACGTAAGGCTTCCCACAGCTGAGGCATATGGAACCCGCTCCATATCTTCCTTTTCGTCCTCGGTAGATGGACACTGCTCCTTAGTGAGCTTAAAGTGAGCCGCAAGGGGGCAACTCACTTTCTTCGATCCGTCCATACCGAAAGCTGAAGTACCCGGTGAATGTACTTCTTTTGGGACAAATGTAGCAGCTTGGACTCCCTCTCTCGGCTGATCTCCATCCCAAGAATAGTCTTCGCTGCGCCCAAATCCTTCATATAGAAGGTCGCGCCCAGTTGGCGCTTCAGCTCCGCTATCCTAGTGGCATTCCGACCCACTAATAGTATATCATCAACATAGAGCAATAAAATGATGAAATCATCCTCGGCAAAAAATCTCACAAATACACAGTGATCCGACGTCGTCCGTGCATAACCATGCTCCTCCATAAACGACTCGAACTTCCTGTACCACTGCCTCGGAGCCTGCTTCAGACCATACAAGCTCTTCCTCAACCGGCAGACCAAATGTGACTTGCCCTTCTCACAGAATCCCTCTGGCTGCTCCATGTACATCTCCTCCTCAAGATCACCGTGGAGGAATGCCGTCTTCACGTCCATATGCTCGACCTCCAAGTCGAGACTGGCTGCTAATGCTAGCACCTTCCGAATAGACGAATGCTTGACGACAGGCGAAAAGATCTCATCATAATCTACGCCTTTTCGCTGACCGTAGCCTTTAACTACCAGCCTCGCTTTGTATCGAGGGCGAGTAGCATCATCCGTCTGCTTCACTCTAAACACCCATCGATTCTTCAAAGCCTTCTTGCCCTTTGGCAACCGTACCAGCTCATAAGTGGAATTAGTGTGCAAGGAACTCATCTCCTCCTGCATGGCCTCTATCCACTCCTGCCTGTATTCGTCTTCCATAGCCTCTGCAAAACTTTCGGGCTCTCTCCCGTCAGTCAATAGCACATACTCATCCGGTGAGTATCTCGTAGATGGTTGACGATCTCTGTCGCTCCTTCTCAGTGGAGCCACTGGTGCTGGCTGTATGCCAACAGCCTCCTCCCCTTCTGGAACTGCCTCTCTGGCATGCTCATCCTTCTGAGGGACACCCTGACCACCATCAGCAGGCTGATGATCAAGGTTGGGAGCTACTCCATGTACTGGCTCCCCCATAACTGGATCCTCTGCGATGTCCTCTGGAAACTACTCGAAGCGAAATGACTCTAACTCAGGCAATTCCTCAGCCTCAGAAGGCGTCTCGGAATCCTGAGTGTTGGTCATGGTCTGATCCTCGACGAACACCACGTCCCTGCTTCTGTAGAGCTTTCTTCCCACCGGGTCGTAGAGTCTATAGCCAAACTCATTCCGACCGTAGCCGACAAAGATGTATCGCCTCGTCTTCGGCTCAAGTTTGGTCCTCTCGTCCTTCGGTACATGCACGAAGGCCTTACAACCAAAAGCCCGCAGGTGATTGTATGACGGCTCTTTGCCGTACCATACTTTGTCAGGCACATCACCCTGCAAAGGAGCACTAGGAGATAAATTAATAACATAAGCAGCTGTGAGAAGAGCCTCACCCCAACAACTGCCCGGCAAGTTTGCTTCTGACAGCAAACACCGCACCCTCTCCATCAGTGTCCTGTTCATGCGCTCTGCTACACCATTGAGCTGAGGTGTCTTGGGCGGAGTCTTCTGGTGTCGTATCCCTTGCTCTCTGCAATACACATCAAAGGGACCGATGTATTCGCCGCCATTGTCGGACCGAACACACAATAACTTCTTGCCCGTCTCTCTTTCAACAGAGGCCTGAAACTCCTTGAAAGTAGGCAGCACCTGATCCTTGGTCTTTAAGGCATAGACCCAAACCTTCCTGGAACAGTCATCAATAAAGGTTACGAAGTAAGAAGCACCACCAAGAGATTTTACCTTCATAGGACCGCAGACATCCGAGTGAATCAACTCGAGCAACGCCGGCTTCCTTGAACTTGGGTGACTCTGGAAAGACACCCTATTTTGCTTCCCAGCTAAACAGTGCGTGCACTTCTCCAACTTTGTAGACTTGAGCCCTGGAATCACCTTTCTGTTCACCAAGTAGCTCATCCCCTTCTCGCTGATATGGCCGAGCCGTCTGTGCCATAACTCGGTAGACGCATCACTGACTGCGTTCACCTCCTGTGCCCCCTGTGCGCTCCCCTCCATATAGTAGAGATCGGACTTCTTGCTTCCTCTGGCAATCACCATCGAACCTCTGGAAAGCTTCCACTGATTGTTTCCGAAGAGACTGAAGAATCCCTCGTCATCCATCCTTCCAATCGACACCAAGTTGAAACGGATATCAGGGACATGACGAACATCTTTGAGAACAAGAACCGCACCCGTCTTCGTTCTCAAATGCACATCTCCAACGGCAACCGCCTTCGACACATCTCTATTGCCCATCTTCAACACTCCACAGTCGCCTGTTGTGTAAGTGGCAAATAGTACCCTGTTGTGAGATACATGCGCTGAAGCCCCTGAGTCCACCAGCCAAGAATTGTTATCGCAGGCGAGGTTTATAATGACCTCATCACCTACGACGATCACATCGCCTCCATGCATCGAGGCCGCCGCTGTAGTGTTCTCTTCTTGCTTCCCCTTGTCGTCCTTCCTCTCTCTTCTAAGCGAAACAATTCCGCTTGATGTGGCCCTTCTTGCCACAATGGTAACACTCTGAGTCCTCGTACCGACCTTTGGACTTCCTTCTGCTCTTGTCTCTGCCACCACCTGGACCCCTGCTTTTGTCCCTTCCGCGGCTCTCTGAAACAAGTGCCTCTGAGTGATGGGATGTAGATGAAGTGCCCTGAGAACGTCTCCGCATCTCTTCATTCAGCACCCCGCTCTTGGCAAACTCCAGACTGACCACGCCCTCTGGAGCAGAAGCGATCATAGATACTCGTACGGTCTCCCACGAGTCTGGCAATGTACACAGCAGCCATAGTCCCTGAACTTCGTCGTCGAACTTGACTCCCATCGAAGACAGCTGGTCAACCACGCCCTGGAACTCACTCAAGTGGTCCGAAATAGACGCCCCATCCTTGTATCGCAGGCCCATCATCGTTCGGATCAGGAACAACTTGTTTACCCCGGTCTTCTTCGCATACAAGGATTCCAGCTTATCCCACAACGTCTTTGCGTGCTCAATATTGGCAACGTGGTTGTACACGTTCTCATCAACAAACTGCCGTATGTACCCACACACCTGTATATGCTCGAATGTCCAGTCCTTCTCGGATTTATCACTGGACTTCTCGGATACAAACACGGGTAGATGCAGCTTCTTGACAAACAGAAAATCTTTCATCTTGCTCCACCAATAGTGATAGTTGGTGCCGTTCAGGTTCACCATGCGCACCGGCTTCACGTCCATCTCTCCTCTCTAGTTTCTGTCAACTCCTGACACCCTTCTGAATTCCAGAACCTGCCTTTGATACCACTCTGTTGGGAAAGAAACGCGGAAACCTTTCCCCAAACCGGAGAGTACCTGCGAGAGGACCGAGCAATACAACGCACGAACCCAAAAACAACCACATAAAACAAACCACGCAGACACAGAGAATTTTTGACGTGGAAAACCCTTGCGGAAAAAACCACGGGACGATCGGAGTCCAACCCTGAGAAGCCTCCACTAATGGAATAGAAGAATTACACCCTCTACAAACTCCTCCCGATCCAAATCGGATCCCCACAACACTTAGAAGCAAGAACAACGATTACAAGGCTACGAAGAACGAGAACGACGAGTAGAGATTACCCGAACGCGATCTCCTTTGAAAACGACCTTCAATCCTCCGTCTTCTCTCCCAAAGTTGCAAATGGCACTCTTACCTCCTTCCTCTCTCTCCTCTTGTTGTGTGCTACAATTGTGTTACACTTGTGTTACCATAGATTAGGGTTTGGAAATCCCAACTTAACTCCCTAATCCCGCAACAAACCTGGACCGTTTGATTAGATCCAATGGTGAAAAATCACCCAGATTTCTGCCTCAGCCCCGACGACACAGAGTTCGGCCAGAACTCTGTGTCGGGCAAACAGAACCTACCAGCAACATTCTGGAATGGCCAGACTGTTGGGTAGTCCCTCCTTAATTGGAGAGAGGATTTGGAGTTCCCAAGGTTCATTCACATTGGAGAAAGTCTAAAGACTTGTGGAGTTCCCAAGGTTCATTCATCTTGCATGAACGAATCTTGGAGGAGAATGTTCATTACCTTATGGCTATATAAGGAGATGGTTTGGGAGATGTTTGGGTTAATCCTCCCTTGTGATCTTGGTGCTCCTTGCTTGCGGTGTTCTTCCGGGCGGTGCTTGCTTCTACCTCGGGTGCTTCTTCACCAAAGTGTCTTCCATTCTTGTGTATAAGAGAGATCCTCTTGAGTGTATCCAAGAGAGAGTTTGTAACTCTGTAATCCCACTATTCTTAGTAGAAGAAGAAAGAAAAGAACTATTGTTGTCCGAGGACGTAGGCACATAGCCGAACCTCGTTAATTCTCTTGTCTTTTGTATGTTTGTTTTTCTTTTCTTTTCTTTTCTCTAGCCTCCGTGTTAAGCGGATAAGCTAAACTTCAACTCATTGTAGCTCCTACGTTAAGCGGGTAAGCTAAACTTCAACTCATTGTAGCTCCCACGTTAAGTGGGTAAGCTATCTCCATCCCAATTAGCGGTATCAGTGCATACCCAACAATTGGTATCAGAGCCACACAAGCTTATTGATCGTGATGGCGGAATCATTGTCTTCTACCTCCTCAACCATGATCAAGCTCACGTCTTCAAACTATTCCATATGGAGGCCGCGGATGGAAGATATCCTCTATTGTAAGGATTTGTACGAAGTGTTACTCTGCAATGGACAGAAGCCAGAAGACAAATCTGAAAAGATTGGACCATTCTAAATCGAAAAGCTATTGGAAAGATCCGTCCTTGGATCGATCAAAGCGTTTTTTACCATGTTTCCAAAGAAACTGATGCTCATCAAATGTTGATGAAGTTAGCATCGATGTACGAGCGAGAGACTCCTCAAAACAAAGCGTCACTCATTCGACGTTTGGTGAACCTGAAATACAAAGACGGACGAAGTGTTTCTGAACACTTGAGTGATTTCCAAGAGTTGGTAAATCAACTTTCAACCATGAAGCTGGTGCTGGAAGATGAGCTATTGGCACTTTTGCTACTCAGCTCATTGCCGGATAGTTGGAACACACTTATGGTTTCCTTAAGCAACTCCGCTCCTCAAGGCGTCATCACTTTAACCTTAGTGAAGGATAGTTTATTGAATGAAGAAGTGAGACGGAAAGAACAAGGCATAACAACCGAGTCAGATGCTCTTGTTTCTGAGAATCGTGGAAGAACTCATCAAAGAAAATTCCACAACCGTGACCGCTCCAAAAGTAGGCCAAAAGATCATTCCAGAGGCACTTTCAAACCAAGAAAAGAGATAGAATGCTTTCATTGTGGCCTTAAGGGTCATATGAAAAGAGAATGCAGAAAACTCAAAAACAAAAGAGAAATGAATCAAATGAGAAGAATGAAGCCAAAGACATAACTGCAACTGCTTCAAAAGGCGATGAGATAATCATCATTTGTGATGATGGTATGGTTAATCTAACCTCTCAAGATTCATGCTGGATTGTAGACTCTGGTGCATCATTCCATGTTACTTCCAGAAAGGAATTCTTCACAACCTACACAAGCGGAGATTTCGAAAATGTGAGGATGGGAAATGAAAAAGTTTCCAAGATTGTAGGAAAAGGAGAAATAGCTCTTGAGACCAACACTGGCTGTCCCTTGATTCTCAAGAATGTGAGACATGTTCCAGACATGCGTCTCAACTTGATATCCACTGGAATGATGGATGATGAAGGCTACACCAATGTATTTGGTGGAGGCAAATGGAAACTCAGCAAAAACTCCCTAGTGCTTGCTAGAGGGAAGAAGGAGAACACACTCTATATGACATATGCTAAGATCAACAATCAGCATGTTAATGCAGCAATCGACCAATCAGGATCAACGATTGGGTTATAGCACAAGCGACTGGGTCATATGAGTGAGAAGGGATTGCAAATTCTAGCCAAAAGAGAGGTATTGACCGGGCTGAAATCGAAAGGTACACCTCTTGAACCTTGCACTGATTGTTTGGTTGGAAAACAACATAGAGTTTCATTTCATTATAAGGCTGCAACTAGAAAACCCAATGTATTGGATGTTGTTTACTCTGATGTTTGTGGGCCTATGACTACTAACACTCTTGGTGGTGCAAGATACTTTGTCACTTTCATTGATGATTATTCCAGGAAGGTATGGGCATATGCAATCAAATCCAAAGATCAAGTCTTTGATGTGTTCAAGCAGTTTCACGCCAGCGTTGAACGTGAGACTAGTACGACTCTGAAGTGCATCCGTACTGATAATGGTGGAGAGTACATAGGAGACTTCAGAATCTATTGCAAGAATAATGGGATCAGACATGAAAGATCGGTTCCAAAGACCCCTCAGCACAACGGGTTGGCGGAGAGGATGAACAGAACGATCGTTGAGCGGATCAGAACCATGTTATCTCACTCCAAGCTGCCAAAGGGTTTCTGGGGTGAAGCATTAATGACAGCAGTTCACTTAATCAACTTGTCTCCATCAGCTCCACTCAATGGTGATGTACCAAACAAGTTCTGGACAGGAAAAAATGTGTCCTACCAATACTTGAAGGTGTTTGGGTGTAGAGCATTTGTGCACATTCCCAAAGACGAGAGGTCCAAGCTTGATGTCAAATCACAAGAATGTATTTTTCTTGGCTATGGAGATGAAGAGTTCGGCTACAGACTCTGGGATCCTGTCAATAAGAAGATTGTCAGAAGCAGAGATGTGGTCTTCTTTGAAGATCAAACTATTAAAGATTGTCAGAAGGGAGAAAAGGTTGATAGCTCCAGGGAATTTCCTGTCAACCTAAATCCAGTGTCTCGACCCCAAAACAAAGGGGAGATCCGGTCGAGAACAATGAAGCTGAAATCCATGATCATGTCGAGGACAATCATGATGATGATATTGTACATAAAAATGTTCAAGAAGAGCAAGCTCCTGAAGGACCTCTGAGAAGATCAAACAGACAACCGAAGCCTAACAGCCTCTACAGTCCACAACAGTATGTATTGCAAACAGATGCAGAAGAACCTGAAAACTATCAAGAAGCCGTGACACACGAGAAAAAGGGGGAGTGGCTGGAAGCCATGCAAGATGAGATGAAGTCCTTGCATGAGAATCACACTTATGATTTGGTAAAATTACCAAAAGGAAGAAGGGCACTCAAGAACAAATGGGTGTATAAGCTGAAGACAGAAGAAAACAAATCACAACCAAGATACAAGGCGAGGCTAGTTGTGAAAGGTTTTAGTCAGAAACAAGGAATTGACTATGAAGAGATTTTCTCACCAGTAGTGAAGATGACATCTATCAGAGTAGTGCTCAGCTTGGCTGCAAGTCTAAATCTAGAAGTGGAACAACTAGATGTGAATACTGTATTCCTTCACGGAGAGATTGAAGAATAAATCTACATGGAGCAGCCAGAGGGTTTCAAAGTCAAAGGAAAAGAAGATCTAGTCTGTCGACTAAAGAAGAGCCTGTATGGACTAAAACAGGCACCACGCCAATGGTATAAGAAGTTTGATCTCTTCATGACCAAGCAAGGATACCTGAGGACCACTTCTGATCATTGTGTGTTTGTCAAAAGGTACTCTGATGGTGAACTGATTATACTCCTTCTATATGTTGATGATATGTTGATCGTAGGTCGTGACAATGACAAGATCAGCAAGTTAAAGAAAGAGCTCAGCAAGTCCTTTGCAATGAAGGACTTAGGTCCAGCAAAGCAAATTCTCGGTATGCATATCTCTCGTGATCGAAGGAATGGGAAGCTGTGGTTATCACAAGAGCGCTATATCGAGAAGGTGTTGAAGAAGTTCAACATGGATAAGGCAAAGCCTGTAGCAACTCCACTTGCTAATCAATTTTTGCTCAACTCAAGACAGTATCCTACAAGCAACAAAGAAAAAGAAGAAATGGCATCGGTGCCATATGCCTCAGCAGTTGGCAGTCTTATGCATATGATGGTGTGCACCAGACTTGACATAGCACATGCAGTTGGTGTCGTCAGCAGATTCTTATCCAATCCGGGAAAAGAGCATTGGAAAGCGGTGAAGTAAATTTTGAGATACCTCAGAGGTACTTCCAAAATGAGATTGTGCTTTGGAAATGACAAGCCTGTGTTGATTGGGTACACAGATGCAGATATGGCTGGAGATTTTGACTCCAGAAAATCTACTTCAGGATATTTAGTTACTCTTTCAGGGGGAGCTGTGTCTTGGCAGTCAAAGTTACAGAAGTGTATTGCTCTGTCGACTACAGAAGCAGAATATATCGCAGCGACAGAAGCATGCAAGGAACTATTGTGGATGAAAAGATTCCTACAGGAGTTGGGTCAAGAACAACGAGAATATGTTCTTTATTGTGATAGCCAGAGTGCTATCCATTTGAGCAAGAATTCGAGTTTTCACTCGAGGACAAAGCATATTGACGTGAGATATCATTGGATTCGTAACGTGGTGGAATCCAAGCAACTTCAGATTGAGAAGATCCATACCAATGACAACGGCTCAGACATGATGACTAAATCTTTACCTAAAGACAAGCACATCTTTTGCAGAAGTGCAGCTGGTATGACGGAGCCTTCCACTTAAGTCGGGAAGGGAAAAATTGTTGGGTGGTCCCTCCTTAATTGGAGAGAGGATTTGGAGTTCCCAAGGTTCATTCACCTTGGAGAAAGTCTAAAGACTTGTGGAGTTCCCAAGGTTCATTCATCTTGCATGAACGAATCTTGGAGGAGAATGTTCATTCCCTTATGGCTATATAAGGAGATGGTTTGGGAGATGTTTGGGTTAATCCTCCCTTGTGATCTTGGTGCTAGAAGTGGTGGTGCTCTTGGTGCTCCTTGCTTGCGGTGTTCTTCCGGGCGGTGCTTGCTTCTACCTCGGGTGCTTCTTCACCAAAGTGTCTTCCATTCTTATGTATGAGAGAGATCCTCTTGAGTGTATCCAAGAGAGAGTTTGTAACTCTGTAATCCCACTATTCTTAGTGGAAGAAGAAAGAAAAGAACTATTGTTGTCCGAGGACGTAGGCACATAGCCGAACCTCGTTAATTCTCTTGTCTTTTGTATGTTTGTCTTTCTTTTCTTTTCTCTAGCCTCCGTGTTAAGCGGATAAGCTAAACTTCAACTCATTGTAGCTCCCACGTTAAGCGGGTAAGCTAAACTTCAACTCATTGTAGCTCCCACGTTAAGTGGGTAAGCTATCTACATCCCAATTAGCGGTATCAGTGCATACCCAACACAGACCGAGTTCGGCCAGAACTCGGCCTGGGACCGAGTTCGGCCCGAACTCGGTGGCCCAGTTCCAGAAGCTCCCCTTTGGAGCAGCAGCAGCAGTAGCAACTCCTCGTTGCCTACTTCCCGAACTTCTTCGACATCGAACGGCGCTCGTCGCACTCCGGGATCTTTTCCACATAGATTGGAAACCCCACCCACTCCAACAGAAATAACATAACGTAAGCCCTAAGAAAGAAATCCTAACAAACTAGGAGAGAAATCAACTCAAAACCAGAAAGATATATACATGATAAATAGCAAATCCTGCCGGGAACAGCTGGACTGGAATTCCAGTTTGATTGAACCTGAATCCCGGTTATTCCGGACCACAATTTTGGAGACTAACCGGAATTTTGGCTTGGCTGAACCTGAATCCAGTAATGTCTGGATCAATCTGATTTGAGTGAGATCGCGTCATAACATCATGTGTCCATTTGTCCATATTGAATTGTGGTCTGGTGCCGGTTATACGGGACATTATTTGAATGCTGATGGTGAAATCTAGAAATTCGCAAAGACTTCAATAGAGGAACAAGTCACAAAAACAAAGTCTCTATCCCAAAGTTATTGGGTCTGCTGTTTGAATCCTTTTCTTCCATTGAACTCTTTTAGGGCCATGTCCTCTCTAACATTAACAAAAAATATATTTTTCTTTAAAACTTTAATCCATGTTTGCTTTAACTACTATCTTAGTGAAAGAAAAACTCGTCTGATTCTAGCTCTTACTTTGGTGCCCCTTAGAGCTCCTTTAACTACTATCTTAGTGAAAGAAAAACTTGTCTGATTCTAGCTCTTACTTTGGCGCGTGTGCACACACAAATTTCTGGCTCCACATGTTAAAATGTTTAGTTTAACTAATGAAAAAATGCATTGGAAATTGTTCACATCAAAAGTAGTGGGGCCTAAAATTAAATAGTGAAATCCTAAGGGAATATATATACATAACCATGGATCTTGTAGTAGCTTACAACTTTTTCAATCATTTCACAATATAACATTAAAAATAATTACACTTACATCTGTAATATAACTTTACAAATATCTAATACCAGTTGGTTCAGATTAATAGAGCGTCAAATTTAATTTTCAATCTTCCAAGGATCAAGATATGTTTGTTGTCTAATTAGAAAAAGAGACAACATAAAATATTAATCCATTGGCACCGATCCAATTAAAGGAATTGGCCTTCACGGGTAAATTAGTAATGATGTCCTTGATCTATATAGGTTATTAACATGTATGAGTTTAAAAACTCGGTCTCGGTATTGGTTTGGGAGTCTTCCTATGAGTTTAGTTTCGGTAGCTTCGGGTTGGTTTCAGTATATAGTATCAGCGGTGCCGATATAGTATCAGTGGTGCCGGTTTCAGCCGATACAACATTGGTTAGGGAAAAGAAGATGAAAGGGGTATTTTGGTTTTATTTTAAGGAACTAACGAAGATTGTTACAGGTCTTATAGTGGAAGGGGCGAACTGATGAAAATAAATACACAAGGGATTTTTCTAATGTTAGGCCAAACTTTTGAGGGAATTTTCCTGCTTTACAGTAACGATGGAAGGGGCTATCCAATGAAAAAAAAAAACATTAGGGGGTTTTTCTGATGTTGGACCAAACTTTAGCGTGTTCTCATGACATTTACGCATAGATTAATTTTTAATTGTCACTTTAAAATAGGTCTAAAATTCGGCGTTTACTGAAAATTTATTACAAGCAAATTTAATAGGACATTTTGAAGTTTGCTTAGTTTAGAGTTTCAAAACATGCCCATAATGATGATCATTGGTGGATCTCAATTACTTGTAGTCAGGGAAAGGAAGTTGGACCATTGTTATTAAAAGAGAACCTAATCGAGAAGCTTGGCACTGCCTAAGCCAGACATATGCTTTGCTACAAACAAGTCCGACTTTACACAAGAATCCAATATCGTCCCTATCTAGGGTCAAGCGCTGTGAAGCTCATTCTTTTGTGCAATCAAGTGTGACTTCGAACATAGCTACATAGTGTAGTTTTGAGGTTGAGGACTTTCGATGCCAGGCGATTCGGGAGCGGACGAGTCGGCTGCAACGCGTGCGAACCCTAGGGGTCCCAACTTTGGGACCCCGGCGCTGCCGGCGGCGAGCCTGGCGGAGGATCGGCCGGAGGTGGGCCGGCGAAGGGGGGGCGGCTGCAGGCGGAGCAGGCGGCGCGGCGGCAGGCGGATCGGGTGTTGGTGATGCAATACTGGGACGCGGGACTGGCGGCGCAGGTGGCGGCGGCTGCGCAGGTGGCGGCGGCTGCGCAGGCGGCGCCGGCGACTCTGGAGGTGCCGGCAGCAGCGGCAGTCCGGCCGGCACTAGAGTTGCGGGAGGTGGTCCGGCCAGACTCAATGGGCCGGGCAGATCTGTTGCGGGAGGCTCGGCGACGGCGAGAACTTCCGCGTCCCAGATCGGTTCGACTGGATCTCATCTCTTCCAAACTGGATCTGGGTCTCGTCTGCAAAACGAAAAAATGGATGGAGGTGGGTGGACGACGGTTACACGTCGCCGAAGCGGAAGGGCTGGAGGTAAGGAGGGTAACGGTCAGGCCCCCTTGCGGCCACGCTCCTCCTTTGATAGGAGGGCGGGGGAGGGGACGAGAGCGCGAAAACCGGCAAATTCGCCTGGAATCTTTTCCCGGGGGGCGGCTGGTGGTGGAGGGAGAACAGCTGGGTGGCGACCGAAACGGACTGTGACGGATAAAGGGAAGGACAAGGTGGTGGACTTGGGGGGTCAGGGGCCTACGCCTTCTTCTACTCCGGCCCCCCTCGGACTCAGGAGACGTTCCCTCGTCCGGTGACAAGTCGTGGGTGGACATATGTAAGCTAGGGGGGTCGAAAAGTCCCACAACTATGGTGTTTGTGCCTCCTAAGAAAGTGGGAAGTGGTTTCCGGACCACGTTCCCTGCGGAGGAGATCGCTCAGGTGACGGTGTTCTGAGAAAATACATTGGTCCTATATGTGCTGGGGAACAAACCCTTTTATGGGCAGATACGGGCTTATGCGGCGAGGGTATGGCAGCTGAAGGGGAGCATGGAGTTCTTTGCTAGGGAGAACGGATTCTTCTATGTGAAGTTCGGCCTAGCAGAAGACGTTACCAGGATCCTCCAGGGTGGACCGTGGACGTTCGACGGGAGGCTTATTATCTTGAAAGAGTGGACTCCGGACCTAAAATGTGAGAAGGAAGTCCTCAATGCTATCCCGGTATGGATCCGCTTTCCGGAGTTCCCGGTACGATATTGGAGCATCCCATTGCTCATGAGACTTGTTAGTCTGGTTGGTCGGCCGATTAAGGCAGATGATGCCACAGCCTTCCGCTCGAGGCTTATGTATGCGAGGATGTTTGTGGAGATCCGGGCGGGAGGGGAGCTGCCGAGCATAGTTGAATACGAGGTCCCTTCGGGTGAGGTTCTATCTCAGAGAGTGGAGTATGAATGGGTGCTCCCTACCTGTTCACTTTGTGCATGTTTTAGGCACCTGGATAGCTCCTGCCCGTCTGGAGGACTGCAGAGGGGGTCTGCCACGGCTTCTACTGATACACCTGGATCTTCTCAGGTGAGGGCGCCTACACCCGGGGACGACATAGAGGGAGAGCTTATGCGGGAGGGAGATCAACCGATGGAGGAGGCTAGGGGCCAGACTATCTCTTCAGTGACGGCTCCTACAGGGGGCGCTATGGTCGTCTTTGCGACGCAGAGGAGCATGGTCACCAGAGACATGGTGACTTCGGAGACAGAGGGGCGTGGAGTTGGTGGATCGTCTAGTGAGCTAGTTTATAGCAGGAAGAGGCGGGCGGGTCCTCTGCGGGATGGTCCTCCAAACGGGGGAGGTCACACCCCTGTAGGGGGGAAGAGCTCTGTGTTGACAACCCTGCCTGGGCCCTGATGCTTACTCAGTTTTCCTCCCAACATGTCCCTACTGTTGAGGTGGAGGAGGATATGACAGAGACGGATATGGTACCTCCCCCGGGTACCAGTTTCGGTGATGTACAGGGGGACCCCTCACTTAATAATTAATGACGATTATAGCATGGAACGTAAGGGGTGCTTGCTCACTAGGGAGATGGAGGGAGATTTGTGGGATTTTGCATAGGGAGAAATGTGATATATCTGTGCTGCTGGAATCCAAGATTGAAGGGGATAAGACTCTTGCACGTCGAACCCCAAATTATTGGGGCCAGCTTCACAACTTGGCTCTTTGCGACATGGCGCGTATCTGGGTCAGATGGAGCTTGAAGTGCTGGGATGGGGACCTGATCTTGATGTCGGAGCAACTGATTGCCATCATTTTCACGAACAAAGGTGGCTTTCGGTTCTTACTTGGAGCGGTATACGGCCACAACGATAGGAGACGTCGGGAGGCCTTATGGCGTGACATTGCCAGAGTGGCGTCCGTTGCTGATTCCTCTCTCCTTCCGCTCCTCCTGATGGGTGACTTTAATGCTCTTCTGCACAGAAGGGAGAAGATGGGCGGCAGACCGGTCCCTGATTCGATATTGCAGGATTTTCAGAGTTGCCTTCTCCAGTCGGGTCGTCAGAGCCTATCTCGCTCGGGGTATATCTGGACTTGGCACAACAAAGCAGTCAGGAACATGGTGCTTGTCAGCTGGATAGGGCACTGGGCAACGGAGAGTGGTTTTGCCGCTTCCCTCACTCTCTGGCTGTGGGGTTGGCCGCGGGGACGAGTGACCATTCCCCTATCGGGGTAGGGTTTACTTCCAGCCCCTTAGTGCGGTCACGTCCCTTCCGGTACAACAACAGCTGGTTCCTATCCGAGGGCTATTCAGAGGCGGTCTTGGAGGGTGTGGCACATCAGGTTGTGGGGACAACACAGTATCAGATGGTTCATCGGCTCAAGTTTACTAAGAAGGCACTCCGGACTTGGGTGAAGAGGTTGCCTAAGTCCTCTCTTGAAGATAAGGAGGCGGAGCTTCGGGTCATACAACACTCCATGCAATCTGATATGTTAAATGGGGTTCTTGCGGCTAGAGAGAATGAGCTGATTGGGGAGATTAGTGCGGCTCAGCGCGCTAAATGCTCCTGGCTCAAGCATGGAGACCGATGTACCAAGTTCTTCTATGATGTCATTCGCACTAGACAACATCGGAATACCATTTCTCAGCTCCTTGATATGGATGGCAATCTGATTGGGGAGCCGTCCAAGATCTCAGGAGAGGCGGTCAGGTATTACTCTTTATACTTTCAGACTAACTATCTATCTGTGTTCCCAGAGGTAGTTACAAAAAGAGTGGTGACTCCATACAGAAATAGCCTCTTGTTGGCCCCTGTCACTATGGAGGAGGTGGAGGCCATTATCAAGAAAGCGGATCCCAACAAAGCTCCCGGTCCGGATGGATTTAGTAGTAGATTTTACAAGCGCCACTGGGATATTCTGAAAGTCCCGGTTCTTGAGGCGGTCCAGGAGTTCTTTTCTGAGGAAAAGCTTTTGAAGGAGCTTAACCACACTTTCCTGACTCTGGTACCTAAGAAGGAGGGGGCGACCTCGCTGGCAGATTTTAGGCCTATTGCGTGCTGTAATTATCTTTATAAAATAATTATGCACCTCATATGCCGGTGCATGGAGGGGATCATGCAGGACCTTGTCTCCCCGAACCAGGCGGCGTTCATCAAGGGGCGATCTATAGCTGAGCATAGTCTTCTGGCGCATGAGATGGTGAGGGGCTTCAACAAACCTGGCGGGGAGAAGGCTTGTGTAAAGCTGGATTTGAGGAAGGCCTATGACATGGTCAACAGGGAGTTCGTATGCCACCTTCTGTCTGCTATGGATTTTGCTGATCGTTGGATTACGCTGATCCGAGAGTGCATATCGTCTCCTACCTTCTCGGTCCTTATCCAGGGTATTCTGCATGGGTTCTTCAAAAGCAACCGTGGACTCCGGCAAGGAGACCCCCTGTCACCTTACATGTTCACGCTTGTCATGGAGTACTTTACCTGCTTGATGGATAGGGCGGTCCATTTCAGAAGGATTGTCTCGTTGTTCAGGAGAGTTGATCCGCCGGTTACCCACCTCATCTATGCCGACGACCTTCTGGTGTTCATTCACCCTTCGTTGGAGGGTATGAACACGTTATCTGAGATTATGGGTGAGCTGGAATCACACTCGGGTCTACAGATAAACAGAGTGAAGAGCATGGTATACTTCAATTCACTCTGCCTTCAGAAGGAGGAGCACGCTGCTGTACTGGGCGTGGAGAGGAGTGAGCTCCCCGTGAAATACCTGGGAGTCCCTTTGACAGTCAATTATGCTCGTGACTAGGATTGTTGTAGCCTGGTGGAGTATGCCCAGCAGAAAGTGGAAGGTTGGCAAGCGGCCGGGTTATCTTTTGGTGGGCGTATAGAGTTAGTCCGATCGGTTATCTCTGTCCTGGCTCAGTTCTGGCTGCAGTCTATTTTGATTCCCATGGCTACCATTAGGAAAGTTGAAAGGATCTGTGTCGATTTTATTTGGAGGGGGACCTTCATGCGATTTCTTGGGAGCAGCTATGTCGGCCAAAGAAGGAGGGAGGGGTGGGTCTTCGACCTCTGTTGGCTATCAGGGAAGCTTCGGCCCTGAAATTGGCATGGCGGTTCATCAAAGGGAAATCCCTCTGGGCGGGGTGGATGAAATCTCGTTATGTGAGGAATGGCAACTTCTGGAGGTGTGGCATTGAAAACAATCACTCTGTGACCTTCAAACATATTATGAGATACGGAGGCATCCTCCAATCAGCTGTCAGGAGGATCATGAGTGATGGGGCTGGAACTGACCTTTGGCTGGATCCCTGGATTGAGCACCGATCTCTGGTGGATATTTTGGGCGATTGGGATCACAGGGAGGTGGGCAGAGGTCTGTCTTGTCAGCACATCATTAGGAATGGATCTTGGAGTCCGGAGTCCTACCGTCATACTGAGGGACTCGGTGAGCTTATTCACGGGATTGAGATTGATTCTTATCAGCCGGAGGATATTTGGGTCTGGGATCCGCCTGGCATGTCTGGAGGTACTGCCTCGGGGGATTTCTCCTTCCAGAGTGGCTACAACCTTATTCGTAGTACAAATCCCCCAATTGGGAATTATGACTTCATTTGGTGCAAGGATCTGGCCAGGAAAATGCAGCTTAGTATGTATCGTCTGCTCCTTGGTCGTCTGCTGACCAGGGACAGACTCATCTCTTCTGGGATCCAGGTCCCCAATCCAAAGTGTGCTCTCTGTGATTTGGTGGATGAATCGCTGTCTCATCTAATTTTTAACTGTGGAGTTTCATGGTCAATTTGGTCTGAGCAGATCCGGATGCTGGGTGGAGGTATCTCGGGCAGGTCGATTGATGATATCATCATGGGTAATCGAGACTGCAGAGGGAGAGGCTCGGTCTGGTTCAAGACTGGTAGGATTTGGATGGCAGCTGTTGTCTGGCACGTTTGGCGGAAGAGGAATCGGCGTATATTCGAGGGGCTTATCACCCCTCCGGTTGGTATCCTCCATAACTTAGAGTTTGATGTAAAAGAAATGATCGACTGACGGATGGGCGACCATTCGTCTGCATGTTGTATGAGTATTGTCTGATTTTGGAATAAAATTTACCCTTTTTCTAAAAATATATATATATATATTTAGGGCGGCCTCCGCGCTTAAGCTGGCATGGAAATTCATCAATGGGGGGTTTCTCTGGGTTGCCTGGATGCATAGTAGGTACGTGAAGCAGGGCAACTTTTGGACATGTGCTACTGACAACAATCATTCCGTCACGTTCAAGACTGTCCTGAGACACAGGAGGATTCTTAAATCTGCTATCAGGAAGGTCATGAAGGATGGATCTGGAACGGACCTATGGCGGGATCCTTGGATAGATCGGCGCTCGTTATTGGACATTAGGGGGGCTCAGACACACCAGGAGGACAGGCGGGACCTGACGTGTAGTCGGATCATTCGAGATGGTGAGTGGAGGCCGGAGTCTTATCGATTTACCGGGGAGGTGGGTGGGATCATTAGTACTATTGCCATTGATCCGGACTTGCCTGCTGATCGGTGGATTTGGGAGCCGACTGGAGCATCTCCGGGAACTGGTGAGTTCCAATTCCGAAGTTGCTACAATCTCATCCGGCGAGCTTTTTCTCAGAGTCCTGACTACGAGTTCGTATGGTGCAAGGGTCTGGCCAGGAAGATGCAACTTTGTATCTACAAGCTCCTACTGGATCGTCTTTTGACTAGGGATCGTTTGAGTTCTTTTGGAGTGCCGGTCCCAGATCCCAAGTGTGTGTTGTGCAGTCTGGAGCAAAAATCTATTAGACACATCTTCTTCGAGTGTGACCTGGCTTGGCAGGTCTGGAAGGAGCAGAGTAGAGTGTTGGGAGGATGCGACTACGGGAAGGGTATTGGGGACATCATTACGATGATCCAGGATAGTAGAGGTCGAGGGGAGGACTGGTTCGGGACTGCCAGAGTTCGTCTGGCTGCTTCAGTTTGGCATGTCTGGCGGGAACGAAACCGTCAAATATTTGAGGGACTGGTCACACCTCTGGTGGACATGCTTCATAACATTGAATTTGATGTAAATGTTATGGGGATTTGATGAGTGGGAGTCCCACTTTGATTCTATGTTGTGCGATTATCGCATTGCTTTGGAATAAAATTTACCATTTTTTCTATATATATATATATATATATATATATATATATATATATATATATATATATATATATATATATATATATATATATATATACTTCGAAGAAGGCAAATACTCTTGAGAACTCCAGAAATTACAGAACTATAATCCCGTCCAGATCACAAAAATCTATTCTAGGGTCGAGGATATCTATGTCATCTTCTTTATTTCTTTGTACAACATATTTACTAAGGACAAGACCCTCAAATATAAGGCGGTTTCGTTCCCTCCATACTTGCCAAACCACCGCACCAAAAATCAATCGTATCCGTCGGTACGCTTCTGCCCCTTTACCATTTTGCGCTTTGATTGCATTTAAACCCGACGAGAGATCCCTATTGTGTGTGATAGGAAGCCCAAGATTAGTGCGATGTTGACAACATATCTTCCAAACAAAGTCACAACAGAAGAAAATGTGTTGGCCCAATTGGACATGGTCAACATGATTTCGATAATTAACAAAATCTTGATTAGATATGTTGCAATATGATACAATTGAAGCTCAAACAAGATGGAATTCTCTGCTACTGTGTACAAGAAGTTAGCTGCAAGTTGTGTCTGGTTTCATTCAACTTATTATGTATTTTTACATTTTATTTGAGTCTAGGACTGTTGTAAATCGAGTCGCACTTGGAAAATAGTTGGCACTCGAGTCCACTCAAATTAGCCTACCCAAAAACCAGCTCAAATCAAAACCATCTAGTCAAACCAACTTTCTGGAAATAGAAATATAGAACTATAGAACTCGGCCAAAGTTTTGTCCTAGACAGAACTCGGACCAAACTCTGTACACCCATAAACAGAAACCCTAATTTGACTACTTCTTCCTGGAGAGTAGGTGCCAACGTTCTGATTTTTGGACGTTAGGAGACAGAACTCAGACCGAACTCTGTCAACAAAAAATCTATAAATAGCTAGGAAATCCATACCATTCTAATTCACTCATTCTCACCTTCATTTATCCTATTGAGTACTACATGTGCTTTAAACCTTCTCCATTCCCAAGATTACAGCTCCCAAGCCTTCTAAAGTGCCAGTGCGATTTCAATCTAGAAGTTGGCTCGAGTTGTAAAAGTTTGGAAACAAGTTCGTATTTCATTCAAGTCTGAAGTCGACGTGCTCTTCGGATCAAAGCACATGTCTGTACGAAGTTGCAAGCCTTCGGATTAAAACTTGTGTTTTCACAGATAGTGGATTAACATCGAGTAAGAGTTCTCGAGACTGGATTAGTCCTCCACGAGGGATACTAGTGTACATCGCGGTGTTTGCGTTTGCATTTCGAACTCTATTTTTATTTCATATATCTGTGCTTTAGTACTTTATTATTTAGTTGGTACACTGCCTTCAAGTTTTATTAGGGAATTATTTCGGTGCACTCTATTCACCCCCCCTCTAGAGTTGCCTAGTTATCCTCAATATGGTCCTTGGACTCATCCATGTACACACACGCAATACTTCTTGTTCGTACGATCCACCACAAACATGTTCAGGCGGTCCCTAGTAAGTAGACTATTAAGATTCATTTTGGTATAGGCATAAGAAAATCTTGACCGCAGCTCCTTTAGTCCAAACCACTTTCGTCCAATCCACCTCCTCAGCTCTGGTCCTGATTTAGTTTAAAGCAGTCCGAAAACTGAAAGTACCTTTTTCCATGTCCTCCCGCACCCAGTAATCTTTCGTGCCTATCCTATTAATGTTCACGCAGTGTTCTAAATGGCGGCCGTCTAGGCCGCATAGGCAGTAGGCGGTCTCTCTCCGCACCGTTTTTTGGTAGGCGGTGGACTAGGCGGCCAACGGAGGTTGGCGGCATAGGCGGAGGTGAGACGGCGTAGGCGGACGCCTAGGCGAAGCAATACCTAACAAGGTATTTTAGCCAAAAGGATTTTGTAAGCATTATGGGCCTATAATTCACTTTTACAAAACTAAAAATTTATAAATTTTCGTCAAGGTAGTCAAAGGCGCAAGACGCACTGGAGGCGCGAAGGGTCCATATTGTCCGAGACGCAAGGCGCACTTAAGGCGCGCGCCCGAACGAAGCGAGGCGCAAATATATATATATATATATATATATATATATATATATATATATATATATATATATATATAATTTACATCCGATTTCTACATTGATAAACATGTGTGTTTGGTGCTGCCGAGCGAAGCAAGGCGCAATATATATATATATATATATATATATATATATATATATATATATATATATATATATATATATATTGCGCCTTGCTTCGCTCGGCAGCACCAAACACACATGTTTATCAATGTAGAAATCGGATGTAAATTATATATATATATATATATATATATATATAGGAAAATTCTACAATACATCCGCTGGAAATGGATGTATCGATACATCCGAAATCTGGACCGTTGGATGTTAATCCAACGGTCCAGATTTAATTCAGATAAAATAATACATGAGACATCATTTAATGCTGATTTAGACTTTTGACGTGTTGGTAACTTGCTTTAGCAGTTCATTCTTTACTTTAATTTTTTCAATGAACACCCAAAATTAACTCATATTTACTCTCTCAAAAGTCCATCCAATTTAATCTGAACCTTTTTTTTTGTTACAGGCCATGGTAGTCGTGGTGGTACTGGTGGTGGTGGAAAGAGAAACGGAGATGGAGAAGGAAATAAGAAACGGTTCGGATCGCGTCGAACATCATCGAGCACCCCTAGAACAACGAGGAGTACCAGCTGCGCCGAGAAGAATCGGTCCGCTTCGCGTCGGACGTCGTCGAGGCCTCCTCGAACAAGGAGAAGTACCAGCGGCACCGCTTTAATTTTACTGCTCATGCCATTGTCTGAAATCTTATTTTTCATCTAATAATTTTATATTTTGTTAATAGAGCTACATGTCACGGTGGTGGTGGTGAACTGAGGAAACCTGCTTCTGAGGTCGGGCGGATTATTTTTTAACTTTTCTAAAGATAATATTTTCGAGGAGAATATTTTTTTGGACAGAGAATGGCCATTCTCTTTGCTTTTAACACGGAGAATGGCCATTCTCTTTGCTTTTAATACGGCGAATGGACGGAGAATGGTACATTTAGGACGGAGAATGGTACATTTAGGACAGAGAATACGGCGAATGGCCATTCTCTTTGCTTTTAATATGGCGAATGGACGGTGAATACGGCAATTGGACGGAGAATGGCCATTCTCTTTGCTTTTAATATGGCGAATGGACGGTGAATACGGCGAATGGACGGAGAATGGCCATTCTCTTTGCTTTTAATACGGCGAATGGACGGAGAATGGTACATTTAGGACGGAGAATGGACGGAGAATACAGCGAATGGCCATTCTCTTTGCTTTTAATACGACGAATGGACGGTGAATACGGCGAATGAACGGAGAATGGCCATTCTCTTTGCTTTTAACACGGAGAATGGCCATTCTCTTTGCTTTTAATACGGCGAATGGACGGAGAATAGTACATTTAGGACGGAGAATGGTACATTTAGGAAGCCGACAAAAGCTCGTTTCTCAAATCTCTTCTTTGTGTAAATTAAATCCAAGGAGGACACAATCCCTAATTTTAGTTATTGCTTAGCAGAGTCTGCTTAGTTGTTGTAAAATTGTGGTGTTGCTTCTGTGACACTTTCATCTTTAATCTCATGTTTTCTATGAATATGTGTTCTGTTTGATTTTGATTTAGTAATCTTTCCGTAATTAGTTTTTTTGTTTCATCTAACAATTTAATATTTTTGTTATAAATCTACAGGGCATGGTGGTGGTGGAAGGAGAAACGGAGATGAAGAAGAAAAGAAGAAGAAGTTCCGGTTCGCGGCGGACTTCGTCGAGTTCCTCAATCAAGCGGAATTAAACCTCTTATAGAGTTCCTTAATTGAAGTTGATCACGATAACCTTTTGTAATTTTCAAACGGATAGTAGAATCTTCCTCGAGCCCTCCTCAATCAAACGGCTAGTAGAATCTTCCTCGAGCCCTCCTTAATCAAACGGCTAGTAGATTGTTTGCTAGTCTCGAAATTTATTTGTCTTTCCATCTTCCTCACTTTTTGTACTTCTCTCTTGCTATATATACAGTAGTTTTCTTGTTTCATAATTACTATTATTCATTCTGAAATACATAGAATAGTTTTCTGAAATACAATAGTTTTCTTGTTCTCAAGATGTCTACTCGTGTGGGAGGAAATGTAGAAGACGTAGAAGATTGGATGCCAAATCCAAATAAAACCTTCATTCCGCGTTTGTTGCGCAAGATTGAAGAACATCTGTCGACGATTTCAGCTGATGTTGCAAAGATAAAAATTGAACAAATGAAGTTATCTCGACGTTTGGAGAAGATTGAAGAATCTCCAGCTTTGAAGGAGGCATCTTCATCTGGAGCATTTAATAATGTGAGGGTGGTTTCCGTTGTATCTTCTTCCGAAGAGGAGGACGTGGAGCTACAGTCTCGTAGTAAAGCATTGGACCGATTTCTCGCATTGGACGCTATAGAAGAAGAAGAAACTGACTTTAGCAGTCCTTCTAAAAGAATGCGTAGAAATTTACATCGGTCACACCATCCAAAAATTTAATAAGGGGTTCAACCTCGAAGCCTAGCAATTGTACTAGTGTTTCTTCGAGATATTACGACTATATTTTTGCAGATGATAGACCTGACGAGTAAGTAATATGAGTTTTGATTTAATTCCAACAGTTTTTTTCTCCTAATTTATTCGTTTCTTTTCTTAGAGAAATAATATCATCTTGCAACAAAGTCTATGTGTCTCGGTGGGAGATGAAGACCTTAGCTCCTTTAACGAAAATTACCAATGGGGTATATATAGATAGTATATTTCTTCTTAGATGCCATCTATGTTTACTTCGATTCCATCGCTGACATTTTTAATGATTTATTCAGATTATAGGTTTTGTCTCTGCTCTTCTCACCGCGGAGGAACGGAAAAGAACCTCCAATAAAGCTAATGTATGGTTTTTACCAATAAGGATGTCGGTGAGTGAGTATTTTATTCTTCAATGCATATGCATTAACAATTTTCTCGTTTGTTTGTCCTTCGTAATGTATTAATTGATGTGTATGTAGAAAGCCACGTTACCTCCATCCCTCAAAAAGCCTCATGAATTATGGAAGAAGTTTAAATATTTTCAGGATTACATGGGATCTTTAAGCACTTGTAAAGAGGTATTAATGTATTTATGTTTAATTATTAATACTAATTTTCTGAACATTTACTAATTTGTTTTACCTAATTATCCTGATTCAGATATACATACCCATTCATTTGGGCGAACACTATACTCTTGCAAGAGTTCTAGTTAAAAAAAGGACTGTTGAAATTTGGGACTCACTTGCATCTAAAGATGATCCGATTCAAAGCAGAACAGTTATAAAAGAAATAGTAAGCTCATATTCAGCAATTTTTATGAATTGGGTACAAGATACACGGTATACTAATACATATTGTATTCTGGTAATTGTAGCTTTCAAATTTGGATATCTTTCTCGAAGAAGAGATTTTGAAGCTGAGAGATGCTAGGTTCAGCTTTTCTACTTTTGCAATAAAACGTCCTTCTTATGTTCTCCGCCAAGGCAATTTAGTTGATTGTGAAATTTTTGTAATTGCATTCATGAAAGATCGATGTAGCCTGGACTACCGTTCTATCGATGTAAGTATGAAAATATGTCGTCAAAAACTTCAACTTTTTAGAGCAATATTTTTGATGTTATGTTTGTTATATGCAGTTTGATGCGAAAAAGGAAAGACGCAAAGTTGTTGAATGGATTACAACTTCAGAGCACAATGAAGAGCTAAAAAAGAAGTCCAATCTGATTGAATATGGAAGACGATGATTTTTTTTTCTTCTTTTATATCTAATGTATGGAAACCCCTAATATAATATGTTCATTTGTTTTGTTGAGTTGTAATGACATTTTTGCCAAACGGCTTCAATTCTTTTTGATTAAGTAGAATCATTTCTGTCCTTCAAATTAATATAATTAAGCAGAAAGGAGTCTTTTGCCCTTCCATCGAATGACATTTTTGTCCTTCTAATTAATTCAAAACACCCCCGAACCCTCTTATTAAAAAAAGAAAAGGAAAAAAGAAAACCGTTTCGGAGCTTCCTCTTCTTCCATAATCCACTCTGTACTCAAACCTAGGTCATTCTCCTCCAAAATCTTCAAACCTTCCTCCCCATTCGCAATATTCACACCATGTCGACATCAGCGGCAGAATCATCACCGGCAGCATCAGCAATTAGAGAAGATGCACCAGTTACAGAAAATCCAAAAGCGATAGACGGAGAACAACGGAAACCCTATTCTAAGAAAGTTGCACAAAAGAAAAAGGAAAAAGCTGCTAAACAAAAAGAAGTGCAAGAAGAAGTGCAAACAGAAGGTATAACTTTGATTTTATGTTCGCAAATTCTGTATATATTACAAGGAAAATGACATTCTCCGTCATAAAACGCATTTGAATGTTAAATTCTATTCGCCGTTTAATTTGGAACGGAGAATGGAATTCTCCGTCTAACTTGAAACGGAGAATGCCGTTCCCAGTGTTAAAACCCATAAGAATGGCCATTCTCCGACCTAATTTTTTGTTTTTTTTTTGTTTTGCAGAAAAAAAATCTGTCAGGAATAAGGATTCAAGACTTTTCCGTTCTACCTTCAAGCCAATGCTAAATCTTATGGAGGAGGTCAATCGAGATGTTGGCCGTTTACCTGAGCCAGTTATTGGTTCCTTGAAGAATACCGGTTTCTGGAATTTTGTCGAGATTTTCTACCAAAACAGAGTCTGTAACTCCATTTCCCTGAAATTTAAAATTTCTTTTAAGCCTTATCTTATTTTGATTTAACCATTTTTAATTGTTAAATACCTTATAACTAAAATTATTTCTTTTTCTTTGTTTCCTTCTAATTGTTTTTTTTTAAACACTTGTCCATTCTATTTAAACCCATGGGCTGGACAAACCCATTTCTTAGCTGGTAGAAGGCCCAAAGGCTGCTCTACCTATTTGAACTACCAGGGTTCATTTGGATATTCCTGTTCTTTATTTCTCCCTGCTGATCTCTTTCACAATTCAAATTCGATTGCTGCTGCCACCTCGACCATGTGGAGTAACGACTCCTGACAATTCGAGAGCGCGCCAATTTTTCCTCACCCTCTCTAACCGCTTATTTAAGCAGCCCTCCCATCATCCTTTCCCATTCATTCCAGATCTAGAATCTTTCTTCCTCCCCAAAGTTCTACAGAGCAGAGCAGAGCTCTACCATTTGCTTCCTAGAGGAAGAAGAAGAAGCTGAGGAAGAAGAAGGAGCGGCCATGACTGCGGTGATCGTCGTCGACGTGAGATTAGCTGAGGTGAGCTGAATTCTTCATCGAACCAATCCTCATCTTCAAATTGTTTTGGATCAAGTTGTGATCTAGACCTGGATCGAGATCGATTTTTAGTAATTCTTGTTCTGTTGAAACCAGAGTGGTTGCAATCATGAATGTTGATCAACGAACAATTGGTGGATCTTCGAGTATTGATTTTGAGATCTCTCATCTGATTAATTAAATCTTAGGTGAGTTCTTCCAGTTCAGTAATTTTGCTCATTTGAATAATTAGTATAGAGTTTGTTCTGTCCTTGATCTATGAATATCCGAGTCATTTTGAATGTGTTGAAGAGATGAACCATATATTTCTTCTCATAATCACACACTGTTCGATGAAATATTGCAGAGATCCTTGTCCACCTCTTGATTGGTTTCAGGGATACGATCATCATACTGCAGGTAAACTTCCTTGTTAATATAGTTCTGGTGTGGTTAAACTAGGAATGGAATTGTTTGTTTCAGTCATAGTATGAGGTTTCGACTCATTGAACTGAACCTGGGTATTTCCATCGAATGATTTCTCAGGGACAGTCTTGTGACTCAGAGACTTCATACTATGTTGGCTTGAACATGATACTCTTGTACCATACTCAGTTCATTATTTGAACCTGAGATGGTATGAGCAAATTGTATTATGTTGTGTTTGGTATTTGCATATGCAATTTGGTTGAACATGAGAACAGTCGTGTGGGTTGGAATGTATATCATGAAGTTATGATTCTACTGGTTTTCACACCAATGTTCTGGTCATATATATACCAGAGACTTCCATACGCTGTCTGGGTAGTTGGTGAACCTGAGACTATGTGACTGGGCCATTTTATTCATGGGGCACATCCTATTTCATATTGTTTCAATGTATAATCATGTGCAAGGGGTTGCTGCACCTGAGAATATTATTCAAGTGGCTACCTAGCAGCCATTGGAACTAATCATAGTATCCAAGACATAGTGGTGACTGAAGAAATCAGTCTCAGTCTCCCTTGGGAGTACTTGATTGGTTTGACATCAAATTTGGGATTTGTTGGGGCCAATTTCATACAACCTATGATGTTTCAAGCTAGTTGAAATCTGAGGTTGTCTATAAGCTTTCTTAAGCTTTAGTTTCACCATGCATATGATTAGGGAGGATGGCTTCCTATTTGGCATGCTGCATTTGAGTATTCCTGATAGCATAAATTCCTGAGATGAGGGTTGTGGTACAACTTTTTGGCTGGGAAATACCTGGGATTGGGTGTTCTTTGCAATAACACTATTTAGTGAAATTCCTGGAACATGGGATCCCTGTTCAGCTGGTGGTTCATTCTATTGCACTGATCCAGTGAACCTGAGAGAGTGATCTCAGATTGAACCTGAGATCAATTTCAGGGTTTACTTGAGTACTTATGTGCAATGTTTATTATGTGATCCAACCTAATGCTGAGCCATGTGGGTTATTCCTGTTGGACCTGGGAAGTAAACAAGTTATGTTGGATTGATGAGTACAGGACACCAAATTTTGACTGTGTACTGCTGACCCATTTGCTGGTAACTTTGTTTTCAAAACTGGAACTTATGTTCAGGGGTAATTCAATGGCTGAGATTTCATGTTTAGCTCTTTTTGAGTTTTCTTTATGCAATGTCTGAATTTAGAAACTGGAAACTGCAATATTGATCCTTGGATTCCTGAGAGTTCCTATTAGTTAGTAAAGCTTGGGATTAGGAGCAATGGATATACACATCCAGTGATAACTGAGATCAAGTTAATGACTAGTCTATGATAATTTTGAAATACTGATACATCACCAGAGGGTTCAACTCTGATGTCAGTTTCAGAACTCTGGTTTGAACTATTGGACCCTAATTTGTGTTGGTCATCTCTTTTCTTTTTACTGAAACCTGGATTACCTATGGCATTTAGCTTAGATGGTTGAACTTGATAAATAGAAGACCTGGACATTGAGAACCTGGGAGTTGAGAGTGCAGGAAATTGAGACTTGTACAGTCCTGTCACAGGAAGTACAGTCTATTGAAGCATTGAAACTGAGATGAGGGTTCTCATGAATCAATTCGAATGGCATCATTTAGTTAGTTCAGGATTTTTCTTAACTGTTGATAGGAATTGTGATCACTTGTTAGTTTCAGTGATTTCCTCTAGTTTGGAAAACCTGAGTTTGCAAAGGTTGGGACTTTCCTCATAGTTTCTCTAATCATCATGTTGGTAATCCTGAACTTGAACTTGTAATAAGTTCTTTTAAATTCTTTAAAAGTCCTCTATAAGTTCTAAAAGTTCCTGTTTAGTTAAGACCATTAAACTGTTAAATTCTAATTTAGAAATCCTCATTCTTCTAAGAACTCCCATTCATTCTTAATTAAGACTGTTGGTTTCACTCTAACCTAGAAGTATTCATGAAGGCTTTAATATAGAATAATAGGTTTAAACCTTAACTTTTGTGTTGGGCTAAATACTAAGTTTGGTAATCACCATATCATGTGTTTGGTTCTTGCTAGTCTAGGATGTAGTGAATAATTTTGATACTCTATAGGAACCCTAGAACTAAGTTTATATTAGAAATTATTGTGATTAGAATCTTTGATAAACCAATTAGCAGTTTATTAATTAACTTGTACACATCATTATCAATTACAGGAGGATATCTAGCTCTTTTACCTACTCGTACTTTCCTGGAGCAAGGCAAGTACATTCTATGGTTTTGATCAGTGCATTTTCTTGTTCTTTATTGCTGACACACTGCGACACGTTCATGATATTTTCTGGCTTGTTCTTTCATGATCTTACTTGTATCTTGGGGTGGGGAAATACTCTAGATATGTGACCAAACCCGGATACTTATTCATGATCTTTAGCTTAGGCCTCGCACAGTGCACGCGGGTCCTAAGCCGTACCTACATGATCTTTCAGGATCTTTCATGTTCTTTCATGATCTTACCCATAGCCGGTCACATATCATAGAAGTATTTCAAATTTATAACACACATGTTCAGGATTTTGTTCTTACATTAGTTTCCTATGATCCTGATCTTGATTTTAGCTATAGTCGTGATCTTTCCTGCATCTTTATATAGTCGTGATCTTTTATGTATCTTTATAGCAGCAGTTCATGTTCTTCATGTTCTTTACATACCTTGTTCTTATCCTGTTCTTTCAGCATTTATTTTCCATACCATGATGTTATTGTTCATTACCTAGAACTGTACTTTGCTCCGCTCCTGAATAGGATATGTTGCAGGTGAGATGGAGGCCTTGTGTGACACCTACTATGGGCAGGATATTGCTTTCCCTACTGAGCCAGCTGGAGCTGCTTGTGACCTAGAGGCTGCAGAATTCTAGTGCTTCTTTAGTATTTCCTATTATCTTTCCATGTATTGAGACTAGCAGACTCTTTTATTAGTTGGAATATAATAATTCAGATATTGTACTTTACTCTGGTTGGGACACATTTATATAGATGCTGTGATTTCATTCATGTTCATATTATCTGGTTAGTTTTCTCTAGATTGGTACAGTTTACTTTGTTGTGTCTAACAACAAAGGCTGGGCGTGTCCGACTCGTATCCGGTTATTCGGAAGCGGGTCGTGACAGAGTCCACGTCTCCGAAGTGGCGAAGGTAACGGAAGGGCTTGAGAATTTAATTACAAGTTACACAGAAGAAGAAGATGGCGTCGGGTGCTTTGAATTGAGCACCACTGTTAAAATCGCGCCAAGCGTCAAGGATATGGCAGTCATATTCGGTCTACCGCTGAATGAAGAAAGCATTGATGATGTTTCTTACAGAAGATTGATAAAGGAAAAACAACAGCAGCCCACACCACCAGCATCATTGAGCCTGTGTAGAGATCATTTCACAAGATTGCTGGCTAATACTAAGGGCAAACACTCAGAAGTCACGAATAAGGAAGTGAGAGACAAGTTCTTTGATTTGTTACGACGGCTTCGTGACGGAGATAACGCTGTTAATCCAGATGATTTGGCCAAGCTAATAATCTTCCACTTGTGCCAAACAGTATTCTTCACAAATTCTGGCGGTTCAAATTTGCCGTACAGATTCTTGGCCTTGGTAGACAGTGTGGACGTCATCAACAGTATATGCTGGCCAATGTTAATCCTGGCATATGTAATGGATAGCATAAAGAGGAGTAGAAGCAAAACTGAACAGGGGGATTACTCAATGGCTTTCCACAAATTGGAAGGTTGCACAATATACTTCATCTATTAGTTTACAGAACATAATAAATTTGTGGAAAGGAAGTTCACCCCAATTCCTGATTACCCAAGATTTTTCACATGGAATGGGTACGAAATCTCAAACTTCCTCAAGGCCGAATATCACAACAAAATGAGATCCAAGATGATATTGGAAGATCTGGTTATACCTATTGGAGAAGAAGAAGGGCACAAAGAAGATGAGCTACCTATAGAAGAAGTTGAAAAAGAGGGAGAGGAAAAACACCAAGAAGCAGGTGGGGATAATTTTGATGAACAACGAATACCACAGCATCATGAAATGGGCGCTATGATGGACGACTCAGCAAAGGAATTGGAGGTTTTGAGAAGACATCATTCTGATATTCTTGTGCAGAATGAAGAACTCAAAGAAAAGTTGAAAGAGATGGAGGCACAAGGAGCGCAGTTACGTGCAGCCAACTTTGAGAACGAGAAACTCAAAGAAAAGCTGAAAGAGCTCGAGGCAGAAGAAGAGCAACAACGTGCAGTCAACGTTGTGATGGAGGGCTCTGTGCATGAACTGGAGGATTTGAGAAGACATCATTCTGATATTCTTGCGCAGAATGAAGAACTCAAAGAAAATTTGAAAGAGATGGAGGCACAAGGAGCGCAGTTACGTGCAACCAACCTTGAGAATGAGAAACTCAAAGAAAAGCTGAAAGAGCTTGAGGCACAAGAAGCACAACAACGTGCAGTCAACGTTGTGATGGAGGGCTCTGTGCATGAACTGGAGGATTTGAGAAAGCAAAATTCTGTTCTTAAATCAGATCTACATGCACAAGGTAAAATCTTTTCTATTTCAAATTTCTAATTTGTAATCTTCCAGGAGAATGACTATTCTCCGTGTACTATAACACGGAGAATAGTCATTCTCTGTGTTATTTGAAACGGATAATTGATATTCCCTATCATTTCGATACTGGAAAGGTTATTCTCCGTGTAATTCCAAACGGAGAATTCTATTCTCCGTATTATATTACACGGAGAATGTCATTCTCCGTGTTAGGTTTACATCATACATTTCATTGTTGTTTGTTTTATTTCAGTGCAAATAACCAAACAACTCAGAGAAACAAATGAAAGGCTCGTTGAGGAGAAAAGGGAGCTTCAAAATAAAGTTGAATCGTTTAATATTGAAGCCAATGAAAAGGATGGAAAAATTAAAGATCTCGAAGCCATGGTTGTAGTACTTCAGAGTGAGGAGTTTCAAGCAGCTGCTGAACTTGCTGCTCCAAGAGAAGTCAGAAGAAGAGGAGGATCGGGGGAAAAGAGGTTAATAAAAAGCAATACAGTTGGAGAGGCTAATAAAAAGCGGAAGGTTAATGCCGCTCCGAAATCCCGAGAAGACGCCAAAATGGCTGAATTAAAGAAGAACCACGTCATTCTAAGGGAATGCGATGAACTCTTACTTTGGAAATATGCGGATGAAGAGCTGAAGAAACAATACATCGACATCGTAAATCCCAGAAAGAATTCTCCAAAGTATGTATTCTGAACCCTTTTTTTCGTTCGTTTTTTCTAGACTTTTTTTACAATTATGTAATGAGAATCTATCTTTATTAATTTAATCTAAACTAAATTTATGTGCAGTGATATGGTATACGAATTTTTTCCGGAAAAGGGTGAAAATGGAATTTCAGTCCAGCTGTCGGCAGTAGACATGCAAGACATACTCAACTATGACAACATGGAGGCTGGCATACTAGACATAATAATAAGGAAGCTGAGAGAAATTTAAGGCAGTAAAAGGTGTGCCCCGTCTAGTTCGAAGGAGGTGCCATTGATCCAGAAAAAAAAGCCGGCGTCCCAATCACATAAGTGGTCTGCATTCATGACGGCCCACACATTGGTAAGAATTCAAACAGAAAAATCCATATTCATGTGTAAACCGATAAAAAATGACAGGAAAAAATTACTCATGATATTGTGTATTGTTTTTGGAAAACAGACCATCGTTCAACGTGCCAATGAACAAAACGCAAAACCCGGCGCCTTTGAAGACATCCAAACATATTTAGTAGACTTCGTCATGGGTTTGGAGGACGACATAGAGTTGCTATTCATCCCACTCTTTAATACATACATCAAACACTATACTCTGTTCACATTCAACTTTATCTCCTACGACTGGACACACTACAACT
The DNA here is from genome assembly GCA_029216955.1 of Iris pallida. Classification (NCBI taxonomy): domain Eukaryota; kingdom Viridiplantae; phylum Streptophyta; class Magnoliopsida; order Asparagales; family Iridaceae; genus Iris; species Iris pallida. The sequence continues at coordinate 36,819,208 of JANAVB010009596.1, read as the reverse complement.
CCTTGAGGCAAAACACGTACGATACGTGCAAGGTGGATGCAGAATTAATGAAAAAAACCTTAGAGCCTATCGTCAGGAGAAAAGTTGATATGATGAGGGAGAGATGCCCGGCGAAGAAGGAGTATGAGAGCAAAGTGCTGAATTGTTCTCTAAATTGCCCACAACAACGGGCACCCAACTGCCTCTTGTACACGGCGTATTATATGAATATGTTGACGACTCCTCCCTTCGAAATACCGGGAGAAAATGACAATGAAACTCACCAGAAGATTACAAAGATGAGGTTGTCATGGGCTAAGGAGTTGCTTTCAAGCAAATATGTAAAACGAACCTAGCAATGACATTGTAAAACAACAATGTAATTATGATGTAATTGGGCAAGGAACTTCTATCTTTTATAAGCTCTGCTTTTATAATATAATCATTTTTGAATTACATTTACATTGTCAAAACCACGAAAAGTTTGACTTTTATTTACATATGAAACAACTCGAACTCATGCGCCAAAAGGGCAGTCATTTTTATAATAAGATCTCCCAAATTCTGCCATTTATTGGCAAAATTTAACAACTCGAACTCATGCGCCAAGCTGCAGTCACTTTTATTGTCACTAATACCAATGAATCTGCCATTTATATGCCATTAATACAAATGAATTCTTCCATTTATATGTCATTTATTCCTAATGAATCTGCCCCTTCGGATTATATTCTCCGTTTTAGTTGGAACGGAGAATGGAATTCTCCGTTTACCTGAAACGGAGAATAACTTTACCGTTTAAATTAAATCGTTTGAGGATTCTATTCACCGTTTATTTCGGAACGGATAATAACATTCTCCGTCTGTCTTAAACGGATAATAAACACATTAAAATGTTCATTCGCCGTTTTTATTTAAACGGAGAATGACGTTCTCCGTGTCTTTCGAAACGTAGAATGTTATTCTCCGTTTAGTTTGAAAAAGAGAATGAAGATGAGCTTGATGAGAATATAACGAGGTTGGTATGGACTAAGAAGACTACAATGATGAGGTTGGTATGGGCTAAGAATTAGATTTCAAGAGAACTTCTGTCTTTTATAATGTCTGCTCTGTTGTCTTTTATAATAAAATCCTTTTTGAGTAAAATTTACATTGTGAAAACCACGAAAACTTTGACTTTTTGAGTTAAATTTATATTATGAAAGTCTGAAATACTACATAAAATCCTACTATCAAGAAAAAAGTTGAATGTCAGCTGCGTGCGGGCATCGCAGAGCAATGGAACTCCTTCAGGCAAAGGAATTCCTTGAGGCAGTGAGTTCCTTTGCCTCAGTAAGTTCCTTTGCTCGGAGGATGCACGATGAAGTGACTTGCCTCAAGGAGTCATCCTACGGTTCCTATGCTCTGACGATGCACGATGAATACCATCTACCACGCGGACACGAACTAAAAGACGGCAGAGAACAACACTCCTCACAGTTGAAGCTTTCAATTGGATTCCTTGAGGCAAATCACTTCATCGTGCATCGTCAGAGCAATGGAACTCCCTGAACAAAGGAACTCCGTGCATAGTCAGAGCAATGGAACTCCATGAACAAAGGAACTCCGTGCATAGTCAGAGCGAATCAAAGTGCGAGCACAATAAATCCAAACCCACACTCTGTCGGAGCGCTCGCACTTTGATTCGCTCTGACTATGCACGGAGTTCCTTTGTTCATGGAGTTCCATTGCTCTGACTATACACGGAGTTCCTTTGTTCAGGGAGTTCTATTGCTCTGACGATGCACGATGAAGTAATTTGCCTCAAGGAATTCAATTGAAAGCTTCATCTATGAGGAGTGTTGTTCTCTGTCGTCTTTCAGTTCGTGTCCGCGTGGTAGATGGTATTCATCGTGCATCGTCAGAGCATAGGAACCGTTGGATGACTCCTTGAGGCAAGTCACTTCATCGTGAATCCTCCGAGCAAAGGAACTCACTGAGACAAAGGAACTCACTGCCTCAAAGAATTCCTTGAGGCAGAGCACCGTGCAAAGCCATCCTTCTTCAACAAGGAATATGTCGAAGAAATAGACTCCTGGCTGGCGCATCGACAGAGCGTGGAACGATAATAAACTCCAAACCCAAGCACATCTCAGTCTTCTGAAGGACTTCACCACCTTGCATCGTCGGACCAATGGAACATGTTGAAGAAATGAACTCCTGGCGGCAAAGGAACACCGTACATAGTCCGAGCCAATCAACGTGCGGGCGCTTCGACAGAGCGTGGGTTGGCAATAAATCCAAACCCAGGCACATCTTAGTCTTCTGAAGGACTTCACCACCAAAGCTTCTTCGAACGAGGAGATCGACAACCAAGAGGAAAGAGTCTTGCCAAGGCGGAGGATCGGTAGAGTCCATCTCCACAAGAAAAGCTAAGTGAGACGAGAACAAACTCTCTCTACACTACTGCCATTTATAGGCATGGAACAACTCGGACTCATGCGCCAAAAAGGCAGCCTTTTCGAATTCAATTCAATTAATTTCCATCAATACCAATGCATCTGCCCCTTCTCAATTAAAGCTAAGTAAGACTAGAACAAACTCTTCCAACTACGGCCATTTATATGCCATTAATACCAATGAATCTGCCCCTTCGAATTCTGCCAACTTTGATATCCCTTACTGTATCAAAGTTTTTTTCTTGATACAGTAGGGGGTATCAAAGTTTTGATACCCCCTATGTATGACATGTGGGCCCTTCCTGCTTTATAAAATGTGTACACACATATATATATATACATAAATTTTAATAGGGCCCACAAATCTCTTTTCTAACAAAACTATTTTCAAAGTTTTGATACCCCTATGTATGACATGTAGTCCCCTCTTGCTTTGTAAAACGTGTAAACATATATATATACACATAAATTTTGAGATGGCCCACATGTCATACATAGGCTCCTGTATTAAAGTTTTTTCCCTTTTAAATGGGCCCCATAGCATTCCCAGTGTTAAAAATACATTAGAATGTTCATTCTCCGTTTTAATTTAAAACGGAGAATGATATTCGCCGTTTAATTTGGAACGGAGAACGGTATTCTCCGTTTATTTTGAAACGGAGAATAAGATTCCCAGTGTTAAAAACACATTAGAATGTTCATTCTCCGTTTTAATTTGAAACGGAGAATGAAATTCACCGTGTCTTTTGAAACGGAGAATGTTATTCTCCGTTTTGAACTGCACGGAGAACATATTTGCTCATTATCACTATTTTGCTTCATTTTATTCCATTTGCTCATTGTCACTATATCGCTTTCGTACTTTACAATTACGATAATCGTGACCCAATTTTTTACAAAATCTACATACTCTAGGCTTCGGGATAGGATGACTTTCTGTAGGCTGGCTTGATTTCCCTTGAGAAGGCCTTCCTTTTGTTGCTACCGGATTTGGCTCTTTTAAAGCTTCATGCACCCCATGAACTGCATCAGCTACCATTTGTTCTTCTTCGTCAATATCGGTCACCATTTCTTTCAACTCCATCAGAACAGACGACATCAACTCTGTTCCCCTCTCTTGAATTTTGCTTGATTTCTTACAATAGTATGTAAATAGATTACATTGTTCATTAATAGAACCATACCTTCTGCTCTCAATAATGTCTGGGTGGATGAATCTTCTTTCTGAGCCAGGTCCGAAGAGATAACTCTCTTTGCAATCCTTGAGCCAACGAGATTTTATCAAGTTCTTTGGTATATCTCCAATTTGCAATCTCTTCATTGCTGAAAAAATATGCCTACAAGGAATCCCCTTGGTCTCCATCCACATGCATTCACATTTTATGATGTTGTCGGCCGGATGAAATGTAACCTTTCGGTTGACACTGTTTGGCGACAAATACTTTTGGACAGTGCAAACTTCTGCCTCTCTTACGATGTGATGATGGGGAACAGTATATGCATCAGAACGTGTGATTTCCTTCCTTACATCTATAAACACCATTTTAGTGTAAATTGCGGCAAATTTACCTTCTATTACGGCCATGCTAGTTTGATTCACAACTGGTGTTGAGAATTTGTCATTGACATGCTTACCCATCTGACCGTAACGTAAGGCCGCCAAACCATGGTCACAATTTTGAAGGGCCTTCCAAAGTGACAGCTTCTCATTCAAAAACCTTTTCAAAAATGCGTTCATAGATTCACATCTATTTGTTGCAGTAGAACCGCCAAAATAATTACCACGTAGGAATGTGTCCGCCCATCGCTCTCTCGTTTTGTACAATGCAGTGGTCCACTCATTGTTTTCTAAATTATAATCTGTTAGCATCTGCTGCCAACGGTTTTCAAATTCTTCGACTGAATAGTACCTGTTTAAAAAATATGGACATTAACTAAAGTTGTGATATTGTAACAACAACATACTTCAAAGTAAAGTAGCAAGTGTGCTATGTACCTTTTAATCAGAAGACTCAGTTTATTGTGAAAACCCTCTCGGTGTACATGTTTGGCAGCATTGTTAAGGATATGCCATGAGCACGTTCGATGAACTACGCTGGGCATTAAATCCTCAATTGCTTTATTCATGGATCTGCAAGCATCCGTGAGAACTGTCACTGGTAATTTGCCATTCATACACTCTAGGAATTTTTCCAGAACCCAAGAATAAGTCTCCGCAGTCTCATTATGGATCATTACAAACCCAAACACACAAGTCATCGCATGATTGTTTGTACCCACTAGAACCACCAACGGCATTTGACTTCTATTTATTTTATATGTAGAATCGAATGCTAGTGAATCTCCAAATAATTCGTAATCGAATCGACAAGAACCGTCAGCACAAAAGAGATGGGTCAATCTGGAATCTTCGTCTACCTTGTAGTCGTAGAAGAAATCTGGGTCAATGTTCTCCTTTGATTGAAGAAATGTAAGTGTTGTCGAAGCATGAACATCGTCGAGTGCTCTACTATCTTGAGCTAGAGCATTGTATAAATCCTTTCTCGTCCATCCAACATTATCCCAGCCACCTTTTTTCTGGACAAGTAAATTCCATATCTCTCCAGTCCCTATCCCTGATTGCTTCATAATCTTAATTTCTTCCAACTCTGCTGGTGTTATATTACGATGGGATCTCAAAAAAGCTGATTCATAATTATTCGCCAGGTTATGGTTGTGATGTACATAAAATTTTTTGACGGACCACATCTTTGTTTTATGGGTGTACCCAATACGAAAAATTGCTTTACAACCACTTCTGCTTTCACTTCTTGGCTCACGAACCCTGTTTGGAGCTTCCTTGTATTTCTTGTGTCTGAATCCCGCATTCGAACAACACCAACTACGGATCGTCACCATACCAGATTTGTTTTTCTTTACCTCTTTCTTTCTAATACTGAAACCATATACTTTTGAATAAATCCGGTAGAATGTCCCTGCTTCTTCAATAGAGTTGAACTGTAGGCCAACAATATCTTCTTCTAAGAGCGTGGTTGGATCTTTATTAATGTTGGCAGATTACAATATTTTTTTCATCATCGCTGCATCGAAATCCAATGGAGATTCATCGTCGTCCCTAAGAACAGAATAAAACAAAATAAACATGAGAAATAGATGTAAAAATATAATGCATTTCTTAAATCCATTAGAAAGGGTGATGCGAAATAACATTTCGTTGTTTGAGTTGATGTCTTCATCTTGTTCTTTACTGTCTCCTAAGCTAACATCTTCCAAACTTTGCTCATCATCCAAATCATCTGATAGTCCTCTTGAAAGAAGGCTTTCTTCATCGACTAAATCTTCCACACGACGATCACTTTCTCCATGTGACGTCGACATTGAAGAAAATAGAGTGTGTTAGAAACCAGCAGAAGAAACGAAGGACAAGAAACAATACAACAAGAAAGAGTAATGATATTATCGTACCTCCAAATTGCCCATCTATTTATAGCCCTCCCATCTGATGTGGCATGTTAAATAAATGAGCTTCTTAGCATTTTCCTAAATTAATAGTGTGTCATCTGACATGACTGATGACATGGCAAATTTTAATCCAAAAAGTTAACTACCCAATTTTCTCCATAATAATTTAACGTTAATATTAATGTTATTTTAATGTTAATATTAATTTATGTTAATATTAATGTTAAGGTTAATGTTAATGTTAATATTAATATTATTGTTAATGTTAACGATAATATTAATATTAATGTTAATGTTAATCTGGAATATTAACTTTAATGTTAATTTTTATTTTTAGTTTATTTAAAAAAAAATTTCCACGTCAGCTGTCAGATCAACATATCACGTCAGCTGCCACGTAAGGATGGACAGTTTGAAAGTGCAATTTGGAGGTACAAAAAGCATTATTCAGGAAGAAACAACTTCCAGCAAGGCAACAACACAACCTTTTTATCTTCATTGTAACTTCGCCACGTGGCCCTCTTTTGATGGCTCATGAAAAATCTTGAGTGATTCTAGGAGCAAGCATAATTTTAAGGAAACAACTTCCAACAAAACAACTTTCTCGTCTTCTGGGTACATGTATTATTAAAATGTGTAGCTAATAACGCATGAGGAAGCATGCAACAGCAATCTCCACGTGGCCCTCTTTTGTAGGATAACACATGCAGCAGCATTTAATGCTACGAAACCCTATTGTCTTGTTATGTACTGTGTATCCTATGTGGCATGAGGCAGAAGACAATAACTTGCATAGGCGGCTATATTCACAAATGACAATAAGTTTAAAAAGTCATCTCCAATGCAAAAAAGTATTGAGAAGACAATATAAAGTAATTTTTTACGACTTCCAAGACAACCTTTGCTCTTCTAATGATATGGTATCAGTGTTTATTATTAAATTGTGTAGAATAACGCATGCAGAGCATTTAATGCTATGGGACCTGTTGTGTTAAGGAACACAACATGTGAGAGAGAACCCGAGAGAGAGAGAGAGAGAGAGAAGAGAAGAGAGTGTGGGAGATGGGATAAAGAGGAAGGATCGAACTCGACTAGATTTTAAACTTAAAATTCAATTTTTGGTTATCATTACTAATAACTAGTTCGCACGTACGAGTTTAGACGAACACTAACCGAGCCCCGAGCAACGTGACATCAGCTAGCTAGGTTTATAATACCGTGGCATTCATGTTAATTTAAATATTTACAATATTATTGAAACTAATATGACTACTAAAATTAAAAATAGTTTTGGATTTAACATTTACTTCAAACTAGTTAAAGTTAAAATTGCATTCTTTTTTATTTAAAATATAATTGGAACTACAATTAATACTAACATTCGCTTGTCCCGTAGTTTAAGTCGTATTTCCCTCGATGCTAGGCTTGACGTAGCCCTTGCTTGTCAAGTCATTGCACGAACACATTAGAAAAGAGTTTTGTTGGGCTATCGAAGTATAGCAAGCACCGTCCCGTGGCACGTGCATTTGTTAAGCAGTGAAAGGGTGTGAAGGCCACTGGCAATGTCAAGACATCACGGACTATAGCTGGGTTAGATGATGACCCTTTTGCTGCGGGCCGAATCGGTCCCTTGGCCTAGGAATGGATTGGTTTAAGGAGCAATACACAAGAATAGACTGCCATAGCTGGGTTAGACGATGACCCTTGATTCTCGACAGGTTGTAATATCTAACTATTGTTAGATAGTAGAACTAGACAGCGTTCTACGTCGTTTCTGCGGTGTAGGCTGGGACGCTGTCACGCACTCATGCCCTTACTCCGGGTGCGGGTCGTGATAGGGTGCACGAGAAAGGAACATTGTCGCTATCGATTCGGTCGGGACCGATAGGTCGGGATCGATTGACTCGATCGAACGGAAACGGTTGAATTAAGATCCATTCTCTCGCCTGAAGTAAACTCAAGGTGAGTGGCTGACCCTCCTCTTCTCGACCCCCTTCCTAGGTAAATCGATAATGTTGTTGCGAATGAAAGGATAAATGCAAGGGCACAAACACGGGAAAGGGATTGAGTTTTCAAAGATAATGTAGGCTATGTCTTAATAACTAAAAGGAAAATATGTCTTCATACGGTTATGGACAACTTGTCGACAACGTAGTTTCCTCGATCAGCACAGGTTTAGCGGGGACTTGCATCGGAGCTAGCTACTTGCGTTGAAAGGACCCCGATTAACAAAGCTATACGTCCAGGATGGTTCCAGAGAAGCCATTCCATAACGTGACAGCGTCCCAGCCTACACCGCAGAAACGACGTAAAACGCTGTCTAGTTCTACTATCTAACAACAGTTATAATATCAAAACCTGTCGAGAACGGTCAACTCCGAATGGAGGACAAGCAATGTCAATATAATATACTCAATAAGCTATGATATTGTTGCGACCGTCCAGTGTAGGTATTTATGTATGGTATTTATGGTGTACATCATCTTAATTCAACCGAGTAGTTCAAAGGAGGGAATTATGTATGGTATTTATGGTACACATCATTAGGACGGGTTACGACCGTCAAGTGTTGTGATAAGCTATGATATCAGTAAGTTTGGGATCCTTCGGATATTGGGCTAGCAACCCGTATCGAAGCGATCATAGTCTTACACATAAGGATGCCAAAGATGCATTACGGTGCGAACCGTCCATGGTCATTGCGTGATGACAGACCATGGTCATTGCTACGACAGACCATGGAGAACTTGCATCAGCTAGCTATGGCAGCAGTGGAGAGAGGTGCACCGGCTACAATTCAGGGAGCACCATGACTCCCTAGCAGATCACATATCGTTCTAATAATTCAAATCATATTTTACATTTATTGTCGTATCTTATATTCCAGTTCAGCTTTACTTTCCGTGTTTATGTTAAGATTATGTCTAACTGTATCTGTCGCAGGGACACGGTGGTGGACAAGTTCAAGATATGTTCGACTCAAGGCGGGGCTCGGCTTGGACGTCCAGATGCATGGAGTCCTTAGCGTTCAAGAGGAGCTACCGCATTGGCGTTCGGACTTGCGACATGGAGATATTCAGCCGAAGACTACTTGTTGGCTATAAAGAGGCATAATGTATGGAACAATGTACTCCTTTGTGAGCTAGAGAGATCATGAGCGTTGTAGCCAATTGGCATGATGAGTTGGGCTATTCAGAGCCATTGTAACCTTCAGTTCATTATCAATAAAAGAGATTCTTGTTGTATACTACGTTTTTCTTCCGCTGCTTATGTTATCAATTTGAGCTATAAACACTATTGTGAATCTGTTATCTTGCCTTGCACGAGCGCAACTCCAGGCTCGTACGGCATCACGTCCCAGCGATGACGATGATTCGGGTAAAAACTTGATAATGATGAAGACGGTAACTCGGTCGACAAACGTAAGTATCGAGGTATGATCGGAAAATTTTTACAGTAGCATTAATATTAAATCTACATTAGCTTTTCTGTTAATTTAAAATTTACAATATAATTAAAACTAATATTAAGAAAATGCTATTTGCTCCCAAAAAATTTGGGTGATACCATCTTCCATTATGTGGCATATGACATGGTTGCTAACATGACAGCTGACATGGCAAAATTTAACAATAAAATTAATATTAAAATGAACATTAATAGTAAATAAATAATTTAATATTAAATTAACATTGATTAATATTAACATTAATATTAACATAACATTAGCATTAGCATTAGCATTAACATTAATATTAATATTGACATTAACATTAACATTAAAAAAGTTTGGGTAATTAATTTTTGGGGTTAAAATTTGCCATGTCAGCTGTTATGTCATCTGCCATGTCAGATGCCACATAATGGGAGATGGCATCACCCAAATATGTTGGGAGCCCAAACGACTAATTGCTAATATTAATACAGTGGCATTACCGTTATTTCCTAATAGATTTATGACTTGTTCGGTCACACCCCTCCACGAGCGGGTTACATACACCCGCGTAAACGAGCGGTTAAATAGCCTTTTCCAAAGAAGAGAACCCATCCGACTAGAGAGAAACAAAGGAAAGAAGAAGAAGAACAGTCGCAATGGAGAGGAGCAAGATCAACTGCAGCGGATGGGCCGTCATCCCTACCGAGATTCTCTCGATGATACTGGTACTGTCGGGGATGCCGACGGACGAGGTAATGTGCAACGTGGCCCCAGTTTGCCGTTCGTGGTGGAAGACGCTCAACGGTCCCTTAGACTATTGGTCTAACGTCGACTTGGTACAGTGGTGCCGGAGGACCCAGCAAACCGCTGAGATTAGTTTGACCGTAATGAAGCTCGTGGCTCGCAGTGAGGGACATCTAGGGTCCCTCTCCGCGTACAAGCTCGACGAAGCGGCCTTCTCTTTTGCGTGTTTAAGGCCAGTGCAAAATTTTATTTGGTCTTATTCTAATACTTTATTTTTTCTATTACAAAATTTTACGTATACTTTTGTTAATTTCTATTGATGTTTTCCCATTTTTATAATACAGTGGGAAATTTCTAAGGGTGCTGCACATTCCGAAGTGCGACGTGAGTGATGAAACTTTCGTGAGACACTTGGAGTTTCTCCCTGTGCTGGAAGAACTCGACATTAGCTACTGCCTCTACATCACGTCGACTGGAATAATTTTCGCCGGAAATTATTGTCGCCGTCTGGTCAAGCTGAGTAGAAACATGCCCCCTCCGGATTTCATGCTCATGAACATGTTCGTGCTGGACACGAAAAACGAGGCAGAGGGAAAGGCCGTGGCAGAATCGATGCCGCGTCTCGAGCACCTACATATGGGATTCGGCATGTTCAATGGAGACACGCTGCGATCTATCATATGCAACTGCAAGGGTCTTCGCCTGCTCGACATACGTGGGTGCTTCAACGTGATCTTCGACGACGAACTCTGGAAAATTTGTTATTCAATATAGACGTTTAAAAAACCCTTTGATAATGTAATCCCAGTACCAGGAGAACCTGTGTACGAGTGGTATAATGATTTAGATATGTTCTATTATTCCTGGGGTGAATGGTGAAAACATTAGCATACATGCATGCATGCATGCATTTCTTTATATATATTTTTTACTAGTCTACATACAAGATATTTTTTATGAGTTCGATTCTCCATTTTGAGCAAATTTTACTTTTGTCAATACTAATTTTGTACATGATTATTTTTTTATAAATAAAATGGACTGTGATATAATGACGCCTAAGACGGCTCACTTCTGAGATTTCGACATTTCCCAACACAGATTTTACCATTAATACAACATCTCAGTGTAATCATATCCAAGAGATTTCGCCATTTCCCAACACAGATTTTACCTTATTCAAAATGAATTCTGGCGGTACAAATTTCACTCATATTAGTGGTATCAGTGCCATTCACCATAATTAATGGTGATCGATACGAAAACATTGGTTTCTTTTTCACAACCCTTTAAAATCTATTTACACAGCCAAACAGCAAAACTAATTCATCTTCACGAGCCTTCAAAACCATTTTATATAGATTCAAAACAAAACTAAACAACCAAACTATTTAAAATTTACAACCCTACGGAACAGTCCTAAATGTACCATTCTCCGTCTTTTATGTACCATTCTCCGTCCTAAATGTACCATTCTCCGTCCTATATTGACCATTCTCCGTCCTGCATGTATCATTCTCCGTCCTACATTTACCATTCTCCGTCCTAAATGTACCATTAGCCGTCCTAAATGTACAATTCTCTGTCCAAAATGTACCATTCTCCGTGTTAGAGGAACGGAGAATGGCAATTAACAGCCAAATAGCCAAATGTACCATTCGCCGTCTTATATGGACCATTCTCCGTCCTATATGTATCATTCTCCGTCCTACATTTACCATTCTTCGTCCTAAATGTACCATTCGTCGTCCTAAATGTACAATTCTCCGTCCTAGATGTACCATTCTCCGTGTTAGAGGAAAGGAGAATGGCCATTAACAGTCCCAAAAATTGTTCCATACTAAGTTAAAAAGCATATTAGCACCCAAAAAATGTTAACAATAGAAAAATTCTACAGAACCCAAACACCAGACTCGAACCTAGGCCTTCCATGTAAAAGCCAAACAGCACAACCAACTAAGCCTACAACTAACCCAAAAATCCGTCCTATATACACTTTTACAACCTTCACCCATTGCTGACATGTGGACCATGGCCCACATGTCAGCAATGGGTGAAGGTTGTAAGAGTGTATATCCCCAACTTCCAATAAGGAATAGGAAGAGTCGGTTTGGAACGTGTATATATATACATAGGGGTCCCCATTCATCTGAGTAGGTTGCAGATTTAACATGGCTCCAAAAAGATCATCTGGTTGGGAACCATTGCCAGAGTCTTCTTCCAGTCGTCGCCGAGCCTCTCCGCATGGAGCACCCTCTGCGCCGCCTCCGGCCCATGACTGGCTGGCAGAGGCTGCGGACTTCCTGACCTCCAGCGGGTTGTTACTGGAGGTCATCGCTCGACCTCTTCATCCGGCGCCCAACTTTGACCTGTTGTCGATCACTCCGGAGGAACGGGATTCTCTGGAGAAGAGGGAAGCGTTTCGCCGCCTGTGCTATAGGGCGGGTGTGCGCACCCTGCAGGACTTTGCGGAGATCCTCCGCGAGGCCAGTGAGGGCTAGACTTTTTTTTTTCATTTTTTACAGTTTTTTGTCCTCCTCTTGTATACTTCATCCGGAGAATGTTCCGGCGACGAAGCTGGGATTTAATGAAATATAATATTTTGTTAACTCAATTTATTTTCGGCTACAATCAAACTTTTACAACCTTCTGACAACTTATACCGATTTGCTAACTATAGCATTGCTCTTTATAATTAAAAAATCTTGTTACGTCAAATCCATATATCAGCGACGATATCCCCATCAATGACTTGTTACGTCATAGAATTGATTATGCTGCCAGCGTCAATCTTGCCGTCAAATCCATCTTAAATATGATTACAAAGTAAAATAGAGGACAACTTTGAGTGTTTCAATTTTACTCTTTTCGAGTACATAGTCTTCTTATTTTCAAAAATTTAATCAAATATTCGAAACATGGAAATATTGAGATTAAACTTCACATTCTTAAATATGTTGTCAAATTTTTTTAAATAAACATGTTTCCACCACATTTTTTCTGCCAAATTTTTTAATAATTTATACGGAACACGTGGATATATACTAGTAATAATAGTAATAAATTTAATTTTGGAAAGTAGTTTTTAAAATTAGGGTCTCAAAATCCCAATGCTTTATGTAGTGATTTCACATGGATATATACTAGTAATAATAGTAATAAATTTAATTTTGAAAAGTAGTTTTTTAAATTTAATAGTAATAAATTCGACCGTCTTATACTAGTAATAATAGTAATAAATTAATTTAAAACTCAAAACTATTCTAATTTTTTCCACTTCCCAAGGTCACATAAGACGGTCGAATTTTCCCTCTACTTCTCTCAAACCCTCTTCCTTCTCCCAAACCCTCTCTCAAACCCTCTTCTAATCAAAATGCCGCCGAAGAAACAACGACCGTCGCCGAAGGGGAAGAATCCACAAAGGGATGTGATACAGGCCCGAAGGGCAGAACTTGCAAGGGCGGCGAAAACCAAGATTATGGTCGCTAGGGCAAAGGCCGAAAGGGCAGCGGCGGAAGCAGCGGCGGCGGCAGCGACGATGAAGGCGGAGGCGGCAGCCAAGCCACGTGCAAAAAAGGCTAAAAACACTCATTGCTCGACAAAGACCGAAAAATCTATCTTCGATACAGAGTCGTCGGAAGACTCAACTTATGAAGATCGAAGGCGTACTCAAGCGAAGGCTAAGGTGGCAACGGATACAGAGTCATCAGCGTACTCTATGGATTTTGATTCCTCATCAGAAGAGGAAAATAAAGAGAAAGAGCAATCATCAAATAAGTCCCAGGTTGGAGAGGAGGTAAAAAAATTTAAAGACTCAAAAACTAAGAAAATTTACATTAAATATTTCAAGAAAAAGGCTGTTATGCCTGAAAGATCAATTAAGATGGATGATGTCGAAGACGAAGCTTTCCTGGATATATTAAAATTCTATCAATTGGAGAAACTGAACAAATCCTGTCTTGAAAAAATCTCCCAAACAATAGTAAGAGAATTTTACTCAAATCTTCCGGCTGAAATTAAAGAAAAAGAAGAGGATCAACCACTGGTATTTCTGAGAGGAAAACTGATTAGGGTAAATGCTGCTGTCATCAACGAATTTTATGAATTTGATCCAGTTCCTGAGTTTGATATGAAAGATATTGATAATGTATCCATGACGGATGCAATTCATGAGATTACAGGTGTTTCGATGGGTGCCAAGACCCCTCAAAATGTATACAAAGATCAATTATCAACTTTGTATAAATTGTTGCATGCCTACGTATCTCAAACACTCAACCCTACTGGACATGAGTTTTCCATCCATCCCGAGAGAGTAAAATTTCTTTATTATATGGGGAAGAAAAAAAGGATGGATATAGGTTCCTACATGTTCAGTAGAATGATGCATCTCGTAGGAAAACCAATTGCAAGGACAGCTCTCCCTTTCAGAGGATTTGTATGCTCGATGGCTAATAAACATTCTGTCCCAAGCTTAGCAGGGGATGTTTATATTAAAAACAAAGGTCCCATGAGAAAACTAACCTTCACTCGAATGTTTGGAAAACGGGCAGCAGCTGCAAGCAAACCATCAACATCTGGAAAACCATCAACTTATGGAATCAAAAACACTAAGGACAGGGTTGATAACCTATACAATTTTGTTGCTGCAAACTTTGAGAATGTCTTCAAAGAGATGAAGACTATATCTGACAACCAGAAATTGATTCTGGATAAGATTAACCAGATAGAGGTTGAATTTGCTGACCAAGAATAAGATTTTCCTTCCCTCGTGAAGAAGGTAAATGGGGCTAGCCCAAACTCTTATGTAAAAAAACACACTGTGCACATTGACACTTTAATGCTAGCTATCACTTTGATACTTCTATTTATGTTTCTGGATGTCATTTCTACATATAAAGTGAGTCAATACTGACTATAATTTTTCTTAATCCGTCCCTCAAGGTGTAGGTGAAGGATATTTTGAGAAAGAAGAAGTAGGAAAAAAAGAAAAAAAAAACAAGAAGAAGAAGATGGAGACGGCTATGAAGATTCATCTTTTGAGTTTTGAATGTCTCTTATTTCAATTTGGATGTAATATTTGACTTGTAATATGGTTCTGAATATTTGTTGGTCATGGCGGACAAACTAAATTTTGTGTTTGAAATATTGTAAGACTAAACTTTTCGCTTGTACTAAGTGCATAGTTCGTAATTTATTTTGAAAATGTAATATGGTCTTGAATTTAGAGTAGGTCTCCGTCTTATTTGGATTATTGTATTGTGAATTATGCAGGTTCTATGTTGAATTACTAACGTGGATTGGGCAGATTACTGTAACGTGGATTGGGCAGATTACTGTAACGTGAATTATGCAGATTACTGTAACGTGAATTATGCAGTTTATTGGACTTGGAATGAAGTATACTTAATTTGATTATAATTTTTTGGTTGAAGCGTTTATTTGGTTGGCAGTTGGCCTTCAAAGATGATATTGATATTTTGGTGTATTCCTTTGATTTGCAGATGCCCATCACAGATTTCATGAGTCCTGGGAGCATTGCTAGGGTTTACAGGTGGCCTCATTAGGATGCATTCCTGGGATCACTGAAACTTTATTTGATTGTAATGTGTTTTGCTTTCTGTAAAAAATCATTACATCGATGCCATCAGTATGAATTCGATGCCAGTGCCTCTTCATCCCTTGTTATTAAAATTGTAATCCTGCCTGTTCATCCCTTGTTTTTGAGAAAACATAATTGTAATCCTGCCTGTTCATCCTTTGTTATTGCCATCAGTACATCGATGCCATCAGTATGAAGTCGATGCCAGTGTAATGCATAATGTAATGTAAGAAAAATTCTCTTTGATAGTAGGTTAATTATATTCAAATATTCGCAAGAAAATGATTTAATATTAAATGAATGTACTATGGTAAATGATATTAAAAATACTGTAAATATTTGGTGAAAAAAATATGAGATACTTGAACATTTCCAGTCCTAAATGTACCATACTTTGTTAAAAGCACAGAGTGTCCGTTCTCCGTTTTCAAAGAACGGAGAATGGCCATTCTCCATGTTAAAGGAACGGAGAATGGCCATTCTCCTTGAGAATGGCCATTCTCCGTGTTAAAAGCAAAGAGAACGGTCATTCTCCGTCCATTCGTCGTGTTAAAAGCAAAGAGAATGGCCATTCTTCGTCCATTCGCCATGTTAAAAGCAAAGAGAACGGTCATTCTCCGTCCATTCGCCGTGTGAAAAGCAAAGAGAATGGCCATTCTCCGTCTATTCGCCGTGTTAAAAGCAAAGAGAATGGCCATCCTCCGTGTTAAAAGCAAAGAGAATGGCCATTCACCGTCCAAATAAAATATTTTCTTCGAAAAAATTATCATTATAAAAGTAAAAAATATTTCGTCCGATCAATACAGATTTTTTTTTAAATAAGTGAGCAGATGATCCGCCCGACCTCAGAAGTAGGTTTTCTCACCACCACCGTGACATGTAGCTTTATTAACAAAATATAAAATTATTAGATGAAAAATAAGATTTCTGACAATGGCATGGTCAGTAAAATTAGAGCGGCGCCGCTGGTACTTCTTCTTGTTCGAGGAGTTTTCGACGACGTCCGACGCGAAGCGGACGATTCTTCTCGGCGCAGCTGGTACTCCTCGTTGTTCTAGGAGGGCTCGACGACGTTCGACGCGATCCGGACCAATTCTTATTTCCTTCTTCATCTCCGTTTCTCTTTCCACCACAACCACCAACACCAACACCACGACGGCCTGTAACCAAAAAAAATTACGAAATATTAAATTGGATGGACTTTTGAGAGAGTAAATATGAGTTAATTTAGGGTGTTCATTAAAAAAATTAAAGTGAAGAATGACCTGCTAAAGCAAGTTACCAACAGGTCAAAAGTCTAAATCAGCATTAAATGATGTTTCTACACTATTATTCAATCCGAACCATTGGATCAACATCCAACGGTCCAGATTTCGGATGTATCGATACATCCATTTCCAGCGGATGTATTGTAGAACGACCCATATATATATATATATATATATATATATATATATATATATATATATATATATATATATATATATATATATATATATATATATATATATATATATATATAATATATAATATATATATTAATGTTAATTAGATTTCTGCATTGATAAACATGTGTGCTTCCAATTCCTCCCTTGTGTAGGTTAATATGCAATCACTTTGAATTGAATTTTTAAGATATTCTTCAAGTGCTTTGCAAGGAAAATTCAAATTAATATGACTTGATTTTATCAAAAGATAAAAATTATATATATATATATATATATATATATATATATATATATATATATATATATATATATATATATATATATATAAACAAAATTACTAATGTAAGTAATAAAACAAACATATTAAATGAAGTTAAAAAAAACAATATTATGGAGTCTGAACAAAAAAAGTATTCTGGAGACTAACAAAAAATGAAGTTAAAAAAACAGTATACAGACTAAACAAGTTTAAAAACAGTGTTCAAAGTAAAAAAAGTAAAAAAAAAAAACTTAGAGAAAAAAACAGTAAAAAAATAACAAACAACAGTTCAAAAAATAACAACTTAAAAAAAAGTCAAAACCCTCCGCCTGGACTGCCCTGAGGTCAAGGCGCGCCTTAAGAACTGTGCCTCGCCTTGAGTGCCCTGAGGCGCTACCCCTGCGCCTAGGAGCAAGGCGCGCCTTTGGCTATACTGATTTTCATTCTACAACTTAGTTATGCATGGAACACCCTTAAAATATGCATATTATGCAAAAAAAAAAAAACAGTGATAAAATAGTAAAAATAATGTTCAAAATGTATCGACCGCCTAGGCGGCACCTACGCCGCGCCTAGGCGGTACGCGGACTCTCTCCGCCGCGCATCCGCCTACCGCCGTTTAGAACCTTGTGTCCACCACGCGAATATCAACCGCATGCGCAGTCTCTATCAAGTGATCTTGAAGGTTCCACTCCCCCTTCGTGGGTAAGCCAGCTGACCGACTCTGTGGAACCCCTTAGCTCATAAACTGCTAGCCCTCCCTCTCAATCATGTTGGCGTAATTTATCCAAGGGTCATGCCACATGCTAGTTTGGTTCCTGGAACCGATAACCCTAGTCAGTTTAGTTTTAGCCAAACTTCTCAAAGCCATGAGCAATTTAACCGTCACCGAGAATTTGTTATTGGTTCTAGCCTTCCAGAAGTTGTCCCTAAGGAAGTACCTCCCCATGATCAATTTAGCACATAAGGACTTGTCATTGAGGCTCTCCAGAACAATTTGTAGGAGGCTGTATCTCTAAGAAGAGTAAGCGATCTTATACCTACACCTCCCTCTCTTAGGCTGGCACAACTCCTCCCAACTGATCGCATGCATCTTCCTTTCCACAGAAAATCGGCACACATTTACTCAATCTTTTTTATAGTTCCTTTAGGAAGCATAATAGCCTAGAACCAGTACATCGCAATAGCCGCAGTGACAGCTCTAATAAGCTCAATTTGTCCCCCAATATACAAGATCTGGACGTGCCAGCCCTCCAGTCTAGCTTTATTATAGTTGAGAATGCCCTCACAATCCGCATAAGTGGCATAGTTGATAGAAAGTGGCAAACCTAAATATTTGACCGGAAGCATGCCCTCAACAATGCCCATTTTCGCCATCCAAATCTCCTTGTGCCCACAGGTCCGGTTCAAGAACATTTGACTATTTTTTTTTTAAGTTGCAAACCCGATCACCTTTCCAGATTGTCGAATATATTCTTGAGAGCATCAAGGGACCTATTCGTAGGTTCCACCGCATAGATCAGGTGAGAGACCACCGACACCGTCTTTCTAACCATAGGGGTGACATCTCCATCCATAACCGCATCATCCAGCAAACACGTGAGGAATTCTATCACCATAGCAAAGAGGTAGGATGAAAGAGGGTCACACTCACACACACACTCTCTCTCTCTCTCTCTCTCTCTCTCTCTCTCTCTCTCTCTATATATATATATATATATATATATATATACAGGGGTGGATCCAGAAATTATAGTTGGGATGGGCTGGCAAAAATTTGGGTGGGCTAGAAGTAGATAAATCCATATAAAAAAAATCAAAAAAAAAATTTGTGTAGAAAAAAAATGTATATTTTTTTTTGGGTGGGCTGGAGCCCACCCCACCCTACCTCTAGATCCGCCCATGTCTCTATATATATATATATATATATATATATATGCCTTATTTGCTGCAACGCGTGCCTCACTGTTGTGCCTAGGCCAAAGACGATCTGGGTCCCTAAGTGCTCTTTCACTTGACAAGTCTGCACTGGGCAAGAACTGAGTAGGGAGGGGTGCAATGGAGCAAATTCATTGCTAATATATGTGAAGTCATGCTAAGAGTGTCGACTTGGTGATGATAGGAGTTTTTTGAGTTGTATTAGGGAGCGTTCACTATAAGATTCCAAGCATAACAAATCCAGTCCGTCTAATAGCAATTATAAATGGAGCCTAGCATATGACAATAGAGAAATTTTCCTAGTGCTACCTTGCAATTTGGAAGCTTTTCTTCGTAATTATTTAAGATCAAAATCATGTCCTGGTTGATGACATCCGTCTGTCCTTGTTAATTATTACAGGTTAAAGGCGTTGAACAAGCGCTGGACGGACAATCCAGATGTGGAGATGCCATTGGCCAGCCAGTTGGATTGATGTTACAAAAACCTGAGTAGTTCTTAATCGAGCCACATGTTTCTGCAGTTTTCCACTGTTCTTTTAACAGGGTTTCAGTCGTTAAGAACGGAAATCTATTTGCCCATCATTGCCAGGGAGAACTTCCGAGTAGAGATTTTCTACTTCTGACTTTACGTTTTGCATCCCTCTCATTATGTTTCTTGAGAAACTTGTTGGTATTGTAAAGTAGTAGTATTAAATTCAATAATGTAATTTTAGTGCCTACTTAAATGGATCAATACTTCAAAACTTTGTAATGTAAAGCCATTTAAATCCAATAATGTATTTCATGGTGGAGTTTAAAGAGCTTATCATGTTTTTGGCTCATGTCGTGGAAGAAGGCTCTCCTTTCTATATAATTTTTAGGGTAATTTACACTAACTACCCCTATGTTTTTGATTTATAACACGGGGTACCCCTACTTTTAAACTATTTACACTAACTACCCCTATGTTTTTGGTTTATTACACGGGGTACCCCTACTTTAAGGAAAAATAAAAAAATTATAACACTAACTACCCCTACGTTTTCTAAAGGGAGGGGTAGTTAGTGTAAATAGTTTAAATCAGGGGTACCCCGTGTTATAAATCAAAAACATAGGGGTAGTTAGTGTAAATAACCCTAATTTTTATTCACTTGGTAAGCTTGTTTGTGGTTTGTGGACAGTTTTCATTAAACTGAAGACATAATTTGAAAGGCAAATTATAAGGGCACATCAAATTTTTTTTTTTTTTTTTTTTTTTACTCAGGACAATCTATTTTTTGTTAGGGGCAGCCCATCACCCCAATCCCCCCACCCTCCCAAACCCTCTCAAACTTATTCATTTTCAATTTTTGTTCTCTCTTCTCAAACCCTCTCAAACATAAATTTATTTTTCTTCCCCACCTCCATCTTCACCAAAATCTTTCTCTTCAAGATCTATTTTTTTCCTCATCCTTCTCTTCCTATTGCTGATGAGCTTGGCCCGCTGTCTAAACTTTCATACATCATTTGTTAGCACTAACAACACCAACAACATAACAAAAATCAAAATGGTCGATGCCGAAACTTTGATGTCATGAGCATAATTGGGATGTCAAAATTTTGATGTCATGAGCATGATTGGGATGCTGAAATTTTGATGTCATGAGCAATGAGGTTTGGAGAAGTGGGATAGGAAAGATTTAAAAAATTTGGAGAAAATTTGAAATTCGAACCCATAAATTTTGAAGTAAGGAATTCTGACATAGTCGTGGCTGAGAAGACTCAGAACTGTGGAAATTTTTTACAGTCATGTATTTTTAGTCTTTTCCACAGTCTTGTATGTTGTCAAGACTGTAGAAATTTTCTACAGTCCTGTGTATTTTCAGTCCATTTCAGGACAAAAATTTTACAATCCTGTCAAGGCCAACCTACAGGACTGTAGAAACTTATGTGTGATGATGCTATTAGATTTTTATTTGTGTTATTGCTAATCTAATATGATGTTGTGAGACTTATCTTCAAAATAGATTCAAAATTGAGAGACTTATCTCTAAAATAGATTTATAAACCGTATATATGAAGGTTTATTTTGAAATGAACAAAACTGAAAGACTTATCTCTAAGATAGATTTAAAATTTTGAGTTTTTTTAACCGAATAGATAATTTATTTCTGTAAATAGATTTAAAAATACTTATAAATGTAACTTAATAATTACATTAAAAAAATCCTTCTAATTACGTTACTTCTGCTTGCACGGTTATTAAAAACTTTCTTTTAGGACTGTCAAAATTTTTGACAGTCCTATAAAATATGTTGTTCAATGTTTTCATTTTGACAATCCTAAC
The DNA here is from genome assembly GCA_029216955.1 of Iris pallida. NCBI lineage: Eukaryota > Viridiplantae > Streptophyta > Magnoliopsida > Asparagales > Iridaceae > Iris > Iris pallida. The sequence continues at coordinate 36,797,597 of JANAVB010009596.1, read as the reverse complement.
GGCTGGAAGGACCGTCAAAAACTTCAACAGTCCTAAAAAAATATGATGTTCAATGTTTTATGTAGGACTGTTAATTTTTTTGATAGTCCTTCCAATTGGTAGACTGTTGACATTTTTGACAATCCATCATTATCCCTGTCGCGACTATGAACGAGTGTTTGAAGTTCGTAATCCTAAAATGGGTTCACAACTTCGAAATCCGTCTAGAATGAATACTAAAGCACATTTTAGTTATTAGAAGAAGAAATTTAGGCATCAACATGGATTGAGAGAGATTTGGAAGAGAAAAAGTTGAGAACTTTTTAGGGTTTTAGGAAAGAGAAGTGAGAAGACAAAAGAAAAAAAAAGAGCAACTTATATACCAACATTTGGGTTAGTCCTGAGTAATTTTTCAAGTGGCAAACATATAAATAAACCAAACAAAATTGGACTAGCCCTGATTATATGCCCTTATAATTTGCCATTTGAAAATAAGCTGGTGGTAGAAGTACATGGCAAACTCATTTATGTTACTATTTGTTTTCTCATTATATATTCAGAATTTCTTTTTCGTGTAATTTGTGAAACGTGTGATCGTCTACTGATCCCCCCACACGTTTAGGGTCTGTTTGGAAGTCCGGGACTAACTTGCAAGTGGGTTACCGATCCCCCCACACGTTTAGGGTCTGTTTGGAAGCCCGGGACTGTGATGCAAGTTGGCTGAAATAAAAACTTTCGTTGAAACTCTCCTTCGACATCCTGATTCTGCTTGTTTGGTTGCACTTGAAAGTGAGATGAAACTGCAGAAAAATGTGAAACTGCTCGGAACTTCTTCGAGTTCAAGTGTTTGGTTGAACTCTTTGAAATTCTGCTGAACTCGTCGAAGTGACAGTTCGCAGTTCCTGTCCCCTCCTTTTTTGATCATTTTCACATCCAACAAATTTCAGAAGAAACTCATGGAACTCAGCAGGAGAGAGAAAGGGGGAAGGCAGTTCCACCCCTCTGCAACCTCTCCCACGGCTTCGTCTCCGACTCCGCTGGCCGACGACCGCGCTCCCTCTCCGGCCTCGGCTTCGTCTCTGAACTCCAGACCTACTCCGACCTCGGCTTCGGCCTCGCCGCCTCAACCTCTCCCTCTCGCGGCTCCGGCCACTTGGCCTCTGCCGCCGGCGCTGGATGGTGCGGTGCCGGCGTTGGACGGTTGCGGACAGAGCAGAGGAAGGAGGGACCGACGAGAGAGAAGCAAGAGAGAATGAGAGGGAGAGAGAAGCAAGAGAGAGAGAGAGAGAGAGAGAGAGGACTCCGGTTGTGAAGGAGAAGGGAATGGCGGCTTGGAGGGTTTGGGGGGGAAATAACAAGGAAGAGGGAGAGAGAGAAAGTGATGGGTTGGAATATAAATTGGTGGTGGCGAAGAACTCTCCAGAAACATGAGATTTTCTTTTTAATAAATTGGGTTAAATTGTTATAATATAATGGATTAATTAATTAAATTTATTTTTAATATTTTTTTTTTAAATTTATGAGATTTTCTTTTATTTTATAAAATTTAAAATATCAATTAAAATAATAAATAGTTATTTAATATTTTTTTAATTTATGAGATTTTCTTTTATTTTATAAAATTTAAAATATCAATTAAAATAATAAATAGTTATTTGATAATTTTTATTTTGAAAATATTCCATATCTACAATCCCAATATCCACTTTCAACAACCATCCAAACAACCGAACTCGTTTTTTCTCCACTTTCAACAACCATCCAAACACCAAACCCATTTTTCTTCCACTTGCAGGAGACAAAAAATACTTCATCCAAACACATTTTGAAAAGTGTCACTTTCACACTTTCAACTGCAACTCATCATGACGTAAGTGCCACTTTCACACTTTCAAGGAGTTACATCTATCCAAACAGCTGGTAGAATTGTTCTCTTAACCTATTATTATTATTTTATAACAATCTAATAGTTCTCTAAGCACTCTCCATTTTTTCTTACACTTTTTTTTTTTTTTTTCATTTTTACATTGCTTAATTTTATTTTATTTCAAGTTCTTCCGGATGGTTCCTTCTTTCCTGAGTCTAGCGTGATGCTTCAAACCTGAAGGCCAAGGATCTTAACTCTTATTTCAATTAACTAAAAAAATTATGTTATACATAAATTATTAATTGTATATCTTGGAAAATCTTGATATATCAATCTATAATTAATGAAAATTTGTTTCAAGTATTTTTTGGCCGTGCACCATCTTTTTTTGTTAGTTTAAAACTTTATTCAATCTATTTAATCATAGTTTTTTTTATTAACAATATAATTTTAACCTAGCATTATTTTTTTGCTAGTTTAAAACTTCAAATAAATTTTGGAATTTCATTTTTAGTGTAATCTAATTTGATAAATACATATTAAAAATATAATAAAATTTATTTCAAACTAAACTAATCAAGTCTAATCTCATCAATAATATGAATGTAATCGAATTATACATTTATATTTACTCCATTTTTAATCCATTCCAATTAAACCTAAAATTTGTACATGCACCCAAGAAGTCTATTTTCTTGGATTAAAACTTTAGGTGTAGAATTATTTCACTCTTTGTGTATCAGTCAGAACATCGACTAAAATTTGTCATTAATCCGTCGCTATGCAGTTGTTGATCCGTTGTCGACTGAAATTTTCCATATTTTTGTCGTTGATCCGTCGCTAACTTGAATTTTTTCTTTCCTTTCCAGAATCAAATATTTTCCTGCTACCCACTTCGTGCTACACATACCTTGTAACACGAAATGTATATATAAATCTCATATCAAAACATCCATATCCACACACACATATCCAACACTAGCGACGAAATATCGATGCTATTTCGTCGCTATGTATATGACGCCTTAACGAGGAATAAAAACAAAACATTGGATGTATGATTCATAACAACAATTTGTCGCACATCCATTGCTAACTAGCGACCAAACAACTTCTGTTACCGAGTCCGTCGCTATTTTACAACATTTTTGTAGTTATGAGCTACTTTGCATATATACGATAAAGAAAATGTCTCCATTTGCAATATCCCTCAATGCAAAAGCTATTAGTTTTCGGGAGAGCACAAGCCATAACTGTAGTAGGGGCAAGCATTTCTCAATCTAAAATCAAAAATTGATCTGAACCGAACTGACATAGTGTTTCAGTTCGGTTTTCTACAGTACCGTTTTCGGTTTTAGTTTTTGAAATTTTAATTTTTTTGTTTGATTTAGAATTTGGACCTGAATCGAACTAAAAAAACGAATTATATATATATATATATATATATATATATATATATATATATATATATATATATATATATATATATTCTTCAGCCCAAACCCTAACTTCTCTCTATATATATCTGTCTTCCAATACTCTCCTCTCTAAGGAGTGAGGGTTTCCCTTGTCTACCATTCACACATCAAGTTACAACAAGGTCTCCCTCTCCGTAATTCTTGAAATTTTTGGGTTATTGAGAAAAATCACAAACTTCTGACATTTTATTTATTTTTGATTCTTTTTGATGTAGTTAATGATCAACGGGATCAATTAGTCAGTTCCCATTGTAATCCAGGCAGTGAAATTGATGTCACTCTCTTTGGCTACTAGGTGGATTCTAATCTGACTTTTATTATTTATTTTGTATACGATGGATTTTTGTTTGTTGGATCTAGCGTTCTGAAGCCATAAAGTTATTTTTTAGGTTTAATTTTGTTTTTGTATGATTTAGTCTATTTTAGATTCTTTTGATTTGAGACCCCAATATCTAGCTAATGTAGCTCATTGCAGTAGTTCAGTTCAATATAGTGCAGTATTTCAATGAAGTAGCAGATTAGCTAGTGCACTGTAGTGAATCTTAGAGTTGAATACTGGAGGCAGTCTAATAGTTTAGTACTAGAAAAAGAAGTCCAGTGAAGCAGTGAAGAGTAGTAACCAGAAGTCCAGTTCATCAGGCATTTAGCCACATTAGCAAGCTTAATTGACTGAGTATCAGTTAGTATTAGGAAATGTAATAGAAGCCATAGGATATAAATAGAGAATAGAAGGAGAGATGTGGGTGGGTTGGGGGGGGTGGTTTGGTTTTCAATTTTCTTCTTGTTATGCTCTCTTCTTCTACTTCCTCTCGAGCCCTAATTCTCTTTAGATCTCAGATCTTCTGTCTTCTTCTTCCTCTAGATTCTCAATTCCCTCTAAATCCTAGAATTCTCTTCTCTGTCAACTTCCTCTTTACTGTAATCTTCTTGCTCTTTCTGAAATTCGAAAAAAGATCCAACTGTATGTGCATGACTCTTCTGGCAAGCTCACATGCAGTCGGGGGTATAGAAATGTCGAGCTCGGGCTAAGTCCACTGGTGAGGGCCCGAGGTCTTACGAAATCGGCACAGAAGGTTGTGGAGTCCGCCCTTCGTGCATGCGACTCACCACATGAGATCTTTGTGCGGCGACTCTGAGTGGAGGGGTTTGCGAGTGAACACGGTGAGTCAGGACATGGTGATGGGCGACCAGATGTCTTCGAGGCTCGAACTGGGATTCGCCTAGCCATGGCATTGGAGTCTCGCGGAGAGACATGGTGAAGGAGAACATAAAAAGGCATGTCGAGACGGTGTCAATAGGCTCACAAAGGATGACTCATGAGTTTGTGCAGTCGAATAGGGAGAGCCATGGCTGGATTGTTCGACGGGGAGGCTTGGGCATGGTGTGAATAAGCTTGTCCAGGTAGGGTATGTAGTCGTCAAGTTGAGCATAGGGTCAGGTTGGTGCTCGGTACGACAAGGCTATGGTGAGGAGGAGGTTAGGGAGATGTATGTGAGAGTCGCCTGAATATAGGAGAGAGATGAGAGAACAAAGATAGGTTAGGAAGAGACAGACAGAGAATCTTAGACAAGGGAATAGAGTAGGGATAGAGAGGAGGAGACGGAGAGCTTTGCAATTGTAGAGGTGCAAACTTTGGTTGTGGTCATAGAGAGCAAGGAAGATGATGGCTATCATCGACAAGTTAATGTAGCTCGCGTGGGTCATTGCGCACTAGGAAGCTAAAGACCATCACTTCGCTCAACACAACAGGTCCAAATCATGGAAAATGATGCAGACAGAAAAATTATTTGAAAGGATGAGAATATATAATGCAACACCATATAAAGATTCCAAATGACACCAATATTCACATACAATTTACAAATTAAATTATTCCTTCATTAAAAATAAAAAGATGATGGATCTCATTAATAAGTCACAATTAGAACTCAAATCAAAAGAATAAAAAAAATTATAACTTGTGATCAGAATCGCAGAAAGTTGTTTTGCAAATATTTAAAAGACTACCAAGCACAAATAGCCACCTTGTTTTGCAAATATTTAAAAGACTACCAAGCACAAATGGCCACCTGTCAATGTCAGCTTACCATTTTAGTATTTAATGACACACTTGTTAAATATCTCCTTAAACTAATAGATAAATTGCTCAAAGACAACTTTATCATCCTTAATGTTGATAACAAGTAACATGTTGATGACAACCACATCATCAATATTTCAGTATCATGCTAAAAGGCACAGGTCTCCTATAGAAACAATGTGATACATCAGTGGATCCAACATGACCAAAGAACATAATACCACAAATATAATTCAGTTCATAATCAAGACGACTCTGCAACTGGTTGAGTAACACCAGACTTCACCAATAACTTACCAAGGGCCTCTGGCGAGCAAACCTCATATTTCACACCACCTGAAGGCAGGGAGTAGACCTCTGCAAGTTCTAGCTTCTCCGCGGTGAGGCTTGTACTATCCATAGTCTTGCTCAAAACTTTGATCGCAAGATCAACTGCTTCCTCCCTTGTAATTTCCTCTTTGTACTCCTGTTTTAGCATCGACTGAGCCGCTTGGTTGTTGGCCCCGATGGCCGTAGCCTTCCACCCCCCATAGTTCCCACTAGGATCACTCATGTATAGCTGGAATCCGTAGTTCTTATCCCATCCGGCAAACAAGAAGGAGACACCAAAGGGGCGGAGACCACCAAATTGAGTATACCCTTGCTTGGTATCGCAAAGGGATTGCACAAGCTGCTCGACGGGCATGGGTTCTTGGTAGGCGAAGGCATAGCGTTGGGCTTGGACGCGGGCAGTATTTATGAGGATATTGGCATCGGACATGATGCCGGCAACGGCACAGGCAAGGTGGTCGTCAATCTTGTACATTTTCTCCGTGGACTTCGAGGTCTGGAGGAGCTTGGAAGTGACCTTTTTCTCCCCAACAAGAACTACACCATCCTTTGCAAGGATGCCAATGGCAGAACCAGCATTGCCAATTGCTTCCATTGCATATTCCACCTGGTAGAGGCGCCCCTCGGGTGAGAAGATCGTAGTCCTACTGTCATATCGGCGGGACATTTTGGAATTTCACTGCAGAATGAGAAAATTTGCACGCAACATAAACACATTAAAAAACCTCAGAGAAGCAAGACAAAGGGCAGTGCAATGAAACAGATACTGATAAAAATAATATTTGCAAAAATGAAAGAAACAACAAACACACAGCATATTCCAAATAACACTGAATGAACAGAGAAAAGAGAAGAACTGGTTGCTCAGATATATAAAATTGAAAAACTCAACAATGATGATCCACAATTGACGAAAAAAGATAGAACTTGAATACTTTCATAAAACTGAACCTTGCCCTAATTTACGAAGGAGGGGATCTACAAAATAGAAATTAGCATAAAAATCTATAAATCACATCAGATTTATAAACTAAGATAAAAAAGAAAATTAATATGTACATATTGATCAAGTACATATTAATCATAACCCAAATGGTAAGAAAAATAAAGAAAATAACCTAGGTTTATGAAGTTGAGTTTAGGGGAAATAGAAGAGGAATATTTCTAATACCCAAAAAAAAACTGAAATATGGATCTCATCCTCCTTAACCAAAGTCACACCGTAGTATCTTTATTTAATTAGAAATTTTGAAGCGTGCGGGAAGAGAGGATCAAGGTTGTAAAAGTCGCTAAGCGATAGTCGAGCGGGCACCCGCCGCCTAGTTTTGGGTGGTCCACAAAAAATCGATAAAAAGCAACTGCTAAAAATTGTCCATAACCCCCAAACAAGGCGCCTAGGCTGGCATCGGACGGGCACTAGGCGCCGCCTAATCCCAATTGGAGAGGATAGAGCTCATATCGTACTCTGAAATCAAAATTTAATGTTTAACCCTGTCAAATGAAAATGACCTCAACTCTGATAGTAAAGGAGAAGCTAACCTGTGTGTAACGATTTGGACATTGAGAGTTAACTGAAAACCAAAAGTAATCTAGAAAGCACTGATACTCCAACCATGGTGGCATATTGAGTCATTATATATATATATATATATATATATATATATATATATATATATATATATATATATATATAGTGTCTATTCAATGAGCACAATTATCCATATCCGTAGGATCTTACTTCAAGTTAAATCTAATGGTTGAAAGGTATTATAGTGTATGGGAAGGTAGATATTATCATTATATTTGTTGCGTTTAGAAGGATATTATCATTATATTTGTTAATCCATTACGTCATTATATTCTTATCTTAAAAAACATCATACCCATAATTATAGTGTATGGGAAGGTAGATAGGAGAAGATAAAGTTCCTAGTTATAATAAGGTTGATGTCTAATGATTATTTCTATTTATTGATTTCTATCTCATGTGTTAGGCTAATGTGACATTCTTTTCCATAAAAACTCAACTATAAAAAATATGTCTATAATGATTATTCTCTACAATTATTTAAGAAGGATTACATGTGTCAACTATATTTATTCATATAAAAACTCAACTAAAAAATATATTATGGACTCTAAACGTAGAGCTCTTTATTTGTAATATTTTCCTAAATATTTTCCATCAAGCCTTATATAGAAACCCCATTGAAGATATATATATTTTTTACTACGGAGGTCTTTTTTTCTAAAGGAAGAGTCCTAATGTCCGCCTTAAGCATATATAGAGAGAGAACAATGGGGTTTCTATATAGGCTTAAGAGCGGACATATATATGCTTAAGAGCGTCCTGGGAATATCCATAGAAAAATGTCTTCAATGGGGTTACTATATAAGGCTTGATAGAAATATTTATGATAAAATTACAAATAGATGGCTCTACGTGTAGAGTCCATAATATATTTTTTAGTTGAGTTTATATGCGAATAGATATATTGGACACATAATCCTTCTTAAAATGAAGAATACGATATAAATAATTATAGAGAACAATCATTATAGACATATATTTTATAATTGGGTTTTATATGGAAAAAAAATGTCACATAGAAGCCTTCTAACACATGAGAAAGAAATCCAAAAATACCAAAAATAAAAATAATCATTAGAGTTGAATTTTTTTTGTAACTAGAACTTTATCTTCTCCTATCTACCTTCCAATACACTATAATTGTGGTTACGCTATTTTTTCAAGATAGAATATAAAAACGTAATGGATTAACAAATACAATGATAATATCTATCTAAAAACAACAAATATAATGATAATATCTACCTTCCCATACACTATAATACCTTTCAACAATTAGATTTAACTTGAGCTAAGATCCTACGGATATATAGAATTGTGTTCATTTGCTCATTTAGAAGGTGTGCTCATTGGATAGACATTATTTCCAAATTTATGCTATATTGAACACTATGTTGTACTGGGCGTTAGGCGAGGCGACATGCCACCTGCCTCGCCTAGGCACCCAAACTGCAATTTTGCAAAAAAATTGCAGGCTTCACTGTTCTATGATATTTTACATTCTTCTCCACATAACTGAGTATCATTTACTTTCAGTTACTACCATGTACCACTTTTTAACCACAAATTACAAGACAAAGCTCGATAAAGCCCATGGCAGTTCATAACTGACTTTCCTCCGCCTAGGCACCCGCATCACTTCCCCTGGTCGACCCTACGCGCCCATCACCTGACCATGTGTTTATTTGATTATTTCTCCAGGTCGAGGCGACCTCAACCCCCAACCTGCACGCCTAGGCCGCCTAGGCTTCGCCTGTGACAGCATAGATCGAACAACGATGATGCTTGGCTCTTTTCAAACTCTACCAGATCTACTCTCTTCACAAGTTCATTCATCACAAAATCTTCAAGAATATTGTGATCCAAATTGAACATAAAATCTTACCTCAACAATATTTAGTGAATTTTCTTTCTCAGAAGAATACACTTCATCATATTGGAGTAACCTTCAAAAATAGAAAGATTTGAGAATAAAGGGCTAATTAGCATCTAGACCCTAGATTTTATACTAGTTTAGAGCATAGTTCGCAGTATCGGCCGATACCGATACGGTTTGGCAATGTCCAAGATCCGATACCGATCGATACCCGATACTGACCGATACCGACATTGGGGGTCTCTTTCCGTTCAATTTGGCAAAGAAAATTGAACAAAAATGACCATTCAACAAGGGTGTAAAAGCATAGAAAAGTTATAAAAGCATGTAAAAGAAGAAAACTTATCTATCGTATGTAAATCAATCGGTAAGGGTGACTACTACTTAACTTAATTCCAAAACTACTAAGAAACAACACTGAAAATATTAAAATTATGCCTAAATGTATAAAATATATTTTCTAAAATGTTAATAATTTATTAATAATTATTTGTTTTTCGATACCAAAAAATCTGATACTCCGATCCGAACCTCCGATACTGCCGATACCGTCGATCCCGATACTCATAGGAATGGTCCGATACTGATTCCGATACCGATAATTTGAACCTTGGTTTAGAGTTTAAGCCCTCACATATCCAATTGGAGAGTTTAGATCCTGGAGTTTCATTTTTTTTTAAAAAAAATTTCCATTATACCCTCCCTAACCTATATATGAAAATTTTATCATCAAACATGAAGGAAGGGTATAATAGAAAAAAAAAATTCAGGGTCTAAATTATCCAATTGGACATGTCAGGGTTTAAACTCTAAACTAGTATAAAACCTAGAGTCTAAACACTAATTAGCCCAAAAATAAATTTTATTAATTAATGTATGTGTATTAAGAAAGAAAAATCTCTTACGCACTATGTCCTCCAGCTCCGATATTTGTCAACACAACTAAGGATTGTAGGTCAGAGTCAATACTACCGTGTGCCTACTATTATGTGTCCATGTTGCATCATTATATGTATTCATGCAACATTGAAGCAAAGATATCAGGAACTGGTTTGTATTAGCCTCTACCTATGGATATTCAAACATTGCCCACAATTCATGGAAAACTATTCCTTTTCGGCCTTAATAGCTTGTTGTTATTCATTCCCTGAGCAAACCTTCTTGAGCCAACAGCCCAATCTTAGTTCGATTAGGAAGTCCATGCACAACGAGAGCTGGGTCACGTGAACTCGGAAACAATAACATGTCTAACTTTGATCATATAATGACTCACCCAAGCCATATCCATAGTCTGCCAAAACCCAGAGCACAACTCCATAACCTTAATCGGGTGATGCGGGCTTGTAGGAAAAAACCCACAAGTCCTTGGGGTAATTTTGCACTTGGAAGTAATTAAAGAAAATAATATAGTGATAGTTTTACGCTTCGTCATCGTTAATAAGAATATTGAAAATCGAATTTTTGGAATTTTAAAGAATGTGACCCCAGTCGGGACTGGCTTTTTGGGAAGCATGTTCTGAATGTGTTCACAGTCCAGCTGGCCTGTCAACAGTAGTGGGAATTCTCATGTTCCCTGGTAAAAAAGGTTTGGTTGGATGCGAGATCTACTCCATGAGGAACGGTACAATAATATCATATTGCGGAGGACTCGGAATTAGAAATTGATAAAAGAAGGATATGGGCACGTGTAAGTAGAAAACAAAAAAATATCTATTCTAGATCTATCATCAGCTATGGGTTCAAAATATGGGAGAGCGCTAGATTTATTCGGTTTCAACCAAACCGAAGTAGTCAAAACCAAATAAACCGAACCCAAACCAAAATTAGCCATAACCAAACCGATAAATGATTTGGTTTATTCGGTTTGTGCACTTGGACTTTTTTTTGTTTAATGGGTCAGGCCCAAAGTTGGGATTGCGGTTAAATTATATTAAAATTTTGTAATTTTTATACATATGTTTGTTGTTATTCAAAGTTAGGTCCAAAGTTTGACTAGTTGTTACATTATCAAAGTTTGGCTTTACAAGACATACATAGAATTGTTGTTTTCAAATTATACACAAAAATATACACACTTTTAATTATAAATATACATAAATTTGAGGGTATTTAATATTGGCATAAGACTTGTTCGGTTTTGGTCCAAAACTGAAACCCAAAAAACGAAACCTTACAAGGAATTTTAATATTTTAAAAACCAAATGAACTGATTTTTTTTCAAACCAAACCGAATCGTTTTGGTTCTCGGTCCAAAACTGAATAATGCTCACCGCTAGTTCAAATCTAAGAGAGATTCTAGATAATGTTCGTTAAATTTTTATTTTTGAATCGAGGTTCAAAATGTATGATTTCACTAATGTTATCCTTTTTTTTCCAGAATAAATATTGTATTTCACAGAAATCATAAACTTACCTTATTTTCTATATAAGGGCCAATTTTGCAAATAAATATATCCAAAGCAACTCATTTGTCGATTTTGTCTTTCCTCGCTCCCTCTTAAAACCTCGACATCATTGTTCAACTTCTTGTGTTGATTTTGTCTTCATCGCTCCCTCTTCAAACCTCCGCATCATTGCTCAACTTCTTATCATTTCTTTTTCAATTTACTCAACAAAATATTCATGTTAGACTTGACAGACTTAGTAGAAACGCATGCAAACCACATTGGTAGAAAATCCCATAAAGTTCAGCCTTAGTCTCAAGAATCTCAACATCGTATCAAAGCACTAGCTCTCTACCTATATAAAAAAATCCTACACCAAATCCTAGCCCTAGCCTACCACCACGATCAAACCCTAACCGTGACCCTATGACCTTATCCACAATCCAATCCAATTCTAACCCTAACCAAACCCTGGCTAGTCACTACCCCTAACCCTAAACCACAACCACCAGCCGGTATCTTCCTCCAGCCCTAGCACATTGCCGACAACCTCTCTTGCCTTGATATCTATCGTGCTCATGTGGTGCTTGACTCTGATATATGGTGCTCATGTAGGTGCTCAACTACTCGTGTCGATGTGTTGATGTTCTCTTCTGAAGGCTTCCAGATTTGTGGTGTCCCACCAGTGTCATCACCTCCAAATCTAAGGTGACTCTTATGTCCTCGATTTTGCCTCCAACCACCAGATCCAAATCTGGTCCACCATGGAGTTTGTCGACCAAGCAACTGCCACGGTCTGTTCTAACTCTTAGGAAAACTAGGCATCAAAAGAAATAATAATTGTGTTGTCCTATTTTGCTCAGTCGATCCTATTTTGCTCGATGACTCCTACTATGGATTCTACAGTTGTTCGTTGCAGTCTATTTCCACATCTCCTCTCTTGATGTATCAAGGCTCTTTGCAATCTTTCTCGGCTAATATTCTTATGAGGCGATATCTACATTTAGACTAGTACTGCTTCTTGCCTATGTTAATATGCTCCTTCTACTTTTATTACTACTATTATCCTATGATGCCTCTGTTCTTGGCATCATTTGTGGTAATCTCTTCCTACTAATATTGTCATTATTGTCTCTTTGGCTAAAGATAGACTGTGATCTATTACTTCTATGCCTCCCCTTCTCCCTTTGTGTCTCCTACTGGTTCTAATTCCAAGACACCACCAGGCAGGGGCGGACGCAAAAGGGATCTAGTGGGGTCAACTAATCCCACTGAAAATGCAATAGCAGTTAAATTATATATATATATATATATATATATATATATATATACAAGCAATGGTTTTAACCATTGATTTATGATCCAATGGTTCTTATTGAAAGGGCTTTCTTATAATATGACTAGGAGCAATCATTATGAGGGAATATCATTTAATGATGTGTTTTCTTTTTTACTTATTGGTTAACTTCTATTGTAGGTCATGCTTTACTTTAATTTTTTTCAATCAACACCCTACATCAACTCATATTTAATTCATCTTCAAGCTGATAAAAATTTCACAAAACATCCTATATTAACTCTATATTAACTGCAACTCTTGGTGGTTTCCAAGAGTAGGTCCTATAGCACCTTCAAAATTTTAGAAAATTAAATCAAGCATTAGGTGTTATTTTGGAAGCATGTTGGTTATGGATCCCAATGGATTGCATGCAGCACACGTCATGGGGTCTTCTCTTATTAAGGTTTGTTCTATAGCCTCAATGGACATTGGATTTGTGCGGTGAGCCTTGTCTAAACAGAGTAAAACTGAGGCCTAAACGTTCCAACTTTGATATTATCAATTGTAGATACATGTTTCTCTAGGCCTTCAAATTATAACACCAGCTTTCTAAACTAGTAGAATATAGTAGCAGAAGGACATCTTCCTTTAAATTCATTTCCGCGCTCACTTATGACCCAATTTGAACCAGGATCATTAACAACACAACTAATTTCGTCCAGTTTTGGGGTATGCAAATAGAAATTGGTTTTAAACTTGTCTGCAGCTAGAGTTATCACTTTTTCCCTGGTTGTCTGTTTTCCTTTTGCCGAACAAGAGCTTGGAGTCGCCAGACTCGCCACAAGAAAAAGTCCACAAGAAATTTGTGGGTCTAGGTTAATTAAATATAAGTTAATCTAGGGTGTTGAATGAAAAAATTTAGTACTAAAACAAACAAATTACGGTAATCTAGGAGGACATTTAAGAATTAGCGGGTTACGATGACTTGCTATAGCAGGTAAAGTCAAAGTTAAGGAGACAACTTTCACAATATACTTATGCATTTGTCTTGTTTGTATCACACGCACACGCACACAAACCCGCGCACGCACGCACGCATTGTTTTTTAGTATGTGGTTTTATTTTTGGGTTTTCTTTACATTTGAGATTGAAACCCACCCCCCCCCCCTCTTAAATTCCTGCGCCGCCCAGCCAAAGGTATTGCATTCATCAACACCTTTGGAACATAGACATCCACACATCATGTCTAGCATGGATTCAGTCCTCTGGAGCTGTCCTCGTTCATCCTAGACTCTTAATCTTCTAGTATCATACTTCTTCGAACCTTTTTTTTCAACATTTCCCAATTTTTGAAAAATAATGTCTTTTTGCAAATAACATTCCATAAAGAATGGTAGTTGGAAAACTGATTACCAAACTACCATTCTTTGAGATCGAACTCTCAAAACATGATTTCATTAGCGAATCTCATTTTGAGAACTCGACTTCAAACACAATAAGTGCATGGTGAACTTAAAATCATATTTACAAAACGCGATGTCATTAACTCATAACATTAAGAAGCATCTTTTTATGCAATATCTTTTCCAAAGGCATACCTCAAAGAACACACACAAATACACACACACACAATCACTTTCTTCTTATCATAACTCACTACAGTGGTTAGAGAAGCCTAAACCACTTTAGTCTAATCTAGAGAATCCCATTCATAGATCCACCATACCACTATAACTTACAGTTAGGTTACATCATATCTACTGGAAATGTAGTCAAAACACAGAGGTTAGTGAAATTGAACATATTGAATGTAATAAGCATTGAACCTCTAGCCATAGAATCTACTTATAAATTAGTGGAGACCCTAAAATTAGTGACATTGGGGAAATCAGAGGCAACAAAGACCAATTTTTTTAGCGCTAAGCTCTACTGTTAAAGGATCAAAACCCTAAAATTACTGAATTTGAACAAATGAAAGGCAATAAAGATTAAATCTACCGAACACTAGATCCAATGAAATTGAACACGTAGAAGGCAGTATAGATCGAATCTTATGCTCTACATCGACTGAGAACTAGCTGAAGCGCTAAAAATTAGTGGAATTGGACGAATATAATGCGACAGAGATAAAATTATTAGCCCTAAGATCTACTGATAACTATTTTTTTTGCCCTAAAATCAACTGGAAGCCATTGTTGTCGGACACGCATGGGGCAAGAGTGTCGCACCTGTGTCACCGTGTCGTGTCGTATTTGTGACGAAACCCTAAAGCTAAATGGAATTGAACAGAATCGAGAAGCAATAGAGATCAATACTTTATCCCTAACAACTAATCGGAACCCTAAAATTAGTGAAATCGAACGCATTGAAGGTCAAAAAAGATAGAATTTTTAACACTAAAACGTACTAAAAAATGTGTAAAAAGACGGAGATCGGAGTTTGGGATGAAGTACCTCGGCTCTGGACTTCGGATCGGCAGACGAATCGGAAATAAGAGAGACGGGACTTGTAAAAAGACCTGACAGTCGCTTGCTTTAACGGGTTGGATATGGACCCTGTCCAATCCATTATATGGGCTATATGGGCCTACTTGGGAAGTCTTAATTCTTGTAAAAGGTTTGGGCCTTGGGTTGGATTTCTCGAGTGGACTAGGAAAATCTTAGGGGAGAGAAATTTGATTTGTTATAGGGAATTTATTTTTATTTCGGATAAAATTTAGGATAAAATTTTTATTCTGGCTTATAAAAAAAATATTTTCGGGGATTGTGAATGTTCGATAAATAATTTATCCATAAAACATGAAAATTTGTAGGACCAATATGTTAAGCAATATATACTCTAGGGGGGGGGGGGGGGGGATTAAAACACAATCACTACTATGTCAATAATGTGTTGCAGTGGCTATGTCACGGTTATATAAAAAACAGTAAATAAGAGAGACATAAAGCAAACGCAAACACAACGATGTATCTTGGTCTCCCTCTTGTGAGGGCTATTCCAGGCCGGAGGACTCTTGCTCGGAATTGAAATCCACTATTGGAAACACAAGCTTTAAACGAATGCTTGCAGCTCTTTACAACACCGAGCTTAGATCCAAAGTGCTCGACCGACTTCAATTGTGAAGTGTGAACTTCTTGATCAAGCCTTTGGTTATAACTCTCCGAAACTTCTAGACCATACCGTACTGGCAAGTAGACTAGAGGGTGTAGAACAGGCTTGGGATTTAAAAATGAGAGCTTTGAATAGTGTCACTACCTAAAATTAAAATATATTTAAATTGGGAATTTTGATCACCAATGACTAATTTAGCCTTAAGACAATTTAATATAATTATTAGGAATTTTCTAGAATTTTAAAATGAATTTTTAAAGCCAAACATATTAGTTTGCAAATTCCTGAAATGTTTTAATATCATTTTGCAAATTCCTGAAATATTTTAATAACTGTTTACAATATAAAAGAATGTTAATATATCACTTTGCAATTTCCTGAATGTTTTGCAATTGATATTTGTTACACAAATATCTGATGGAGAAGAGGGATTCGAACCCCTATAAACCCTAACCCTATATCCTAATTTCTCTACAGAAACCCTAAATTGACCCCCAAATCTAGTATATAAAACTTTCCCTTTCTAAACCCTACTCTAATTTCTCTATTAGAAACCCTAGCCGTAGCCATTGCCATTTCTTTTCCCATCACGTCGGAACCCTAGATCTACCGTTCTAACCATTGCCGTCACCGCCGACCGCCACCATCGAGTTTGCCAAGACGAGACGAGCCTCATGCAATTTTTTCCGACGCTTCCTCCGCCGCACAGCGCTGCCGTTCGAACGGATACGTACGTGTCACCCTCTTCTTCTTCTTCTTCTTCTTCTTCTCCTTTGTGTCTCGTTTTCACGAATGAGGTTCGCCCAGTGTCGAGGACTTTCGTGGCGGGCTCGGACACGTGAGAATCGTGTCGTAACCTTCGTAACCATCTCGGATACAAGAAACTCGTGATGTATGAAAGAATCTGCCATCATTGCACGGTACGGGCTTCTACGACGCTGACATGTGACGGACATCGAGATTTCCCTCAAACGAGATCTCTGGTGGTTATAAATATAACCGAAGGAGGTGACACGTAGTGCTTGCCAATTTGCTTGCTCGGATAAAGCCGAGTAAATTATGGGATTTTATCCAAGATTTGGAGTCTAATTGATCCCCGTCTAAGATTTAAATCAATCTGATATGAAATCAATCATATTTTAATCTCAATCTTCTCTGCAAGAGGCGGTTTCAACAAACCAATTGGGGTGGACCCATGCTTCCTGTGCCTCTGGTGAGGACTAAGTACTACTGTGCTTCTGGGGCGACAAGTAGACCGTGCTTCTAGAGATGACAGAACCTCTGTGCTTTCAGGCGACGAGTGGACTTGGCTTCGAATGACGACGAGGCTTCTGTGTATATAGAGCAACTTATGAAGCTGTGTTTCGGAATACTGAAGTCACTGTGTTGTAGACGACAAGTAGGCTTGTACTTCATGTTGGCGAGGTTACTGTGCTTTTGGAGTGACAGGCTGACTTGTATTAGTTGCGATGGGAGTTCCCTAGTCTCTTGTAGAGAAGTGACTTAAGCTTTTGAATCGGAGCAGACGACTGCGCCGTGGGAATAGAGATGGTGTGAGTATAACACCATCCTGTGCCTCATGCGGACGCAGGTAAGTGGATGCGCCTCTGAACAGTGAAGGCATTGGCTGCGAAGGGAAGGGTATGACATCCTTGTGCGTCTGAGATTGGCACAGGAAGGTAGCTACGCCTTTGGAATGAAGACACTGGCTTCTGAAGTAAAAGAAGGGGAGGGAGGTCTACTACCATCTTGCTTCTGAGGTTGGCACAGGCAGGTGGCTGCGCCTCTGGCTTGAAGGCTTTGGCTTCTGAAGCAAAGAGCAATAAATATCCGCTCTTTAAGGAACTTCCCTCTTAATTGCCACTGTAATATGGGAAATTCCAAGGGTCTAAAACTAACATTCAAAGTGCTGAGTCTTAGGTTCGTCCCATTAATGCAAAAATTCTGACCGTCTGCCAAGTGGTGTGCATTTTGAGCCATTCTCGTTCCTATAAAAGGGAAAGTTCTCCTCTAAAGAGTCGTTGTCTTCTTCTCGGCATCCTTCACCACCATGCGAGATCCAAACTTAACTTCGAGCGGCGATCGGCCTTATGTCAGTTGGATGCAGGTTGAGGCTTTTCTCGTTTGTAGGAGCCGCGTTCTTATGGAAGAACTCTGTACAGAAGGAGCCATCGCTGCCCTTGAGAAGTATGCAAATGTCCTTCTTAGGGAGTTCGACTCTGGGCGACGTCTGAGGGCTTTTGGATGTCCTAACGACTTGGGCTGTGGGCGGATAGCCAACCCGAAGAACCACAGGTTGTGATATGCCCTTTCCATTCAGGGCTTCACGACCTGCTGTACCTTTTGAAAGCTCGGGCCAATGGCTGCTTCAGGGAGCTGCTTCCCTTGGCCGAGTAACTGATATACTTTTGAGAGGCTGCACCCACAAGAAAGTCAGAACATGCTTCGATGGAGATCAATCTTTCAGTGTTCGTGTCGAGAAGAAGGAAGGCTGCTCTTCGACGAAGACTGCATTCCTTGTAGATTCCTCTAGGCTCTGTCAAATCTGTACTAGATCCTTTGTAGCAGAACAGAATTAGTTACTTATGTATAGTCCTGATGTGTCTGTACTAGACTTTGGTAGACATAACAATAAAGGGACTTCTCTTCATATCTTCTGTTTTGTCTTTTTTGAACTGAGCCTCAGTCTTTTGCATCTTCTGCGCTTTGGCGAAGGGATATCTTTAGCTAAGATTTTTCATGCTTCTATATATACAAATCTCATTCTGAGCACCCTTCGTCACGCTCTGACGCGTGGGATTGATGGTGTTCTATGGAATAACCAGTCGCTTAGGCAAGCTCGGTCTATAGTGAGTACCCAATTGTTGGCCTTACGCGGCTATTCGGAGTGTGAGGTGACGACGGACGTGATTGACGATCTCCTGGTCAAGTTAGGAGACACTGCCTTGGAGCTTCAAAATCTCGAGCACGGTCTTTCGACCCTAGCTGCTGCGAAGCTAGAGAAGATGGCTTCCGAAGCATCCCAGCATGAGCAAAAATGTCGGGCCTTGACTGACCGGCTGGCCGAGGTCGAGATTGCGATCGAGGAGGTGACCGACGCAGAAGAGGCTCGGATCTGTCATCGTGCAGTTGCGGAAGATCAGTACGAGGCCCTCCGGGAGCAAATTCGGAGGCTAGAAGAGACTTTGGCGCTCGCGGGAAGCGATTTGGAGAAGTCGAGGGACGAGGAAGAGGCCCTCCGTCTACGTTCAGAGACTTTAGCCCGAGAGAAGGAGAGTATTGGTGTGCGTAGGTAGAATTGGCTCTTGTGCGCCCCCGGCTGAAGTTGAAGCCACTCGCTGTCAGAAGGCCGAGCGTCGAGCCCAAGCATTTGTTGGCCCCCGGATCGCTCTTTTAAGGAGCCGACTAGAAGGACTTATGCACCGGTCTTCCCAGTTTTGACTTCTTGTCCTTCGGTTTTCCAGAGACTACTTTTGTAAACAAAGAAAGAAAGCCCTTCCATTTTATAAATGAAAATTTTGGCTTTGTCTCTCTGCTTGTCTTTCTGTTGTGAACTTTTTTGTACTAGAATGAGAATTGCCTCAGAGGTAGCATGACGTGAGGGGATGGAGATAACTCCGTTCGGGATTGGGTGTTTACTCAGAGGTGATATGGCCATGGTAAATACGTAATTTTTTGGTGATAGGACTTTTCTTACTCAGAGGTTATATGGACATGGTAAGGATAGATTCTACAGGTGTATAGAACGACTCAGAGGTAATATGGACGTGAAAGGTTCTATAGATAATTATGACAACCGGGGGGGGTTGTCATGGAAGGAATGTCTAATCAGAGGTAATATGGACATGGTAGACACAATCTTCGCTAGCGTGTAGAATAACAATTCAGAGGTAGTATGGACGTAAAATGTTTTCTAAATAGTTTATGACAACACATGGTTGTCATAGAAGAGACGAATACTCAGAGGTAATATGGACGTAGTAGATGCGAACTTCATTTAGGGTGTTGAAAAATAATTCATAGGTAGTATGGACGTGAAATGTCTTGTCTACTGGGGGTGATTGTAGAAGGGATGAATTCTTTTAATGGAATTCAGGAACGCCTAAGGGGGTGTAGGCGCCAATGCTGGTTTGAACCTCATACATAGTACTTCTTGAGGAACTTTCCATTGATTGGCATCATTAGCAAGTCATCGTTTGGTTTTGCTAGTCAGTAGGCACCATTGGAGTAAACCGTCTCTATTACGAACGGTCCTTCCCATTTGGGCTCGAACTTCACAGCCATCTTGTGAGTCATCACAATCGATCTGCGAACTGATAAGACGAGGTCGCGTACTTGGAATGTTCTTTCTCGGACCTTTTTGTTGAAGGTTCCGAAAATTCGAGCTTGGTAAAGCTCGATTCGTTGCTGAGCTAGTAGACATTTTTCATCCAACGCTTCTAACTCTTGTAGCCGTCCGTGTTGATTATCTTCGTCGGTCAGCTGATTGGTGATGGCAACCCATAAAGATGGGATATGGACCTCCATGGGAAGCATTCCCTCGCTTCCATAGACAAGAGAGAATGGTGTGTTCCCTGTGGGTGTTCGAACGGTTGTGCGGTAAGCCCACAGACATTCACCAAGCTTCTCATTCTAGTCGCACTAATTAGAAGAAACAACTTTCTTAAGTAATTTGACAATAGTCTTGTTGAATGCTTCGGCTAGCCCGTTTGCTGCAGGATTGTAAGCTGTTGATGTCACATTCTGTATTCGATTCTTATCACAGAATCGATGGAATGCATGGCTCACAAACTGTGGACAATTGTCATGGATAATCCTTTTGGACACTTCGAAGCGGTATATGACGTGATGTTTGACAAAGCTGATCACGTTCGAGGTTTTCACCGCGGCCAGAGGTACTGCTTCTGCCTACTTAGAAAAGTAGTCGGTGATGGCGAGTATGAACCGGTGTCCTCTGGAGGTTGGTGGACTGATCAGTCCGATGATATCCATTCCCCATACTTCAAATGGCCAGGCGGCCGTCGTGGGGTGTAGGAACTCCGAAGGTCGGTGGATGAAGTCAGCATGCAACTGACATACCCGGCACTTCTTTTCGTAATCAACGGCATATGCCATCATAGTGGGCCAGTAGTAGCCCATGCGACGCAATCGGTCCTGTAAATTGGGACCAGGCTGATGGGCTCCACATGTGCCATCGTGTGCCTCCCGAAGCACTTTTTGTGCTTCTATCTTGGATAAACATCGCAAGAGAAGCCCATCGTATAAGCGACGGTACAACATCTTAGTAGCCGTGTCATAAAAGAACCGGAGAGAGCGTCTCTTGACAGAAGTAGCTTCCTTCAGGTCTTCAGGTAAGATCTCGTAGACTATATAGTCTATGAACGGGAATCGCCAGTCCCGAACGTCAACATTAGCGTCCATTTGTACTAAGTAACTCAGACATGTATGTAGATTGTTCTTGAGGCAAACTAGCTCTCGGCCCATTACCATGACGGTATATTGGGTTCCATCAGGAGCTGCTAAAGAAGCAGTGAGGATAGCTAGCGCGTCGGTCTCCAAGTTCTACAATCGAGGTACATATTCTATAAACCTGTGAAGGTAGAGATGATATCAATTGCTGCCTGGTGGTATGGAACCAGATCTTCATGCGGGACTTCGTATTGTCCTCGAACCTGGTTGATAATCAGTTTTGAGTTGCCATAGGTCACGATGCAGTCAACCTCTAGCTGTTTAGTGAGCTGGAGTCAAATAATGAGAGCGTTATAATCAGCAACGTTATTGGTGCATGACTCCATGAGAGAATATGCATGGTGGATGACCAAGCCGTTGGGAGTGATGAGAACCACTCCGACCCCTGCAATGATCTCATCTTTGGGCCCTGTTCTTGAAGCACCTTCAAAGAACATTCGCCAAACTGAGTTATCTGAGATGGCATTGGACTCTAGGACTTCGTCAGGTATGTCGTCGTAGAGATTTGATGTCTTTGGCATGGGGTGTGCTGCTAAGAAGTCGGCTAATGCTTGGCCCTTGACTGCCTTTTGTTTGACGAAAACCATGCCATAAGGAGTCAAAAGTCTCGCCAATATGGCTAACCGTGAGTTTAAGGCCCCTGGCTTGGTCATGAGGACCCTGAGGGGATTGACCCGGGAGATAACGTGGATCGTTTGTCCGGCCACATAATGATGCATCTTCTGGATGGCAAAAAGTAGAGCAAGACACTCCTTCTCCACAGGATAATATCGATGCTCGGCTCCAATCATGGTCCTGCTAAGGTAGTAGATTGTTTGTTCGTGGCCTTCGTTGCTTCTCTGGGCTAGCAAAGCACCGAGAGAATGGTCCATAGCTCGGACGTATAGCAGGAAGGGCCTCCCCACGACTGGTGCTACTAGTACTAGAGGACTAGTGAGGTACTTCTTGATGTCGTTGAACTCGCGCTGGCATTCTTCTGTCCAGACAAAAGAAACCCCTTTCTTCATCAGTTTGGTAAAAGGTTGACATCTACCAGAGAGATTTGCTATGAATCTTCTGATATATGCCAAGCGTCCTTGCAGGCCTCGTAGCTCGCGGAGATTCTTCGGAGGAGCCATGTCCAAGATTGCCTTAGTCTTCTCAGGGTCAATATGAATACCCTTGGCTGTGACGATAAAGCCCAAGAATTTGCCACTGGAGACTCCCAGAAATGACTTGGTTGGGTTCATCTTCAGTTGATGTGTTCGCATTAAGTCAAACACTATTCTCAAGTCGTCCAAGTGACTAGATTTCTTTTTTGCTTTTAACGACAATGTCATCAATGTAACATTCTACCATCATTCGGAGGTGCTTGCGAAATATGGTGCTCATTGCCTGCTAGTATGTTGCTCCCGTATTTTTTAACCCGAAGGGCATCACTGTGTAACAGTATATCCCTTTTGGAGTCCAAAATAAAGTATGCTTCTCGTCTTCGGAAAACATCTTGATTTGGTTGTAGCCTGAGAAACTGTCCATAAAGGACATACACTCGAAGCCACAAGTGTTGTCGATCATCACGTCGGTGATCGGGAGGGAAAACTCGTCTTTTGGGCAGGCCGAGTTGAGATCCCTGAAGTCTATGCAGACCCGAATTTTCCCGTTCTTCTTAGTGACTGGGACAATGTTGGCCACCCTATCTGGGTGTTGTTCTTCGCGAATGAAGCCTGTAACTACCACTTTTCTAAAATGAGAGTATTTTTGAACTTTTCTAAAACAAATTATTTTAGTTAATATTTTATTGATTAAATCATGTTAGTGATA
The DNA here is from genome assembly GCA_029216955.1 of Iris pallida. Lineage (NCBI taxonomy): Eukaryota > Viridiplantae > Streptophyta > Magnoliopsida > Asparagales > Iridaceae > Iris > Iris pallida. Next base: position 36,774,353 of record JANAVB010009596.1, on the reverse strand, counting down.
TCAATTGTAAATTTTTGATTATTTTAATATTATCTTATTTAATGTATCATGATTTTTGTCATTAGCTAGTGAAACCTTAGAACTACTTTGACTAAAGGCTAACCATGATCATAGAGACCTAGCTAGTGGACCTAGACTTGTTAGTTGGATTCTAATTTTGTTAAAATATCATGTAGAGGCTAGAATTGACTTAAATTGATAAGCTACTTTGGGCCTTCTTCTAAAAAGGCCTTGAAATGTCTAATAGGAGAGACTTATAGCTAATGCAACCTATTGAAACCCTAGCCCACCACCATGGCCGGCCATAATAGCCTAGAGCAGCCCCCTCTTGCGATATATAGTCATCATTAGCCCCCTTCCTTCCCTATTTCATTGAAACCCTAACCCTAATTTGTGTTCTTCCCCAAATTTGTCCTATTCCTCAAATCAACTCTAAATTCATCCAAACCAATTGCATTCTCTTCCTTTTGAAAATATGAAGCCTCTATTGGCTAGCTAGGAAGGATTTGGAATAATTTGGCCATTGGAGCTTGGTGGGAGATCTATTCATAAGGATTTTCATTGGGATTCCAACTTCCAATTGGTAAGAGACTCTAAACCTATTAAATTTCAGATTTCTTGTTGTAGATGCATCCATTTAGGATCCACCTAGCCCTAGGAATGATTTGAGTCCAATTCGAGTCCATTTGAGGTACATATCATGCGTGTATCGCTCCGTATCGAATACGTATCTCAATTGTTCGACAAAATGCCCTATAGGATGTTTTGTTGTCCAATTTTTGAAATAATTATATATTTGTGGAGCTAATATACTTTGGATTACATGTGAACATGACTGAATTGAAATTGATGTAGTTTATTGGGTGATTTTGGACACGGGGACACTCGGCCATGAATGGGCCTGTGTACAGTAGCTCCCCTGCTACTGGGGTCCCTGTCCTCACTCGACACACCTTGTTTTCTTTACTAAAGCACATTTTTGGATTGCCTACATGACAGAAAGAGAGTCTTAAGAGTTGGGCTTCGAGATATGGCAATTTTGAGCTGTGACACGCCCCACAGATTTCATGTTGTGTAGTCAAACTACCCGTTTTGCCTGTATACATTTGTTTCACTTGTTGTACACTCTTTGACAATTGCACATGCATTGACACTCACTTGTACACTTCATTGGACATCTGCACTCTCTGAACTTAACACTCCTCTCCCTGCATTTGACTCCAATGTACCAACCTGTACAGATTGTTCTGTCCCCTGCATATGTTCTGTCCCATATGTGTGTTTAGTCAGTATCTGAACATGGTTTCAATCCCTTGAGTATCTTTTACTGCAGAGTTAGAAGGTTTGAAGCTCGAGTGTGGGAAACTGTGGTAGTTGATGTTCATTTCCCCTGCATCCAAACACAGCATTCCCAGAACTCCTTGTATCCGTCTACTTGATTTTGGTTCAGTCATTCCCTTATGGGTATTAAACCATTATGCATTGCCCAGTCCCTTGTAGGTATTGTGCTTGTCCTATATTAGCTAAATTTAGTTCATCTCCTTGATATATGTTCTATCATGAACTCTGTGTAAGATTTGCTTTGGTCAATCCAGATTTTGGAGAGGGGTATGGCTTGTGAGTGGGGGTATGTCTTCACATATAACTCCCCTATATTCTTGTTAGTCCATATGGTGTTCAGATGTTATAATTGGATTTGTCCACTCTTCCTTGGATAAATTGTTCACTCCATTCCAACCATCAGTCCTGGTACCCCTTATGTTCAATCCCTTAGTTTGAATTTAGTCCCCTTTCTTACTGTACAGTCTTTAAATACTTTGATCAATCCTTTTGTGGTATCAGTCCTATTATTTTGCTAAGTATTGATCATGTATCAGTTCTTGTGTTAGGATAGGGAGGGACTTTAGTATATATTTCAATCCTACATGCCTTATATCAGACCCTCACCTACTAGGTATCAGTCCAGATTACTTCACTGCTACAAGCCTGCATTTGTCCTGCATTAGGACATATATTATACTTCAAATTAACCATACATTACCTTTCCTTTCAAAACATATCTTACATTTTCCCATATGGTAACATGTGCCACTACAAATAATTTGGCATGTCTTGAACACTTAGTCCAAAATACATTCATCTGTTGTCTTGAAAATGCCCCGCATATAGGAGAGCCAAGATATCTGCATACACCCAGCTGCCATATTGCATTATCTGCATTGACATCCTACAGAGAAGCCACTGCATTGTACATTACTCTCAACACATATGCAACACATCAATCCTTCCTTCATTATAACCTATATTACATTTGTGTTCGGTGAAGAACAAGGCAAGAGGCTCAAGTGTACCTATGTAGGAGTGACCATAGTAATGGGAGAGGTGTGTGCCTGTGTTTGCATGTATGTGATTATGGGTAGTTAGTTAAGGAGCAGGCGTTAGGACTAAAGTGTGTATGTGAGGGATTACTTTGGTCTTTTATTGATTCAGTCCAATTTTTCCAGTTCCTATTTACCTATTGTTCAGCCCTTTCTAAACCCTCTGATCAGTTCATGGCATGATCTGTCCATTTTGTTTAGTCCATTCCAGTCAGCTAAGTTTAGGTTTAGATATTAGCATAGGATGTGAGTTAGGATATTTTTAGTATCAATTGGGAATTTGAGAGTTATAATGTTAGATGTTAGTTTCAGTTAGAGTTAATATAGGTTAGTTCATGAGTGTGATAGTGTTAGATAATATTTGGGATTAGATGTTAATATCTAGATGAGGAGATTTGTGTGAGTGTGTGTCTAGAGTTATGCTAAGGTAAGTTGAGTGCCCTGTCCAGATTTGAGAGTTCAACCCATTTGTTTGGTTCAGTTACAATATGTAGCTATCACTACAACAAAAATACCCTTTAATGGCGGCTAAAAACCGTCATTAATTAAGAACCATGACGCTTTTTTTTCTTCATCCAAGCGTTATGAAATCGGGTGTTATAAATGTTTTTCAAAACGTTATAGATAAATCTTCCGAAAACGTCATTAATAGACTTAATTTCTGCTATGTTTTATTTTGAAAGCGTTATGGATAGTTTTGTAAAACCGTTATGAATATGTAATATGGTTGGAAGTCAGGACATTTTGAAAGCGTTATGATTGGTCATTTGTATCACATTTATAACGCCCTATACTGCATATTATACATTCCAAACACTGCTCAATTCAATTCGAAAACCACCACTTTGAACCATATTCACAATAAAACATTGAAATGTAACATTAATCTCCATTTCATTGTCTCAAAATAGGGTACATTCCATTGTCTCAAAATAGAGTACACTTTAGCTATCATTCTATATTTCTCAGGCCATATATATACATCTTCTCAAAAATATATAGAGTATCCAATATAGCTAGTACACTTTACATCAAAACTATCCACATGAAAACATCCCACACCATAACATACAACTTAGTCACATGAAGACCTGTGTCCACAGCACCTGTACCCTGTAAAAGATAAAATAAGGTTTAATAAATATGATATAATGATGTATATATGTAACTATAGGATCTTGAATGATGTATAAGTCCTGATTAAAAACACACATTAAGATCACAATTCAACATATGTTGTGGAAAACTGTTGTGTGGAGTTTCTGTCAGATTCATCTTGTGTATATATATGTAACTATCAGAAAGATGTTGGCTAAGGCCTGAGGCTATTGCCTGCAGGTAGGGCAAGTGGCAGCAGGCCAGGCCAAAGCAGTAGGCTACATTAGCAGCAGCAGGGGACTCATTCTCCCCTCCTTCCAGCTTGACCTGCTGTAGGCAAGTGGCAGCAGATGTTGGCTAAGGCCACTGATGCAGCAGATGTTGGGCTAAGGCCTGAGGCTATTGCCTGCAGGTAGGGCAAGTGGCAGCAGGCCAGGCCAAAGCAGTAGGCTACATTAGCAGCAGCAGGGGACTCATTCCCTGTTAACGACTACGAAAAATGGGTAAAATGCTAAAAAAAAGTGCACAGGCTTGCATGAGCCTATGTATTCTTTGTTGTGTTTTTTTTTTCCATGAAGAAGCAGCAGTAGAATTGTCCTGCCAAATCCTCTGCTTTTGTTGATCTCCGGGGAACAAAGGGCAGTTCATTGAGACCATAAACGTCTTGAAAAACAAAAGGAGAACCTCCAGCACCCAGTTATATGAAGTCCACAAATGAATTGCAAGACAAAATCTTCCCTCTGATGAGACGCCATTTCCTTTTAGTGAAACTGATTATATGAGTTTCGTTACTCAAACGAATTGATGGGGGTTTATACAGGAAAGGAAGAAAAATGAAATGCTTAAAAACATTGGAAATAAAACTCAAGCCAAGTCACTTGTGTTGGAGAAAATTAGATTTACCTCCAGAGATAATGTAGAAGAAGATCAACCTTCTCTCAAAAAAAAAAGACGATCAAAAGAAGAGCCTCTTTTAGCTGAAATACCATGTGATTCATGCGAAAAAGTGAGTTTGGCTCGAAGAGTGTGTTCAGACCCACCAACAATCTGATATATTTGAAGTTTTGAACTTGTGAGAAAATCATGATTGAAGGAAATATAGTCAGGTAACACTTGTAGATAATGTGTAAACAGTAATAATCAACTAGAGATCTACAAGGATAAGAAAGAACAACTGCTTTTAAATATTAACAAATTACTAAAATAAATAAACAACTAAAACTTGCCTTCTTTAAGCACCACTCAAGTTTTCTATTTCCTTCCTTAAAATCAGTTGTTTGTCCTACAGCTCCAGCTTCTAATTCAAAACTAACCCTGCAAGATTCCACAATGTAGGATTAATAAAGAGAGAACATCATATTGTTTGGCGTAAAAATGAAAATGAGTGCATACAGAACATATTACATGCTGCTACTAATAAAAAGAATTTATTAGTGGAACTGGAAAGGATTTATGCACTTGTAAGCAATAATACATAGCATTTACATGTGATCATTTGCACAAGTACCCCTAGTGATTACAACTCATCATCCATGCCCTCATGGTCACTGGCTGCTGCACACAAGGCAGCAGGGCACCCCCACACTCTGTCCTATTACCTGTAGAGAGTACAGAGCCATCATGGAGTTTCCTTCTAGTCTTAACCCCCATTCCAAAATTGGCTAAGTTTCTTTTCTGGCCCTGTTATGCTTATCTTATAATCCAAGCCGGTTCTTCCTTAACAACCAAGCTTGTTATCAATCTACGATGGCTTCTAGTGATCCTTAACAAATAAAAGAGAAGAATAGCTTCACTCATGCTTAAAATTGGTGCTATACCTTATAGATATAATTGGCACAAGTACGAGGATTAAGATGTGATGGGTACCTCATGCTCTATTATAGGGGATATCAGATGCATTCAAGCGGATGAAGGAGATAAAAGCGACGGAAGAAAGGATGAAGGAGAGGTTGAGTTTCATCGACGACCTTGTGTCTGCTCTCAATGATGGAATCCATACAGATATTCTGATACAACCTGGAAGTGGGCCTCCTATACCTGCACACAGAGCTTTGCTGGTGAGCTGCTTCAATCATTAAGCTACTAAATTTAGTTTATAGTTGCGTAAGTTTAATATTTAGCTTCAAAGAAAATAGGTGAATATTACCATAACATTGGATATTTGAAAATAGGTGAATATTACCACATAAGATAATCACTAGAAGAACAAGACTTTGATATAGAAAATTGGTCCACATGTTAACAAGAGGGTTTCTTATAAGTTGGTTGGGCCAAGTCCATCGTTATGTCTCATGGATCAACTCCTCTAATAGTTACGTTGTGTTAATATCAAAGCACAAGGTTAAAACTAAGCCAAATTCTATTGAGTAGCAATCTGGTGCTGCAGTTTATAAAGGATTAGCAACTTATGGCTTAACTGGGTGTCCGAGTCTCTGTCTGCCTGTTGCTTCAAGACCGGTCGTAATGGTTCAGTCTCCATAGGGTGGCTTTGGGGTTGGGGCTGAAGTCAATGATGAGTATAGAGTTGTCTCCAGGATTCAGGCCTAAGGTGGAGCATATTGCATAGCAATTAAGTCTCAATAGTCAAATATCCAGGTTGTTTGGGCTCATCAAATAAAAACCAGGGTGAAAAATGTAGGATTTGTGCCTTGCAACTTTCAAAGCCCCCAGGTTCGCCCAGGTCCGTGGTGGTAAAAAGGAGATAGATAAGAATTTAGTCCCACGTTAGATAATTAGATCATAGTTTGCACTATCGGCCGATACCGATACAGTTTGACATGTCCCAATTCAATACTGACCTCTAGCCGATACTAACCAATACCGATATTTTGGTCTCTTTTTAGGTCAATTCGGCAAATAAAATTGAACGAAAAAAAAACAATCAGCAAGGGTGTAAAAGCATAGTAGGATTGTAAATGCATGCAAAAGAGGAAAACTTATACACTAGAAATACTTAAAATTATGCCTAAATGTATAAAATATATTTTCTAAAATTTTAATAATTTATTAACAATATTTGCTCTCCGATACCAAAAAATTCGATACTCCAATCCAAAACCGCCAATCCTGATACTCATAGGATGGTCCGATACCGATATTGCAAACCTTGAATAGATATAGAGGATTGGCAAAGGACATAATAAAGCAGTTCTCTTTTAAGTCAATTTAGTCATGCCTAATAGAGTATAATGCATCAACTCCTCGCTACGGCACACTGTTTCAACAACTATTAAGATATGGGTAATCCAAACAAGTTCAAAAATGATCACGCTTCAAGATTAGTGCTTATCACTGAAAACACAAAACTACCATAACAAACTACACCTGACAACAACTAACAAGAACAATACAGAGTGACAAAGCCAGCTAAGAAGAGGCCCTCTTATTTTCCTGCCTAATATATATATATATATATATATATATATATATATATATATATATATATAACACACACACACACACACACACACACACACACACACACACACACACATATATATATATATATATATATATATATATATATATATTTTTATACACACACACACACACACACACACACACACACACATATATATATATATATATATATATATATATATATATTTTTTTTTACACACACACACACACACACACACACACACACACACACACACACACACATATATATATATATATATATATATATATATATATATATATATATATATATATGTATGTATGTATGTATGTATGTATGTATGTATACATACATACATACATACATACATACATACATACATATATATATATATATATATATATATATATATATATATATATATATAAAATATATATATATATATATATATATATATATATATATATTTTATATATGTATATATACATATATAAAATATATATATATATATATAAAATATATATATACATATATAAAATATATATATATATATATATATATATATATATATATATATATATATATATATATATATATTATACACACACACACACACACACACACATATATATATATATATATATTTAAGAAAACCTCCTCTTTTTATTAATCAAGGCTGAAAACCAGAAGCCTAAAACGTATACAAGTCAAAAAAGGACGACTATACAAGTATACCACCAAAATGAAAGAAGAGGGGGAAACACCACATCGCCTTGGGTCAGGGGTGTAGCGAGGACCAGAATGCTCTCGGACTGTGGGAGCACAAGTTGTTCCGTTTGCGGCATTGGCGGAAGACTTTCCGAGTTAGCTGGTCTGTCGAGTATTGGTGACCTTCGTATCTAGCCTTGTTGCGATTCTTCCAAATCGCCTACATGGTGGCCGCTGCGATGATCTGGTGGCCGTGGGAGGCTGAACCCCATGAGACCACAAGATCGTGGAAGCGACCCCGCCTTCAAGAAGCTGTTCAAGGAGAAGTTTTTCCCTGACACTGCTCTTGGTGCCCTAGAGTCTCAGTTTGAGAGCTTAGTTCAAGGCAGTCAGACTATCGAGGAGTACGCTGGGTAGTTCTGCCATTTGGACAGATTTGTTGAGGGACTCAGTGAGACAGCGAAGGCTCGGAGGTTCAGAAAGGGATGAGTCAAGGAGGTCAAGTCCTTGACCAAGAGTGACCGGAGTGCCACTTTTGAGGAGATTCTGGTGGGTGTCCTAGCAGCAGAGGATGATCTTGAGCTGAAGCTCAAGAGGGGACGAGACGCTCATGGAGCCAGCAGCAGCGGAGGCCAGGCCAAGAGGCCTCATGTACATATTCAGCAGCAGCAACAGCAAAGGCCTGTTCAGCAGCAGTTTCAGGGCCAGGGACATACACTTTACCAACAGGCACCTAAGCAGTAGCCCATTAGTTGTACTTTCTGCAAGAAGTTGGGCCATGGATGGAATGACTGCAGAAAGAGACTAGGCAGGTATTTACTTTATGGTTCAACGGAGCATCAGTGTAAGGAGTATCCCAAGAACCAGACACAATTGACTCAGGCAGCAGCAGGAGCTAGGGCTCCGACAGGGCAGCAGAGGTTTGACCAGCACCAGCAGCAGGCCAGAGGAGGAGGCCAGGTGGGGCAAGCTTTCACCATGACAGTTGATGATGCACAGGCAGTAGAAGGGATACTTGCAGGTTCTGTTCTTCTCGATTCCATTCCCACTTTTGCCTTGTAATAACTATCTTGAAATTCAATTCCGACAGTTTTGTCTACCTCCTTGTTCATCGATAAATTTGATTCTTAGTATTCTGTGCTGATTTAATTTTGATTTTCCAATATAAGTCGTATGGGCTAGGTCGCCTCATTTATGGAATTTAGAATTTTCTACAGTCGTATTAGCTAGCACAGTGAGGACATATAGTCAGATTTTGGACGTATTTCTCGGGCGTGGGAATTTAAGGTTTTTACGGCCAAGCATGTGACAATGCAAAAATTTTAAATACCATGATTCTAGAGGTATGTACCATAGTTGGGGACTCTATGATTATCGTAGCCTTTCTTACTAGTATGACAAAGATTCTGAATCTCATGATTTTGGACAGACGCATATGATTATAGGATTGTATGATTAGAGACTTTGATTGATTGGGGGTTTGACCTAGAAAGAGTACGACTATCTTAATTTCGAGTACGAAATTCTCTTAAGGAGGGTAGACCTGTAACACCTACTTTTCTAAATGAGGGTAATTTTGAACTTTTGTAATTTTAATCTTTTAATAATAATATTTAAATCATGATATGATTTTTGGTAATTTTTAATCATTTTTAAAACTAATTAAAACTATGACTTGTGATTTTGATGTGCTGCTAGTGAAACCCTAGAGACTACTTGACCTAGAGCCTAACCATGTGATTAGGATGTTAATTATCATTTTTGGCCTAGGGGTATTTTGGTCATTTTGGTTTCTTGGAATTATTTGTTAATTATTTGATTGATGGTTGTTATTTTTGACTTTTGCTAGTTGTGACTTAAGAGACTAACCTAGAGTTGACTTTGACTTTGGTGACTTGGATAGAATGGTAGAATGGTGTGGGATCCTAATCTAACTTAAGTTGGTCTTAGTTGACTTGAGTGTGACTAGGGTTCATGAGAGGATTGGAAGAGTTTTGCATTTGGACTTATGGCTAAGGGGTTGAGCTAGCTAGCTAATGATCTTGGCCCAAAGCCCATTCATATGAAACCCTAACCCTAATTCTCTATATGACCAGCCACAACAGCCACTAATGACCTAATTTCAGCCTATATAATTCCTCTTCATGACCACTTGCCTCTTTTAGAACACCCCCTTGTAGGAAACCCTAATTGCTTTCCCAAATTATCAAATCTCCCCATTCCTCCACCAAATTGATCCTAATCTTTTGTATTTGGATTGAAATCTGGAATCGAGGTTGAAGGAGGCTAGCTTGCAAGGAGAGGAGCTCATTTGGACTTTGCTTGAGGAAGAGGACATCACATTTTGGGACTTTTTATTGAGTTTGACACTCAATAGGTAAACCCTTCAAATCACCCCTAAACCCTGATTTCTTTCCATAGATGCATCCATCTAGATGTCCCCTAGCTGTAGGTGAAGTTTGGTAGAAATTAGAATTGGTTTGGTGTCCGTATCGGACACGTATCATTCACTAGGTCTAGATGTTTGTTGAAATGCCTCAATGAAGTTTTTATTGCTGTTGTCAAAAACTAATTTTACAAAATATAGATCTATATGTGTGTTTTCATTTCCCCTTGGACTAAGCATACTTTCATGTCGTGTCCATGTCCAAAATTGACATGGACACACAGCATGAGCAGTGTGTTCGGTGCCCTGCTACTCGCGTGTCCAAGCGGACACGACACGGCACCCCGACACCTGAAATTTGGTGTGTGGGTACGGACAAGCACTGACACGACACATCAAATTTGAGGTGATTTAATCGAGTGGATTGGGAGAAATCCTACTCGCATCGGTTTTGTACTGCACTGCACGAACGCGAGATTTGCGTCTCGTTCACTCGATACGACTCACGTAGACACGAGACAGACACACGAACGCATAGCCCTATCCCTGGAGAACCCCTAGACACGAGAACGATGTGTCATGTGTCGTGTGTCGTACGCACGAGTCCATGACAGGCGTGTACGAGGAGTTCTTTTGACTGTTTCTGACACTGTTGGATTTTGACTTTTGGACACTTCGTGTCATGATTTTTGGACACGAATACCCCCTCTAACACACGAACACATGTGCCTAGCATCTGTACACACATTGGTTGAGTTTTATTTGGTTTTCGTTTGGATTTGGGTTCTCGGGATTGGTCTGAACCTGAGAATCGAGTTTTTCTGATAACTGAGTTGTTTCGAATAGAAAACTGGGTTTATTTTGGGATTTTGATTATGATGCATTATATGTTTATGATTCACTAAGTTGGTTTTAATTGTATTTAGGTTGGTTTGTTTGATTTCGAGTTTTGGTTTTGGGTTTCGAGGTGATTTGGGATTTCGATTTGTTTCAAATGAATATACTGATATTTCATGAAACTGAAAACTGATTTTTGATGTTGATTGATAACTGAGTTTATATGTAACATATTATCTGACAATAGGTTAACTGAGAATTTGATTTGTTTTGAGGAAACTGAGTTATATCCAACCTATGTTATCCTGAGAACTGATTCGTATATATACATGCATGTTTGTATATGCAATTTAAAAACTGAGATTTGATACTTTAACCTGAGACTGCCCCCTTGCATGTGTGAACCCCTTTTTACTGTTGTATACTTTCACCCTACTCTAAATATATGTACACATGACACCCATGATACACACACACCACTCACTGCCACTCCACACACACACAGCCAAACCTGAACCCCCTACCCCTGCTATACACATATACCACACACTTGTTTCACTCTCACTGTCACAGTTTTTCAGCCCCCTTTCTAATCCTTTCTTCCCTCTTTCTATTTATGTAATGTATATATATATATATATATATGTATATATATATATATATATATATATATATGTATATATATATATATATATATGTATGCATTGTAGTGTATGAATGCAGGATATATATATATATATATATATATATATATATATATATATATATATATATATATATATATATATATATATATATATATATATATATATTAAAAATATATATATATATATATATATATTAAATATATATATATATATATATATATATATATATATATATATATATATATATATATATATTTATATATATATATATATTCTTGACTTGTATATATATATATACAAGTCAAGAATATATATATATATAAATAAAAAAAAATAAAAAAAAATATATATATATATATATATTCTTGGCTTGTATATATATGTTATATATTTGATATGTGGTATTGGTATTGGTATTGGTTTTGGTTCATAGAGTTTTGGCATAGGTTTGGCTAGGCCTAGTTTGAATTAACCTAGACTACATAAGCTAGAATTGACTTATTAAGCCTAGATTAGACTAACTTAGACTAGTTGAGCATGTTTGACCAAAACCCTATCTAGCTTGACCTAGTTTGACTAGTGTAGTTGACTAGAGTTGACCAAGGGTTAAATTTAGTCTAGAATGACTTGTTAGACTAGGTTTAGACCTAGAATAGCTTGGTTGACCTAGTTTGACTTTATAAGTTGACCATAGTTGACCAAGAGTTGACTTTGGCATCGATAACCTAGAAATCATATAGAATGCATTGTAATCTTCAATATTACCATTCTGGACATGTTGTGACCTGTGTTGCTCTAAATAGGACTCATCTACTCTGTCTGGACATCTACACTTACTAGATACTCTGGATATCAGACGAGTACATTCTTTGATCATTTTATACTTGCTAGAATTTATATTCTTGCTCTAGATTACTTTACTTGATGCTGTCACGTTGTTAACACGGATTAGTACTATGTGGATCTTTACATTGAGATGTTATTCCCCTCGGGAGCATCGGATACATCATGTCATGTGCGTTTTACTTTTATCATGTACTCTTGTGCTTTCATTATTCATGTACACTCTTGTGATTCATGTACTCTTGTGCTTTCATTATTCATGTACACTCTTGTGATTCATGTACTCTCATGTTCACAAAGCCCTCATGTATACCTTCATGTGCACCCATTTATGGGCCCCGTGTGAAATATTGTACAATAACATAACTTGTATGGATCCTTGTATATTGATTGGGGTACGGGGGAGTAGAAGCAGTCATTTGAACAATCTCAAGTAGTCATTGTATAAACTCTTATTGTAATCATGTGCAAATTCAAGCCGTTCACATGTTTATCTTGTACTCTACATCACTAGTCACCGATAGTTTTCTACTTACAGTAGCTATTTACATTACAGTTCTCTCTCTTTTACTACATGTACTCTCTTTCAGCGTTTCATGTATTTTACTCTATTGTATGCTTTATATTCATGTCTTGATATGAACTGTTGAGATTATGTGCTCGTTCTTGTCCTGACTGGACCTGTTGAAAATATTATAGAGGATGACGATGACCTTTGCCCTACCTATTATGGAGCTGCCATAGATGACACCTGCGACTTGGACCTTCAGCAGGATCCATCAGCAGTAGAGGATGTCACCCCTATAGTTTAGGCTAGTTAGCTTAGACTTCTATCTTATTTCGATGTCTTGTCTCATTTGGATTACATTTATGTTATATTTAGGATCTTGTTATTATTCTAGATTTTGTGGAGATATTATCTTAGATACTTAGACTTCTTCTCCGGTTTGTATTTCATTTGATGATTTTTATTATCTATCTATCTTATCGTACTTCTACCTTAGTTGTGATTGAGCTATACATTTCTATATTGTCCTCCATTTGGAGTGTATATACTGTACAGGTACCTTATATTTGTTAGATGTATGTGACCTAGGATAGCGTTCTACCGTCGACACTGTGGCGTAGGCTTGACGTACCCACTTCTCGTACCCCTATACTGGGTGCGGGTCGTGACACGCGGGACTGATCAATCCAATCTTCGTGTACAGAACTTCCCAAGCACGAGCACCTAAAAGAGTGCCCACAACGTGGGTCAGTACATCATCTATGTACTGGCGAGCAGAATCCAACCCACTCGCCTAAACCAACACTAAGTGGTCATTTAAACAAGCTTTTATTAGAATGATCTTTCTACTTGGGACCTAGCATCAGTTGATAGTTCATGAGCAGAAATATTGAAGTATGTAAACTTATTATCTCATTTCTTGTGTAAAGGCATCAATGAAGCATACTTGGTGTTATCAATTTCTAACAGTGTTCATGTAGAGGCATCCTTTAAGCATCGTTTGAGTTAACATATATTGAACATGTTATAGTGGTTCTCTTAGCAGGACAACACATTAGCATGTTGTGTTCAACATGTTAGGCGGGTTCTCAGTTGAAAGGCATCAACACAGCATAATTTTTTTAGCATGTTAAGCAGACAAATCAACCAACATATATATATTGCATATATCACATTTAAGTGATTTCTTACTAATAGCTGACTCCTCGTTTCTGCATCAAATACAGGTTAGGCAATATACTTTGCCTGCACAAAACATATATTAGCATGCATCCTGACTACATGACCACTGACTTTGCCATATAGGACTTTATAGGGTATGGGATGTGCCATTCACCAGGTTGCGAGCCCGAATGAATGTCCCAATACCGCGTGCCACCAAACCACGCCGATTCCCTCCTAGGCCGACTCGATCCCACCGTCGCGGGTACCGTTCGAGGAATTAATACCTTGTATACAAGTTGCCTTTGGTCATGCGAATGCGTATCCGACTCGATCGTGAACAAAATCACAAGATAAAATATTGAATAAGTAAAGGCAACAGTGCATCATTCATCTCATTCATGTCGTTTTCAACGACTCATCATTTCCAACATTTCTACTTGGTGACCTCGACGATCCAAAGCCTCATCATTTTTCATTCATTGCTTCATTGCAACATTCCTCATAACATTCCTTCCAAGGAGGAACAAACAACATTCGTTCATTTCAAAGGGACCTATTGTATTTCATTCATTTCATTGGGACAATTATTATTCATTTATTTTCTTATAAGAGAACAGGCATCATTTTATTTCTTTACAACAGTTATACAGAGTGTACATGATTCAAGAGTCTCATTCAGTTCATTGTATTAATAGCATAGACAGTTCTTTTCCCATGTATCAATCACACCGCATCTCATTATTCAAGTGTTTTATTCACTACACCGCATCTCATTATTCAAGAGGCCACCTAAAAGCTATTATTTGGGCAAGTATCTCACTAATCGATAATTAAACATGGACCAAGTGCCTAATGAAAAATGCTTCATATAACTTTGCGTAGATGAACTTTCAAATGTACCCATAAGAAATACAAACAGATACCTGTTTCTGACTATTCACAAATTTATCATGCACATATAAACATCACAAGTCACGACACAGTTATACAAACATAATAAGAAATAGTTACTTGCAGATAGTATACTATATTATAGCATCCAAACTCCAAAGGATACTAATATCAAAACTACCATTGTAGTTCCAGGTCTTAACTATACTGATAAACACACACTATATATAGCAAACCCAAGTGCAGTGGGAGGAGCACCAGGAGGGGCCATGGCCCCCTTGCTCTCTCTTCTAGGCCTTAGCTAACACTGGGGGTGTTAACTGAGGGCTCAACATGTTAAAATGTTCATGTAGTAAATGGACAAAAGCTTGAGCTTAAGGTTATTCGACTCTAGTCAGCAATCATACTCGTTTGTATGATTGTATTACTATTTAGTTTGCACCAACTTTTGCAATGACACCAAATGATCTTGTCATATGTATTTGATTTTCACCTTTGGACAATATTTTTAGACATTGAATGGAATATGGATTTTAGTTAAGCATCGACTCCTTTGTTTGGTATTTTGGTTATTAGGTTGCTTCACAAAATGAGCCTCAGGAGCTCATAAACAAGCTTAATCTGGAATTAAATAAGCCTCAGGAACCACACTAGCTAATAAACTTAAATGTTATAGTAGACATCTTACAAAGATTGTTACATGCGGCATCCTATAACTCAATTTTTATGAGAATGTTTTTGGCCCTCCTGCTGCAAAAGAGCACGGGTCCACCAATGAGCAAACAATATTCAACACATCAATCCTCATAGGGGGGACCCACCACAAACCGAGGGTGGGCAGCCGCTTCTCTTGGTTTTTTTTTCCTTTTCTTCTATATAGTCTTTCTTCTCTTAGGTTTATTTAGTGTGTTGCAAAATTTTCCATTTCTGTCAATTTTTAAAATTTAACAAAATAAATATAAACCTACCAGAAAAAAGTAAGTAAACATAACAGGATATTTGCACATTATGGTTGTGCAGTAAGTTGACAAGAACATTAATTATTAAAACTATGTACCAACACCATCCTCTAAAATGATGCACATAATAAATCAAATGCTGGACAGACAGTTCTACCATAACACTTTACTCCTCTCATTTTATCCATCCTGTGTATTATGATACTGACAATGTCTGACACTGACACATGTTGTAGATGTCTGACAGTGACATGGTTGTGCAGATAATGAATCAAATGTTGTACATGTCTGAAACTGACACAACAAAGATGTTGGAGCGTAGGTGCTCCGAAGGTGGCTTCTTATAGTCATACATATTTGTCTAGTCTAAGTAATACAGGCAATGTCCTATCATCGGCTATAGCACGTTCCAAAGAATGTTGACTGGTTATCTGTAACTACATCAAATTTTAATGAGCCTGTTTAGAGTTCTCTTCCACCAATCCTCTTCAACATAAGTAACTCAAAGAGCAATAAGTTAGACACAGACCAGCACTAGCTCGGACTCTTTTGGCCAATCAACTTAAAATACATTGGGTAATCAATGACGCATTGTAACAAGAGTAACCAGACAGCTCCAGTGATTCATTCAAGACTTTCTTGAATTGCATCTAACCAAACAGATCCCGAATTCATTGTGCCAAAAACTTCTGAATTAACATGCTTCACTTATCAAAACCTTCATTGACAACTATTGAAAAATATAATCTATATTAAAAACTTATTGATGTTGTAAACAAACTAATGGACGATGATCTCACAGAACCTACTACCATGTTAAAATATCATGAAATGTGTCAATGAATAACTTATCATTCAATCTACTAACATTATAAAAAAAAATAAAAGTTACAGGTCAATTGGCTAGTCGAAACAAAGGTGGGGGCCAAAGGATATCGATGGCCCCCTCTACGTAAATTGCTGATGAAAAGGGTTGCAAGAACAAAAAGGGTCTAGCAGTCTTCTAAAATGGATTAATCAGCAGAGCAATCAGTTGCTTAATCCTATTAATTGGGTTGGCCAGGTAATCGAAAATTTCAAATGGCTGCATTATAGCGCTATTAATCGAACAAGTATTCTGGCTAATCAACAACCAGCATGAACCGAACACATAATGGAAAGTGCTTAATATAACATTGTGTACATGAACTTTCAAATGTACACATATAAAAATAATACATTACATCCAAATACTTGCTTTCTTACTAATCTCATGTTTAACATGCCCATATAACGAGCACGTGACAACACCATACATAATGGAAACTGCTTAATATAACATTGTGTATATGAACTTTCAAATGTACGCATATGAAAAAATACATCAAGAAGATACTTGTTTGCTTACTAAAATAATTTTAATTTCATTAATACCAAAATTACCGTAATAACTACCGCCATACTTTCAGGTCCTAACTATACTGATATCAACCCATTATATATAGCAAACACAGGGAATAATAGGAAGGGCGCCAGGCTGGGCCATTGCCCCTTTGCTCTCTCTTTCTATTATTTTGTAATTTAGTTATTTTGCTACACTAAATGTGCTTCATGATCTCGTAAACAAGATTAATATGGGCATAAGTGATCCTCATGAACCTTACGATTTCATAAACATTAATGTTATAGACTTTAGTCAACATCTTACAAAGATCGTTAAGCAGAAATTAAATGACACTCCAGCCATTGTTGTCCAAGTGAAACCACCGATAATGATCTTCTAGCATACTCCCTCTTGATAACCAAGTTTGAAGGGAAAAAAATTGTTTTGTATGTTTAACAGAATACACAGACATATATTTATAGGCTAGGGACACTATCTTATGTTTGTAGATACCTCCTTCCATCAAGAG
The DNA here is from genome assembly GCA_029216955.1 of Iris pallida. Taxonomy (NCBI): domain Eukaryota; kingdom Viridiplantae; phylum Streptophyta; class Magnoliopsida; order Asparagales; family Iridaceae; genus Iris; species Iris pallida. Next base: position 36,756,642 of record JANAVB010009596.1, on the reverse strand, counting down.
GTGTCTTTTATACAAACATATCCATTCACTAGACACCTCTCATAAATAGTCACATCTTTTCACCCAATGAATTTAACATTTATATATAAACAAGTAAATAAAATAAACAATAAAATAATTATTAAGTAAACAAAATATAGTGTGGGCCACAGTTAAGTAGAAAAATATAGTGTGGGCCACATTTAAGTCTCTAAGGAGATGTATCCGACAGTCTCCCACTTTCCCCACCTATTATTCTAAAAACAGTTAATGGGTGAAAGGAAAACTATATGTCAATATAATTTGAAAGTATTCAAACAAACTAGTAATGAAAATATACTACTCAAATAGAAATTCTCAATACACGAATCATGATGATTATGCCTTAACATCAGACATTTCCTTCCATGTATTACAATGCATGGTCCAAAACTAACTGAGTACATATGTCCAACTTAAAAAAAACTCCAACGTATTTGAAATGACTGATACTTTATGTGCACAAAATAAAACTGCAATTCGTTCTCCATAAATTGAGCTAGTAAACCCCATATGATATACATGACTTTATATACTTTAGCCGGCAAACCTTTAGTCATAGGATCAGCTATCATTAAGTCATTACTAATACGCTCAATAACAACTTTACGATTTTTAATGATCTTTGACAAGTAAATACTTTATGTCAATATGCTTATTTCGGCTTCCACTTTTGTTGTTCTTGGAGAAGAAGACCGTGGCCGAATTATCACAATAAAACTTTAATGGTCTTGTTATAGAATCGACAACATTTATCCATGTGATAAAATTTCTTAACCATAATGCATATGTGGTAGCTTCATAGCAAGCAATAAATTCTGCCTCCATGGTAAATGAAGCAATTATGGATTGCTTAGTGCTCTTTCACGACATGGCTCCTTCAGCAAGAAGAAAGACGAACCCAGAAGTAGATTTTCTTGAGTCTATGCATCCATCAAAGTCTGAACCTGAATACCCAATCACCTCTAGATTATACGTGTGCTTGTAGGTAACCATGTGTTCCTTGGTTCCTTAGAGATACCTTAAAACTCTTTTATCAACTTTCCAATACTCCAATTCCGAATTGCTATGGTATCTACCAAACATTCCTACTTCGAATGCAATGTTAGGTCTAGTGCAAACTTGTGCATACATTAGACTGCCAACAACTGAAGCATAGAAAATGGTCTTCATTTGCTTATTTTCCAAATTATTTTGCGATCATCGACTTAAAATGGTCTTCATTCCTACTTCGGAGGGGATGGAACGCACTTGTCCAATTTGCTCATTTAACTACTATCTTATTATTCTTCCTTACCGGAGCGTCTATTAGTTTATGTTGCACATGTCCAAACAACGTAAGACAATTTTTCTCATCTTGCTCTCAGTTAGTACCACCTCTAACCGATTCCAGAATCATCTGGAAACCGCATTATAGTCTCCATCAACTGACTTCATCCTATACTTCATCACTTTGTCCTCTAAATATAGTCGTCCCATAATTTGCACTAAACTACCATACCAAGACCTTATATATTTTATAGAACTTAGACACGTTAACAATCAGACACATATAAAATTAAATATTTTAAGGGTTAAATCGTGAAAACCTAAAATTCTATATGGGAAGCTGGAGAAACAAGAACACATTTTATGCTTCTAAATCAAGAAAAATTAAAACTATTCATCAAACTTCAGCAACTTACTCCAATTCGAGAGTTAATAAAAAATAACACAAGCCCCACACCAAAATTTTGGAGAACAAGAACCAAATCCCTGGTTCTAAATCATCAAAAACTCAAATTTGTTTGTCAAATTTCAGTAGCTTACTCCAATTCGAACCAATTGAAAAAAAACCCCAAACCCTAGACAAAAATTGGAGAGAAAAAAGTATAATACGAGAAGAAACCGTAATACCTCCTCCAAGAGTGCACTACTGTTGCCCCCGGCAGCCGCAACAACGGCGAAGGTGGAGACATAGCGGACGGTTTGCTCCAACTCTACAGTATGCTTGGCGAAGCCGAATAGGAGGGAGAGGGCTCTGGCTGGAGGAGAAGCAGAGGGGAGGCGACCGAAGGAGCAAGCGCTCTCTGAGCTTCCGTTGTTGGACCGTGTGTGAGAGCATGAAATGTGACATTAGAGGAGGGAAATGTGAAATTAGAGAAAGGAGAAGCTTAAATTTGTGAGAGAAAAAAGAAGAGGGAGTTTTCAATCGTGAAATCAGAGGAGAGGGAAGTTAAAAATCTAATACTAATATTTTTCTTCTTATATTTTTAACTTTTTGTAACGTTTACTACTGTTACCATAAATAAAATAAGTACAAAAATAGAAAAATATTATTTTAGTAACGTTTATTTAATCATTGTCACGGTTATAACCATTACGAACTTGTAACAGTAATAACCGTGACGAATTGGATAAAAATTATGTCACAAATTATGTATTTTGGTGTAGTGATTTGTTTCAGCAGCACTAAACATAAGGGACAATGTTATCAATTCATTCTCAGGCATCAAGGCACATTACTCTATTTTATAGCATCACATTACTCTATTTTATTAGGCATAAAGGAGTAAGAAGGAGGAAGGACAGTTCCACTCACTTGTATAAAGGGTCTTCCTATTTCGATCGCACATATTCCCACTAAGCGTAGCTCCACCAGCGAGCCACGTTCCAATACCCATTCCGCCTAGCCAGCTAAGAGAGACTGCATCAATCTCAATTCTTCTGATTTCCAACCTAAGTCACGGTCCAACATTCTGATGGCATCCAACAAGCCAACCAAATACCTCGTGCGGAGTGGGACATTACATAATATACCACTCAGAAAAAGTTTCGTCCTCGAAACTTAAAGGAACAACTTATTCTACTAATTCACTTAGTCACAACATGTTACTCATTCAGCTTCAATTCAATATTCATTTCATCATACTCGGTTATCTCAAAATTACTATCTAATCGTACCACTTAACTCAGGATTCCGTTCTATAAATGGGTTCTAGCACAGATATGACTATGCTAAAGGGTAAAATACAAGTCAATGGTAGTCTGATAATAAATGTGGTCATCAAAAACTCAATAAATCAGGAGTATCACACGATACAACAATTACAAAAATCAAAAAAATTCAATGAGCATTAAATACTCGCTTATCATATACAAATATCGATAATGTGAGACGAGTGTCATAGTTTTTAACATCTTCAAACAATAATCCGTATCGAAATTTCCAGCAATGTTTTCGTTCTTGTCCTGAAGTATGTAATGTTGGCTCTAATACCCTTAAGAAGTATTATTATTGGCTTATCTCATAAATTTTTAATCCAGTTATTAAAACATTCAGCAAGATTAGAAGTATTAATATCTAATTTAGGACAAGGAGTATACGTTGTTATCTACTGTAAAATGACAAATTTTATCATTTACACCAACAAGCCAATTGTACAACGTCATATTCTTAGCTTTGATTATTTCAAACAAATTCTCTGTACCCGTTTGATTGTAAGATTTTGCAAGCGATTCTAACAAGTTTTGAATTTTTTTAATTTAGTAACTTTAGATTTCATATTTTGTTTAAAATGTTGAATACAAAAATGGAAAAGTAGCACATATAACATTTATTAATCCTTTTTTGCTTATCTGATATAAATAAAATTCTATTCATTCATGAAAATAACTTTCAAACGATATTCTAATAGTGTTTAGAAACCAAGTCAAAGAATCAATATTTTTACCTTCAGCAACAACATAAGCAATATAATACAATTGATAGTTAGGGTTATGAGCATAAGCAATAAATAAGATGCCTTGATATTTAGATGAAAGAAAAGTAGTATTGGTACTTATAAATAACCCCTTAAAAATCCGTCAATGCACACCTTGAAATAAATAGAAATCATTTGAAAGCAATTGTTTTCGGTATTCTTAAAAAACATCTATTATTTAGTTTCGACTCCATAGTTCTAAATTCTTACTCTTCAAGACTAGCACATGCATCAACATAACTACCATTTATTTCAGCTAATACAATTTCTCGGACTCTCTAGGCTTTGGAATAAGTAATATGTATACGATGTTCCCTATGTATATCCTTAACAATTTATGGTGCATTATATGAGTAATTATCTCTAATTGTATCAATCATCCTAGTTTTAATCCATGGAGTGGTAGCTAGTCAATGACGGCCTGTTGTAAGTCCATCTAAACAAGAATGCTGACTTTATAATATATTAATGGAAACTACTTTCCCATATCCAATGTGTTTGACATATACTCTCCAATTACAATTCGGTTTATCATAAGTATATATAATTTTACGGGTATTGTTCATAGCACTAGCTGAACAAGAAAAATTATGTTCAATTTCTACATTACTTATAAAACTTCTAAATTTAGAATGACTATCAAATGATTGTCTAATAAATAATTCAGGAGTGCTAGCATTAACAACATCATCATCTAATTCATCATCTACATTCTCAATTAAATCATAATTGTTTTCGTTACCATCCACATCATTATCAGATTCATCTAATATATGTTCTTCTTAGGGAAATAGAATAATTTGTTAAGAAGAACTAGCACCCGAAATAACATGTTGGTAATCAGAAAGATGTTCACCACTACTAATATTATCAAATGTTGGTGATACTTGAGTAACATATATAATTATATATGATGATTGTAAATTAATTTCAAGAATAAAATTTTATGCTTTTTCACCATCTAACAATAAACATGTAGAAGCAAAAAATGTGTCTTAAAATAAATTCATAATGAATAGAAAAATGTTCAATAATAAGATTACGCAAATTTTCTAAAGTAACATTTTGATAACTTGAGAAAAATTGGGTTAAACCTCCTTCGTAACATAACTCATTTAGTTTACCTCCATGCGAGCATACTACTTTTAGGCTATGATACATGACGAGAAGAAGAGCTTCAATATCTGAAGAGAAGAAAATAAAGCTTTTGTGAGGGCTACAATTTAGAATTATGAGTAAGGGAGTGAGCGAATTGTACGAGGGAGAGAATTCTGTCTCAAGAGCTCATAAACACTCATATTCTCGTTGTCAGTCATTTTTCTCCAATATAAACAATTATGCAAAACGCCGACAGTATTGATGTTGTTCTAGTCATTTTGTTGTAGCACGCCAATTCTACTAGTGCTACACTAGTGCCAAGTTGTAGAACGCCAACTCTACTGGCGCCATGTCCTAGCACGCCAACTCTACTGGCGTTGAGCAACGGTTCTTGGGCCGCACACCAAAAGCCTAACACCTCCATACGCCAACTCTTTTGGCGTTTAAGTTTACTATACCAATTGATTTGATGTTCTATCACCGTACTCGCTATACCTGTCAATTAGGTCGGGCCGGGCCGGCACGAGTACGGCCCATGTGCCGGTCCGGCCAGATTAATCGTGGTGTTTGGTTAATGACACAATTATATTGAAGTAGCTAGCTATAGCTAGTAGGGATGGCAATGCCCGATTCGAAGCCCAACCCAGCCCACTAGAGTAACTGGTGGTGTTTGGTTAATGACACAATTATATTGAAGTAGCTAGCTTAGCTAGCCGTGTAAAACCAAGACTGGCCGGCCTCTTGTTTCTGGTTCAAGCAGCCTTGAGCTATGTGTGTGCGCGCGAGCTTGTTTGAAAGAAATGGGGAGGTGGGGAAGGTTGAGAGTAAAGTCGACAAAGAAAAGAACAAAGCATATTCACATGAGATGAACTTGCCCGTCATTTTGTTCAAGACCACTTGAGCCAGTCTGGATGATGTACTAGTAAATGGTGTATTACAGAGACACAAGCTAACTTCTACTAATTGATTCATAGTGTTCATTATTATCATTTATATCACTCCATTTGTTACATTAATGTCCAAATTTGTCACATGGCAATCAAGACCCGGCTCGACCCGACCCGAAGCCCACCGTATCGTGAGTCAGGTGTCGGACTGGGCTAAAAATTTTCACCCATAGTCCGGTCCGACCCGCTACAGTTCATGGATCCAAGAGGCCCGGCCCGGCCCAGCCCAATTAAATTCCAGCCCATTTGACATCTCTATTTCTTGCAATTCTTCCCAACATCTCCCTTGAGAAGCAATTTACAGAAAATCTTTCCCTCTAGATGAAAATTTCTGCAATTAATATTTGCAGCTGCATCTTTCAATTTTGTGCAGGCAATGAGTGCAAGCTAAAAGAAAAGGGGCGGAGATAATGCAGTCACATCCATCCATCCTGTTAAGATGTCTGAGAAAGTATCAGCAGATCCAGTAACTCTCAAATCATATCATAAATCTCAAAAATCTTTCCTTCTTTTGAGGCAGTAGCAGTAGGAGTACTGAATAATGCCTGTAGGAACAGAAGCAATAGGCAGGTATCCTAGCCCTCTAATCCCTGCTACTAAAGATAGGATTCATAGGAAAGAAAGAACGAGCAAAGGACAAGAACACATAATTCAAATTTAACTCAAATCACTCACACCCCCCATACAACTTACTTTAGACTGCTCAGTGATGAGACATTTTGGATGTGTGATTCTAATCAATATAAAGCAGCTACTTCCAAAAATCTACAGCTCTTTTCAAGTTATTTTCTAGGCTGGGTTTGATTGGTTTTTTTTTTTTCCATGAAAAATATTTTTATCACAAATTTTTCACCAAGTGTAATATTTGATAACATATATTTTTCCATTAAATTATTTTCAAAAAAATTATTATTTTTCATATTTTCTTCTAAAATGGTAAAAAAAAAAAAAAAAAAAAAAAACTAGTCTAACCCATAGAAGAATATCATTTTTCATGAAAAATAATTATTTTTCGTGAAAATATTGACAATCAAACACCCTAAAGTCTAATTAGACTTTAAGTACAAGATTTATTCATCGAAAATTTTTAGTGACATTTTAGTGGCGAACTGAACTTTCAGTGACAAAATGAATATTTAATGACAAGCATTCGTTACTAAATACGTCACTAAAAATTTTCGAATACCCAAATTTATTATTGGACAAATCCAGTACCAAAAGTCTAATTAGATGTTAAACAAGACAAAATCATCAATATTTTCTTTCTGATCCTTTCACTAAGATTTAACATCCATCAACAAGACACTTTTGGCAATCAAAACTGATTCAAACCAGTCAAGAAGTCCCTTCAAAGATTTCAAGTCAATGAACTTATTTTACATACTAACCCGTTGTCAATAGACAATATACAGTAACCAAGGGAAAACAAACTCCTGCATCATTGCATCATTGCTAAATCCTAATGGTAGGTTTGGTTCGCAAAATCAAAGACTTGAAAAAAAAATCATTCATATTCATTTTCTGTTGACTGCTAAAGAAACGGAGAAAAAGGGGGGAAAAATTCCCAAGGCATATAATCCCCCCCATCCAACCCAAAGATTCAATTTCCCTCTCAATTTAAAATTTAGAGTAAGCTATCTATACTCAAAGATAGTGACTATTTCTAATCTTCCCAAACACCAGAAAAAATAATAGAAATTACAATTTCTCAAAAGATAGAAAAGATTCCTTTCCTTTCGGCGAACCAAAGGAGGCCGAAGAGAATCTTCAAGCACATTCAAGAATAATTAAATGATGCATGATTAATTCAACAAACATGGAGTATATACTGGTAAGCAAAAGCATGCATTCAAACATAGTTTAGCAATTACTTACTAAAGCAGTACACATTGTAGAGAACATTAAAGGTTCTTCGTAATATCATAATCAATCAACTGCTAGAGTACTTTCTATCGTTCACAAACAAAATATATTAACAGGATCTAAGTTGTGCATTAAACAAAAGACCAGTTCACAAACATAAATGCCAAGCAGTGGTGCGAATCCTCGTCGTTGAGGACCTTCCATGCGACAGCCTGCTCGTACGATGCTGGCCTTCCCATGCTCGACACACTTACTCCACCAGGTAAATAAGTATAGCCCTAGAAGAAGCAAAAAGAGTAAAGACGGAAGTCAGCATGGTGATTTGAATCATACATGAAGTCTATAGAAGGCTCTTTGGTTCGTCTTTCACTATACTAACCTGTTGCATTAACTTAGGGAACTCGGAGCAAAGAACCTTCCGACCACCATCATCAAGGATCTTCTCCAGAGTTATTTCTTGGAGAGCGATGAGGGTGGTTTCCAGCATGTCAAGACCAGCTTGATTTGCAAATGTGAACACAGGGGAAGCCTACATAGTTCAGAATGTTTTAGGTCAGGATTAAACTCATAAAATCGGTTACTGACTAGATATCTTTAGTAAACCATTGAAAAAATACACACCTTCAGCGAACAACACATTATTGCATCTGAATGTTGCCACAAAAGTTTCAGCAATGAATCACTTGCATGGGAATCATCTTGAAGGAGATCCACTCCTGTATGGAACCTGAAAATATTTTAAGGATGTTACTTAAAACATGCAAGACACCCAAGTTTAATGAACATTATACTTGGGTAAAAATCATTATATTTGATCAGCAACCTAGTAAAACAAGGATGCCTTCACTTGATAGAAACAATTGGGAAGAGATTCACAAGTCAGGCCATTATGAGGACTACTAAATTGTCAAGAAAATATCATTTCCTTCATTAGTCGTCAAAAGATCATAAATAAACTTCCATTAAGGAAAATGAAACAGATATGCTTATTTATACTACAAGGGCACTGCTGAATGATATGATCGTGGACAACTAAACTTACAGAATCATTCCTTATCTATGTTACATGGACTGATGCACAAGGAGAGAAACATGATCTATGCTTGTAGACACCTTCAGTGGGTCTGTATAGACCAATTATTTTGAATGCCACTGTTTCCTAGTTCCTTAGTACTACTTCTCATATAATTGACCAATATTTTATTTGATTTTGCTATAAGCCAATAAGTAACCAGATTGTTCAGAAAGACCCCTAAGTGGATATTCCAAAGATAGACGATACCTGTAGCTACGAGAAATCCATCGTGCTAGAGTTTGGGCTTCAGGGGAAGCGGGTGGATGCTTCAAACCTACTTGAGTGCCCAACCGTGACGGAGCAATTGCCATAGCAACTCTCTGCACAGAAGCCACAACACTCCTGACATATTGTCGTGCCATTGCAGCCACATTCTCATGGAGGTGATTCTCATAGGTAAACTGGAATGCAATTGTCAGGACAGATCTCAGATTGTATGCATTTGATGAAGCTTCACTTGAAGAGTGTGCTGCTGCACATGATCCAACTTCCATTGTAGATGCTAGATCAAGAGTTCGAGTAGCAGCAGGTGAATCCTGTACAACCATTTTAGATATTGGCTTTAAATACCTTTGATCAAAGTTATGGATGGTTGTCAAAGATACCAGCTTACTTAAAAACTGAAAATCACCTACAAAGATCATGGCCTGAGAATATTAACATTGCGACTTTAGGAGGACGAAAATTAGTTTTTAGACATACAGATAAATGGATGCATTGAGATTGGTCCCAATACATGGCCCTGAAACTGTTATCATTACCTGTCATCTTAAACCATGATAATTAACAGACAGCCCAGTAAACCCAAGCATTAAAGTTGCAATAAAAATCATGCTTGAGACTAAGCATAAGTATAAAAAGGGAGACTGTGCAATGTTAAATAAATTAGATGGTACAAATAAAAGCAAAATTATAGCAATCCAAACCCCCACATGCAACAAGAATCAGGTTTCGTATTTCACATCTAATCCCCAAAAGCAGTCCGCTAAGCTAAACATCCTATCAAGTTTCCTACAATGAGAAAATGTTTTATAAACTTGTGAAAGGGAACCTACCGTTTTAGGATCAAGCGGTATCACACGGAATCCTGAGGGTAGCAAGGGGGAATCATCAGCAAAGGAATCATCTATAGGTGCAAATACAAGTTGGGCACATGCTCCGACTGAGTTCTCATCTACTCCACTACATAACTGCCTCACCAATAGAAATAAGTCAGTGAAAAATACGTGTGCCTAGGGATCAATACATTTCAGTTGTTTTGATGTCTTCAGAAACAAACCTGTAATAAATACATGTCCCTTGACAAAACATCATCATGATTGAACCCATGACCTTCTAGCCTGATCACCTCCAAGAACTGCAAGTGGGGATATAATATGGTAAGTTTTGATAGAAGTACAAACAAATGGGAGGGGTGTTGCATTATTGTCTAAGAGAATTGTTCAATACCTCTTCATGTTCCACAGTATGAGCTAGAGGTAATATGAGCTGACCTCCAGGAAAACCACTACTAGCTCTCAAGCCAGGAACTGCAAATGGGCCAGCTCTCAAAGATGCAGCAGAATATGCATCAACACCACCGTCAGCCCACTCTGATCTGTGCTCCCGTAGGAAGCGAACCAGTAAAGCAGGAGGAACATCCTAAATTAACCAAAGCAAAACATTTATTAGACTCAAGTTTTCTCAATTCAACAATAAAAAAATGTTCAAATGGACTACAAAAGAAACCCCTTTAGTATGTCATTTGTTGGCTCTCCCAATTGTTTTATCCAGTGTTCTCTTGCTGAACAAGAACAAACAAAGTTCTCAGAGAGTTAAAGATGAACCTGAAACAGCATGGAGGCTTTAGCACATAAGATTCCACTTCCCATGGTAGAAAACATGGGCAACAAGTTGGCATGCAACCCCAAAAGTTTGTTTGGTGATGAGTTTACAGAAATTGTAACATCGTCCAGACCGTCACTGCCCAAAAGCGACCAACCATCATCTGTGAACCCATTTACAGCATCATTGAAACCCCTGTCATTCGTTTCAGTGAGTTTGAATATCAGACAAAGCAAAATAACAATACTTGGAACCAATGAGCAGAGAAAAAGGCAGCAAAAGATTTACCTGCTTAATCTCTGGCTAAATGTCCTTAAGACAGCAGGTTGATGTCTCCCACTATAGGTAACTTCACCACTCATCTCTTGAGCAATTTGTTTAATATGCCTCAGAGCCTGAAATAAGTAAAGTCTTAAACAGTGAGTCAAATAAAATTTAGGAGAAGATGAAAATAGATAATAGATACAGGAAACGATCCTTACAGCTATAGTCACTTTCTGAGCCAGAATTTTCGGTGATTCATACAACGGCCTTAGAACCTCGGGAACACTCCAAGCCTGAGCATAACAGTGTATAAGTAAATCTGTGGTCCACAGTTATTATATTCACAAACAAGGTGCACATGAGAAACTCACATCCAAATCAACATGGTCAACAATGTGAATCATCGAACCACCACCCTCACAAGGGCGGATTAGATAACCACTGGGCAGCACCTCAGCTCTAACAAAATTTGGAGCAGCTGGTGCAGCTGGACCACTAATGGAAGGAGTCAACGATCTCTCGCAGATCTACACATAAAATCTTGTGAACTTTGAGGAATGAGGAATATTAAATCATAAGAAGATTGCAGAACATTATGTCTCCGTATCAGTAAGCTAACAGTTTTTTTAAGCTAACAATGTATTCAATAAATTTTGCAGTAAATGTTTCTTCATCTAAACCAGTTAGCATGATATAAATGGAACCCCACAGCCAATTAATTCATCATTTACTCTATGAAGGGTCCTACACAACTTTACAAGCCTTAAGACACGGTCTGACAAGCACAATCAGTGCCCTCTGAACATTATGTGTAACAGCACATTAATAGGACAAATAGAATAATGCCATACCACAAGACTGCCATCTTCTAGAGCTGAAGTGTATCTGAGTGTCCAAAAGTCCCGTGCCGATGCCAAAGTAGTCGGCGCATAAGTCTGAGGAAATGAAAGGAACTTCCATAAATATAAGACAACACGACAATGAGAAAATTCAATGCATCAGAGAAACAATGCACACTACAGCACAAAAGATCACACACCTGCATGTATATGAGCTCGATATTCCCACCATTTCCGGTAGGGATAACGGTAAGCACATCAAGGGAACGGCAATCACGATACCAAGATGGGCGATCTTTGAGGAGCTCCGCGACCTAAATATAACAAAGCATCAATCTTGTATAAAGAAATTAACACTATTTACTGAAAAAAAAAATCCTAAACACCTCCTCCTCACCCTTGTGGGTTCTAGACTCACAAGACCGCAGGCTCTTGCTGCTACGCCAGTGCAATTGTGCGAAACAGCAATGATTCCAATAAAATCCGGACCAGGCTACAAATGGTAATCAAGTTTAGTTGCACCATTGAGTTTAATAAGCATCATATAGTCAATTAGCACTGGAAAAAGAAAGAAAGAAGACGAGTAGAGTCCAAAAATAATCACCTTCATACCAACCATCTGAACCCAATCGACAGCAGTTCCTGTCGCCTTGGAAAGGAACTCTGCCAGGGTCTCCTCAGCGATTGCGAGTAGACTGAAAAAATGTTGAAGAGGCTAAATTATGAAATGCAAGAGAAATGAGGAACACTTGTAATGAAGCAGTAAATTTGGATATTCATTTACCCAGCTGGGTTGTTAGCATCCCTTTGCAGATGCTGAGGTGTTGGGTTTTGCTGTTGGTGGTGCTGACCACTTGTCACTACAGACTCACAGCTTGTATCTGTAGTAGCCACAGTTGCCTGCAAAGAGGTGGCATTGTTTAAAAGAATAATCACTACCTAGAAGTAGAAATTTAGCACCTAATAGTTCACATTAGAAAGGTCATCCCAATGCCACATGGCTGCCGCTAATGCCAAGACAGACCAGCCTTACCCCCATCTATGGAGAGACAATGTATGTAGAGGCTGTTCCCTCTACCAGGAACACGCATCCTCGACAATGCAAGCAACAAGCCCTACCGTGGCATCAAGTAAAACACTCTAATAGTACATATTCATATTAAAGAAATCTAGGAAGAAAAATTCACATAAGAGAAATATTTGCTCCTTACAGTGTGAATTTGTTGGCGCATGTAGCCGTTCTCGTAAACGAATTGAGACACTTGCTTCTGTAGCCGGTCATTCTCCTCCATCAACAGCTTGTTCATCGCAGTCAGCTTTCTGTTAACAGTCTGGAGACGAGAGGCTTCTTTCCTCTGTTTCTCGCGGCATCTAAATAACCATTTACCAATGGTTTAATTAATTGATATATCGCACTCATATATTGACAATTAAAAGATCACACAAGCCAATTGATTACCAGCCACTACTTGTAATGTTGGAGAAATTATTCAGTGAGCCGGGCTCACCATGCACCTTCTATGACATCCACTAGATTGCATGGGGATGAGTGCATGCAGAACAGCCCTCCTCATCCCCATGCAATCAAGTGGATGGCATGGAAGGTGCACCGAATAATTTCTCATAATGTTGGTCGAGACTTCCAGACATTATATATTAAAGGGTTGTGTCAAGAGGCTAATAAATGCATGCTTTTAACACTACAAATGCTCCATCACGTTAAATAAAAACATTTTTTTTAGCATACATGCATTTATTAGCATCAGGAGCATTGGTACTATTAAAAACACGTATTTATTAGCCCCTTAACATGTGCATGATTGGCACTTGTTAACACAGCCATATACTAAATAAGGGGTTTTGTTAACATGTACACATGTTAAGGATAACCAATACATAATTTTTTTACTTTAAAAATTGTGATCAACATCCAATAAATATTAAAAAATTAGTCTTTTTGCATTGGAAAATGTTATCAAGGCTTAATGCAAAAAAAAATTGCATAGAAAAATTATTTGATTGGGTCTTGATTACATTTACCAATACAAAAAACTATTATTTTAATGTTTGTTGGTGTTGGTCACAATTTTCAAAATGTAAAGCTATGCATTAACTATCCCTAATATGTGCCCTTAGGGCACATGTTAACAAAACCCATAAATAAGTTAGAGCATCTCCAACCCTATTGTGAGTTTGGAAAAAAATGGTTGACACATAGGAATGACAAGCATTTTTTTCAAAAGTACTTCTCCAATGCAAATGTGAAATAAATTGTGAAGTTGACATGGCAATGACATGGCAAGGAGAATGTGAAGTTGGTTGTCTAAATCTAGACAATGCACATCACAATGACTTTATGTCCACATCATCAATTATGAATAAAAATATATATATAAAGAAGTGAAAAAGTTGTCTTGGAAGTTGAAAAAAAAGTAATTTTATTTTCTCAAACTTTTGCATTGGAGAACACATTTTTATCTCATTGTCTTGTGTGAATATCATCTTGCCACATAGGAAAGACATTATCTTCTGCCTCATGCCACATAGGATTCACAACACAAAACAAGACAATAGGGTTGGAGATGCTCTTAGGCAGCTTCATTTTTTACTCCTTGTGAGGAGCAGTTATGTTGTCCCCAATACCGGTGTGCCAATTATGTCTCTCTTATAAATGCAACTTTTGGTATCCATAATTGTTTAGCTCTTTAAAAATATATGTGTTGTATTTATAGGAGATGGGACATAATTGGTACACCAGTTTTGGGAACAGCACATCTGCCATCGTTTGAACGTACGAAGAAAAAGAAGAGACAGCTTTAAAAGCTGAAATAAATGCATTCTTCAATAATGTGCAACACAGACCTACTGTAGAAAGTAGCAACTCTCAGTCTAGCTATTTAATGAAGGCCCTAAGACCATCTCCAATGGTGATTTCTAAAATTGACTTCTTATCCTACTTGGCATTGTACTTTAAGGAAATTTCTATCCTAGTTGGAAGAGTTTCTACATAGAAATTGTAGACATACAAAAATACTCTTCAATGATTCTCCATTTCTATCCTATGTGTCACATAGTAAAAGGACCAATTTAATGGTGTGGGGCCCAATAATAATTGTCATGAGAGATAGGAGAATTTCTATGAGAGTTTCTACATGTAGAAACCCTCTTATAAAGTTTCCATCCTACATCATTGTCATCTAGGATAGAAATGGTGATAGAAATCACCATTGGGAAAAGTTTTTTCTAAAATGGATTTCTTCCATGAAAATAGGGAAGATAGAAACCCCCATTGGAGATGGTCTAAGAAGTAGCTATATCCATTCTGGAATTAGCTACATTTCTCAAAGGCTAAAGGAGATCAGAATCTTCTCTCTTAATAAACATAATAATACAGGCAGTAAGAAAAACAAAAAATCTTACAAAAGATGCTCTCTTGGAGAAAGGTACAGAAGTGGAATTGACTACAGCAGCCTTACCAAAAGAGATCTCATTCTCAAAGTGCAAAACTCAAAAACTTACTAGAACATACCGGTGTCGTTTTCGTGTCTGACTCACATTGGGCACGACAAAGACGCTCCAAAACACACAAGGACTCATGGAATATGCCCCACGTGTCCGTGTCGCAGCATCTGTGCTGTGTGGTGTCTGTGCAGAATAATGACCATCAAATGAAAATGAGAACATACCCCCATGCCAAAAATAAACAGCTTATCAGAAAAGTCAACAGACGCTGGTGCTAACAAATAAACAGCTGGCGTTCTGCTTTCTCAAAAGGAACAAGCAGAAACGGATCAAACAAGCTGTACCAAACCCAGCCTAATATAATTATTACACATGTAATAAATACTAATATAATTATTACACATGTAATAAATTCTCCAAACCCATCTTGATTTTCTATTAATATAATTAGTTGCCGACAAGAGAAAAAAGAAAGAAACTTCCCCCAAAAAATACATATGTAATAACTTTAAAATGTTGCAAAAAAAAAAAAAAAAAAAAAAAAAAACTCGATTCTGAAACTTCATTAACAAAAATTGAACATTTTTTTCCGGATGACCCGTGTCGTACACGTAATGGACGCGATACAGACCAAATGCGGAAAAACACGGTGATTGCGACTGTGCCACCGTGTCCATTTCGCGTCCTTGCAACTGATCGCCAGCCATTAAAGAACTCTGGTTAAAAAATTGATTTGAAAAGGTTAAATATTCACATAAATAGAAGAAAAAATAAACTGTTATTAAAATAATTGTAGGAAAGTTACGGTTTCTTCCTGTCGTATGAACAAACAACATCAACTAGGACACGGACACTCCTTCAGTGTGGTCGCGGTGTCCGTGTCGATGTGTCCGTTTAGTGTCGTGTTACAGTAAAACATAGATCACCAGCAACTAAAAAGGAAGTCTGATTTTAAAAAAAAAATCTCACGTTGGTCAGAAAAAAAATTAAGTTTATCATAAAAAAAATAAAACAAAAACAAGAAAATTCACAACTTTACCCCCAAAAAAAAATAAACAAGAGGGGAATTCGAAGGAAAAAAAGCAGCAGCAACGACCTAACCTTCGATTCTGGAACCAGACTTTGATCTGCTTGGGCTCGATGCTGGAGAGGATGGGGCAGTCCCTGATGAGCTGCTGCCTCCTGATGGAGCTGGGCTTGGGGCACTCTCCGTAGACCCTCTCCAGCGCTTCCACCTGCTCCGGCGTGTACCGGACGTACTTTCCGCCGTCCATTCCCCCGTTATCCCTCACCACCATCGCCATTTCTCTAGAAAACCCTAACCCTAGAAAAATGAGAACGAGGAGGAGCGGAGGGAGATGAAGAGACCCTAAACCTAGCTAGCTAGCTCCGCTTTCTTCCTCCGGCTCCGCATCAGAGACGAAACCCTAACCCTAATTCTAGCATTGGGGGTGGAATTGAGAGTTTTTATGGGGAGTTGGGGGTGTATTGGGAAATTATGGCTTTGGGGGAGTGAGCTTATGCTGGTGATGCTGTCCTGCTGCTTGTGGTGCTTTAAAAAGACGAGCAGTAGACAGCACGGGGAGGAGACCGCTGCTTGCTTGCTGCTGCTGCTGCTTTTTTCGGTTTCTGTTGGGTTGTGTTCCTCTTTTTCCTTTCTTCTTTTTTTCTGTTTTTATTTAAATTACTTCTTCACTGTATGCTTGTTTTTTAAGTTTTTTCCACTATAGGTTGTTTATTTAGGCTTTTTATATGGACACGTCCAATTGTTATTAAGGCTAGCCTTTTTTTTTGATTTATCTACAAATTTGCCATTGAAAAAAGTTATCATGACTATTCCACTCTTTGATATAAAAGCCAATTTTTCTAATTTTGTTCTTCTTCCTCAACTCATCCAAGAAGAAGAAAAAGAACAAGAAAAAGAAGAAGAGGAAGAAGAAGAAGAACAAAAACAACAAAAATGAGAATTCTGATGGGGTTTAAACCCTAATTTTCTTTCTCAACTCATTCTCACTATCTCCAAGTATAATGGGGTTTAAACCCTACTTTTCTTCCCATTTCGAATTTCGATTTTCAATCAACGGAGAAGAAGAAAATGAGAAGAAAACATCAAAAAATTAAACCCTAATTTTCTTCTCATTTCCAATTTTGATGGCACCCAAAGGCTCCTCATAATGCACAAACCCTAATATTTGTGGAAATTATAATATTGTTGTTCAACTAGTGTAAACAAGGACTGCCCAATTTTCTGGTAGTCCTATAAACTGAATGGACTGCCAGAAAACTGGACAGTCCTAAGTCACAGCATGTGAAACAAATGACTGTCCATTTTTCTGGCAGTCCTTACTGTATGTTGGATTGCCAGAAGAATGGGCAGTCCAACTCACAACATGTGTAACTTTGGACTGCCCAACTATCTGGCAGTCCAGTCTGTATGTTGGACTACCAGAAGAATGGGCAGTCCAACTCACAACATGTGTAACTTTGGACTACCCAACTATCAGGCAGTCCAGTTTGTATGTTGGACTGCCAGAAGAATGGGCAGTCCAACTCACAACATGTGTAACTTTGGACTGCCCAACTATCTGGCAGTCCAGTCTGTATGTTGGACTGCCAGAAGAATGGGCAGTCCAAAGTTACACATGTTGTGAGTTGGACTGCCCATTCTTCTGGCAGTCAATTCAGTTTGTAGAACTGCCAAAAAATTGGGCAGTCCTTGTCGACGTAGAATTTTCTCGTTCGTTCATACTTGAATTTAATTTAAATGGATAATTTCCTACTCCGTATGTAGTTCAATTCATTCAAATGGGCTACAAAGAATTGAAATAAACAATGTAATTGATGCTTGAATTTTTCAAATTAATTTCGAGGGTTTTGGAAATAAATTGAGAAAGAATTTGTGTGCTTGAATTAATTTCTTCAAAAGAGGAGGATGGTGGAGGAGAAGTGGAAGATGTTGGAAATTTATGAGTTGTGGATGAGAAGAGGAAGATGTTGGGGATTGAGGAGAGGTGGAGGAGAAGAGGAAGAAGAAGAAGAAGAGAGGGGTGAGGATTTTGGAAGAGAGAGAAGGGATTTTGCAAATGAAGGAAAAAATGGGTTTGGGGGAGGGGGGAATTTGAGATAGCCATGATAAAAAAATTAGGCTAGCCTTGTGAAAAACAAAAAAATTTGGGCTAGCCACAATCCAGGCTAGCCATGATCATATTTGGTTGTGCCCATATAAAAAGCCTTTTTTTAATGGCTTAATTGTAACTTGATATCCTCAACAATATTAATTTTTTAACTTGATACCCTAAATTTTTTATTCAGCAATTTAATACCATCAACTACTAAATATTTTCAACTTCATACCCTAAAATTTAAAAAACTCCAAAATACACTTGCCCATCCCTATTAAATCCCACGGCTACCTCTCCCTCCCCTCCTTCTGCCACCCGCGTCCACCCATGCCCCCCTCCATCCCCCGCTCCCGCTCCCGCTCCCGCCCCCACACTCTCTCTCCATGCGCGCAAGCGTCGAGACGACAGAAATGGCAGCACCGCGGAGAGAGGCGGGACGGGCGGGACGTGGTGCAGCCGGGGAGGGGGGAGCAGGGGCGGGTAAGCAGCAGGGTGGACGTGGGTGGCCAGAGAAGGGAGGGGCGGGGGGGGGGGGGGGGGCAGTATTGGGGGGTGGTCGGAGAGGGCGTACAAGGGAGGGCAGGGGTGACTGAAGGGAAGTGCAGGGGTGACTAGAGGACAAGGTACATTTTTGTCTAATTTTTTTCAGGGTATCAAGTTGTCCCCAAAAAAAATTTAGGATATCGAGTTGAAAAATTGACATAGTTGAGAGGATCAAGTTGCAATTAAGCCTTATTTATTTTTGGGATATTTTAGTAAATATTGTTTTAAATATGCTAGCATATAGGGGTGAGCATTATTCGGTTTTGGATCGAAAACCGAATCGAACAAAACCAAACCGAATAAGAGATTTGGTTCAGATTTTAAAAAAAAATTTCGATTTCGGTTTTGAAAATACGAAATTCTCTTATTCGATTTCGGTTTTGGATTTTGGTTTCGGTCCAAAACCGAATAAATACATTTAGGTATATTTAGATACTATGTATTAAAAAAAAGCCCAAATAAACCGAAAAATCGAATAAACCGAATAACCGAAAACTGAACCAATTTAATTCGGTTCAGTTTGATTCGGTTATGGACTATTTCGGTTCGGTTTCGGTTTTGCTTATTCGGTTTTCAGTCCAATTCGATTTTCGATTATTCGATTTGAACCGAATTAACCGAATGCTCACCCCTACTAGCATATACTCTTACTACTTTAAAAAATTAGTAAATTTTCCTTTTTGGGTATAGAACAAACTTTTTTTAAAGATATTGCCCCACAATTTTAACTAAAATCATTACTGTTTCACACAGAATGGAGACATTTGCTTGCTTAATAAAAAAGTGGGAGTACATGCTAGTTTTAACATTTAAAATAAGGACATATGCTAAAATATTCCTTTCTTTTATTGCTTCATTTTTGCAACGGCTTGTGTTGGTGTTTTCGCCTTTGGACTAGGAAAGATAGTCCCACATCGGCTACACCAAATGGTGAGTATCTCAATATAATGCATTGCTTGTGTTGAGGTGTGGTGGGGCACAAGTGTGTGCCATGTGGGAGTATTTTTCTAGAAGTAAAAAGGATTAATTCCAACAAGGATGCAAGTTGATTTTTGTTGTGCGGACTCGGACTCAGACACGGACTCCAGGATGTCTCGTGCATGCACGGGAGTGTTCGGGGGGTAGGCGTGGACTGTCACACTTCTATGCTGATTGTGGGATGATCTAAAATATCAAACTCTATTTTTAGTATTGGTATTTTAGTCCCACATCGGATAGGAAAAGAGGTGAAGTCTCAACTCCACTCTATAAATAGAGCCCCTTGGCCTCCTTTGAAAGATGCACCAAGAAAAGAGTTAAGTGAGTCTGTAAAGTCCAGGAAGCCCGTTCAAGTCTCAAATATTGACTTACGAGCGTTCCAGAAGTTCTTCGTGAACTTGCTGGTACCTGGAAGCAGATCGTGTTGGGACGAATCTTGCTTTAAGCAACGGTGATCTTAATTACCCCAGCAAGAACCTTTCCTCTTCTTCTTTCTTCTCCTTCATCTGAGTTGTAACTCAGTTCTGTCCGTCTGCAACTGCGATTGCAAGGAAGAACGTGAGATTTATTTTCCTAACTCAGTTCTGTCCGTCAGCAACTGCGATTGCGAGGAAGAACGTGAGATTTACTTTCTGATTATTGTTGCTTTTGTAATTAGATTCATATTATAGTGTTCCTCTTGGATCTCGAGAATAATCAGAAGGTGAACGTTTGTTGAACCTCTAATCTCGACATCGAGTCTACCATCTTTGATCAAGCCCCGGGACTAACAATCTCAAAGCAAGATCCTTGTAGATGGAGAACTCTCGTGCTTCTCTCATCGATACTAGCTTTAACAAGTTGGAAAAATTTGACGGAGAATATTTCCAAATCTGGAAGAGGAAGGTCACCCTTAATCTTCAACTCGTGGATGTAGACCATGTGTTGATTGAGGATGAACCGACGATTCCAGAAGGAGGAACTGCCGATGCTATTGCTGCTGCACTCGTCAAGCAGAGCAAATGGAAGAGAGAAAATAGCATCTGTAAACTGTTGATTCTCAATTCTATGGAAGACTCTCTGGCAGAGTCATATTCTAAGAAGGTGAAGGCCAAAGAGATCTGGGATTCTTTGGGTAAGCTATATGAAGATGATGAGAACAGGTCCAAAATCTTCATCGTCGAGAAGTACCACAAGTGGCTCTTCGAAGACGAGATGGCGATGCTACCTCAAGTAAAGAAATTCCTAAAGTTGCGCCAGAAGTTAGATGACGAGAAGATGCCCCTCGTCGACAAGTTTGTCGTTGGAGGGATAGTCTCGAAACTTCCTGTTGGCTGGAGCAACTTCTATGCTAGAATGCATAGGAAGAAGCTGGACATTAGCTTGGAAGATCTTCTACAAGAGATCCACGTTGAGGACGAAATACGATCTCAACAGAAGATGGACTCTCTGTCCAACCAACTGGCTAAGGCCAACTTGGTGCAGACAAGAGAGTTCAAGGGGAAGCAGGTAGCTTCTCATCACAAGAAGAAGGACTCCACTAATCTGAAAGTGAAGGGTCCTTCGTTCAAGCAACAGAAGTCCAAGTCCCACGTGACTTGCTTCAACTGTGGCAAGAAGGGTCACTACAAGAGTGAATGCAAATCCAAGCCCAAACAAGCTGAGCAAGGTGAGCCTAGCAAGGTTTCCATGGTTTCTAACATTGTTGCTGTCACCCCCAGTTTTTAGGAACAGGGGTATTTTTGTCATTTTGTACTTTTAAATATTTTTGTAATTTATTTTATTATTTATGATATTGTTTTGGGGTTATTTGAGTCGGGTTCGAATTTCAGCTCATTTCGACTTGTATCGGGGACCCGGGGTAGCTTAGACTCTGATCGAAATCCAACTGGAACCGACCAACTTGTCATGACCAAACCCAGATATTTATATTTGACTAATCCCATTTGATTTTAGTGGGATTAGGGATTAGAATTAGATTTAGAACTTGAAATTAGGAGTTTTCAAGTTACCATTTTGACCCCAACTCAAACCACTCATTTCTTGACTTGGAGGGCATTTTGGTAAATTGCTAAATGCCTCCAACCCTCTAAGATGTGGCCGGCCATGTATGGAGCACCCCCTCTCCTTTGCTTCACTCCAAAGCAACCTCTCTCTCTCTATTTCATTTCCTTTTTTTGAAGTTTCTTCTCCTTCAAGAAGATCAATTAGGTATGCTTTTAAAAACCTTCATTAATTCTCTTTTGCATTTATTTCCTTCACCATAAATGAGGAGGAGACCACCCTCTACATTTTGCCCATAGAATTTGTAGGTTTCCCTAGAAATCTAGTTTAAGGATCTATTGGGGGTTTTCCTTTAGAGAGGAGTATATATGTATATATATGTGTATATATATTTATATGTATTTGAGTGTGTGTAGAGAGTCGTGGTGGTGGTATCGGTGTCATGAGAATGGTGGTGGTATCGGTGTCATGAGAATGGTGGTGGTATCGGTGTCATGAGAATGGTGGTGGTAGTGTGTGAGTGAGAGTGTGTGTGTGTGTTTGAGTGTGTGTGTGTTTATATATATATTTACATGTGTGTGTGTATGTATTTATATATATATATAGATGTGTGTATATGTGTCTACATATATAGAGTATATATATATATGTGTATGTATATATATATAGATAGATAATTAGATAGTTGTATATATATATATATATATATATATATATATATATATATATATATATATATATATATATATATATATATATATATATATATATATATATATATATATATATATATATAGAGGGAAGGAAGTAGTGAAAGAAATAGAAGAAGATGAAGAGAATAAGCCACAGCAGCAGCAATAGCACTAGCAGGAGCAGCAGTAGCATGAGAAGGAGAAGGAGAATGAGGAGGAGAATGAGAAGGAGAATGAGGAGGAGAATGAGAAGGAGAATGAGAATGAGGGGAAGAATGAGAAGGAGAATGAGGAGGAGAATGAGAAGGAGAATGAGAATGAGGAGGAGAATGAGAAGGAGAATAAGGAGGAGAATAAGGAGGAGAATGAGAATGAGGAGGAGAATGAGAAGGAGAATGAGGAGGAAAATGAGGAGGAGAATGAGAATGAGGAGGAGAATGAGAAGGAGAATGAGGAGGAGAATGAGAAAGAGAATGAGGAGGAGAATGAGAAGGAGAATGAGGAGGAGAATGAGAATGAGGAGGAGAATGAGAAGGAGAATGAGGAGGAGAATGAGAAAGAGAATGAGAATGAGAAGGAGAATGAGGATGAGAATGAGAAGGAGAATGAGGAGGAGAATGAGAAGGAGAATAAGGGAATGAGAAGGAGAAGAATAGGAGTTTGAGAATGAATCGGATATGGGTTGTAAGGGTTGGTAATGATTAGAAATAGTCGCCTAGACCTAGTCTTGACCTTGGTTGACCACGGTTGACTTTTTAGACCAAAAGTCAACTATGGGTCAACACTTTACCCAATTTAGTCCCAAATTCCATTAGACTTGAACGGTTGACCAAAAGTCAACTGTTGGTCAACATTTGACCAGTTTGACCTAGGTTTGACCTAGAGTTGACCAGAGATGACCAGTTGACCAAAAGTCAACTGTAGGCTAACTCTTGACCCCGTTTGACTTTCTTCGACTTATTTTGACCTGCAATGACTGGTATGACCTAGAGTTGACTTAGTCTGACTTAGATTGACTTGATATAACTTGATTTGACCTAGATTGACTTGACAAGACTTAGTGTGACTCAGTGAGACCTAGTTTGACTTGGATTGACTTCCTGTGACCTTGTTTGACCTTGGTTGTCCTAGTGTGACCTAGTTTAGCTTGGTGTAACTTAGTTTGACCTAGTTTTGACTTAGACTTGCATATCATGATTAGATTAACTTTCCTTTCATTATTAAACCATGTTTTGACTTGTAGTATCTCATCTTTAGGTCTGTGATTACTCTGAGCGTCTGTTCACCTTA
The DNA here is from genome assembly GCA_029216955.1 of Iris pallida. Classification (NCBI taxonomy): domain Eukaryota; kingdom Viridiplantae; phylum Streptophyta; class Magnoliopsida; order Asparagales; family Iridaceae; genus Iris; species Iris pallida. The sequence goes on along the minus strand of JANAVB010009596.1, from coordinate 36,732,901 downwards.
TCAGCTCAGGACAGCAGGCGAGTACATTCACTGATAGTTTTCATTGTCTTGATATTTGCTATATCCGATTCAGTCGTAGTGTCTTACTTGATTCTCAGTCACGATAGTTCACGGACTAGTATTATCGGATTTCTGTCATGAGATTGTAGAAGCATGGAATTTCACAACCAGAAAGCCCATGCGCCAGAACTCAGACAGCTAATCAAGTAAGCCATAGACATTCGAAGAAGGACTTTTTATTTATATATATAAAAGTCTATTACATGTCTAGAAAAGGTTGTACAAAGGAGAATTTCTACAAAGGAAGGATCCTAGATCTACAGCCAACAGCCACCATGCGCCTTCCAGATAGGCGCAGCAACCACCATGCGCCTTCCAGATAGGCGCAGCAACCACCATGCGCCTTCCGATAGGCGCAGCAGTCACCATGCGCTGTCAGCCAGGCGCAGCAGATGTCATGCGCCTCCAGCCAGGCGCATCCTACCATCTCTTAAGCAGCTCAGTTATGTGCATCCAGCTCAGTTATGTGCATCCCTTCAGCAGCTCAGTTATGTGCAACTCTTCCAACCAGGCTCACCTGGCCGAGCAGAGCCCAGTTATGTGCCGCTCTTCCAGCCAGGCTCACCTGATAAGTGCTTCGCCAAGCAAAGCATTTAACCCTCTGGCTGGAACCAAGGAAGAAAAGAGCACCGCAAATGCTGTGGCCAGGGGAGGCTTCGAAAGAGCCTCCAAAGACCAAGGAAGACAGTGATCGAAATCATGGCACAAGGAGCTTTCAACACAATCAAAGTGGGCGGCACCCACTTTGAAGGAAGAGAGAGCCTAGCACCACCATTCCGATCTACGGCTCTTCCGGAACAACGGAGATGAGGCCCGAACATCCCTATCTTTGGATGCAACAGGCACCTTCCGCCTGCCTCAGAAGCCCTCGACTCCGTCTTTTGGATGTAACAGTCACCTTCAAGTGCATCGAAGACAACACGACGTCTCATCTTTACCCTCGGGAGCACTTCGTCAACAGAATGCACCCACATATCCAAGTTCATGTTGGAAGTACGTGAGGGAATGAGGAGCAAACCTTCTCTCTATGCCACTATTTATAGGCCGGGCAAATCAAACCCATGCGCCAAGTGGATGACTCTCCGAATTCTGTACAATGAATTTGCATTAAATAGATGAACCGGACGCCTCGAATTCAGCCAAACGGCTATTTATAGCACTCGAAGAGCGAGACAGCCGCGTCATTAAAGGACATGTCGGATGCGCCAGCCAAACAGTGCATCACACGGACGCGCCCTCCAGCATCAGGCGCATCACACAGACGCGCCCTACAGTACTCGACGCATCACAGAGGATGCGCACCCCTCACATCTCCATGCCGAGTGGAACACCAACCAATGTGCCTACTCAGCTGTCCATCGAACGTCACAAACATTAAATGCTGAACTGACACCAGAGTTGGCAGCACGCTTCCTAAAGTCGGAACAGTTGACAGCTTTTTCAGAGAACGAAGCGTCGGCAACGTCAGCATCATCATGACTCTATTCCGACGGCTACTGCCACGTGGCCATCCGCATGCGCCTCTACGGCCATGCGTCCAAATTGCCATGTGCCTCTACGGCCATGCGTCCAAACCAACATGCGCCTCAAAAGCCATGCGCCTCAGACCCTTCACTGATCCCTAAAGACAGAAGAAGAGTCTCCAGTTGAAGCTTTGCATGCGCCTCAAAAGCCATGCGCCCCAGACTGATCTCTGATCCCGAAAGATAGAAGGAAGGTCACCTGCATGTGCCTCAAAAGCCATGCGTCCTAAATGGTTTGTAACTCCTAAAGGTTATGAGCCGCAGCCTCCTCCTGCGCCCAGATCCAAGGCGCAGCTCACCAGATCACTACCCCCCCCAAATCCGAGATCTTCAAGCCATGAGTCGACGACATGTGTCCTTTGACTCAACTCGTCCAAGATTTCAGCAACAGAAAGATCTTCTCTTCTGCTACGTACCGGCTCACAACAGCAGTATGAAGAGTTCAACCTCCCAATCAGGGCGCATCATCCGTGCGCCCCTATCAGCAACTTCCACGTGGCGTCCCCATACACCGGCGCATCCTACATGCGTGCATGAGCAGCCAGCCTGTAAAACTATAAATAGAGGGATCTTCTCCTTCACACACACACACAGAATCCACAACGAATATACAAGGAATCACCAGAGAGGCAGACACAGACACTCAACGTCTTCCTCCTCTCAGCAAGCTCCAGCACCCAGAGCAATCCACACCTTCAGAGAACCGATAACCGTCGTCAGCCGGTCAACGGAGTCAACGCATTACCACTCGCTCCATTGGCACTAAGGACCCAGCTTAAACAAAAGTGTACTCCTAGGACTACATTTAAGTCCTACATTGTAACACTGTTCTGTTTGTATTAAAGTTTTCAATCAAACAATTTTAATGGCAAACAAGCTGGCGACTCTACTGGGGACTTCTTTCTCCTCTTCCGAGAAAGTCGTGTCACAGGCCGACGACGTGAAGGTGGGCTCCTCCCACAAGACGCTGGTCGTGCGCCTCAATCAACAGGCGTACGAGGAGTTCATTTCTGAAGGAAGTACGAGTCCTTCGAAGCGGCTACCAAAGCCGAAGAAGATCCGCACGGCCTGGGTGCGCAAGGTCGACGCCTCGGGCACCACCACTGAAGGGGATGCAGCAATCTAGCCTTCCCTTCCTGCTGACGTTCTCAGCAACCAAGGTGCGCCCGCCGATGCAGCGTATCTCTTGGGGAAGCGTGCGGCCGACCACGTTCCCCAGCTATCTCCCTCTCAGGCGAGGAAGATACGTCGACGGAGCAGGGGCACAGCCAATGCCCCGTGCATCACCTCTGATGCGTCACAAAAAGCCTCTGTCTTTGACAGACTCACTCGCTGTAATGGCGAAGAGAATTTGGATGCTGAGTACTATGCGCCCCAGCGGGCTGGTACGAAGAAATCCAAGGCGGCACGAGCTATGCGCCACAAACGTGCTATGCCAGCAGCCGGCCAGAGGCACGCGCTCGTCATCACGCGCGCTGCCGATGGCAAGCTATACAAGGTTGACTCAAGTGCTTCTGCACCAACAACGAGTCGATCTTCAAAGTCCTCATCTCGCTTGGGTGCATCTACTGCGTGCACAACCAAGTCGAGAGAGGCAAACTCAATGGTCTTGAACTCCCGCGCCTCCTCTGGTTGTGCGTTTGAGGTTCGTTCAAGTCACTTCAAATGTTGTGGTTCCTCCACTACTGATCGTGATGCCTGCTTGGTATTAGATCAGGGGGCGCAGCACTCACCTGACCACCCCGACGTTTGGCCTTGCCATACGTCTGAAGGGGGTGTGAAGGCACCACTCTCCTCCAACGACCTGTGCAACGTGATCACTCACAAGCGCCGGTCAGGGGAGTCGACCAACAAGCACGATGCGCCTCTTACGGGGCATACTTGTGCGGTGGTCACCATCAACTGCTGTTGCAAGGCGGCAGCTCCACCAAGACAGTCGGTCTTCCAACGACTGCAATCATCGACACCTCTCCGACGTCGCCTTGGGACGAAGGTGTCAGCTGAAGAGGAGCCAAAGGTTGCTTCATGCAACGTGGTCTCCAACTCCTCATCAATCTGGAAGACGACTGCCAATTCCTCGTCTTCATCCAAAAGCCAGCCAAGGAAAACCAAGGCAGCTGTCTCGACCTCTGGTGTGTTTGAAGGCACTCGGACGAGGAAGAAGTCCTTGGAGGAAGCTGGGGGTTGCCAGACCCTTGTTGAGCCTCCTTCCGAAGACGAAGATGTCCAAAGCACAGCTGCGGCGGATCTTCATCATCAAGGCGAGATTACTCTCCCTGAAGCCCCTCAAAATGAGGATGTCCTCCAGGACACTGCCGGGGGTAGTTCTGGAAACGAAGAGGTCCTTCAAGACGGAGCTGAGGGCAAGCAGACCATTGCAGATGCGCCTATTGGAGATGAACTCCAGAATGTGGCTGGGGGTGGCCCAACACCAGAAGAAGTGACTCCCCCGCATGAGAGTGAGGCCGAAAGTGAAGCCTCAACCAATCCATCCACTCCTGGCCGTGTCAGGACAGTATACATGGCTGGGGATGATGTCGAGTCTGATGCGCCGTCACAGGACATAGTCCAGCGCATAGACTCATTGGAGGGAGGACTCAAAACCTTTTCTGCCTCTATGCAAGCACTGACCCAAGCAGTGTTTGAGATGCGGTCAGCCTTGATCAGGACACCTTCAACTGGTCCTGACCCAGGAGCTAATGGGGAGTCGAGTGTGCCCCTCCAACGGGCGCCCTCAGATACAGAAGCACCTCGGACCTCGGAGCCCTCAAACGCTCCAATCCAGATGGTACCTCCTTCCCCAACTCCTAGCTCTACGGAGGATGTGGTCGAAATGATCAAAGACCTGCGGGAGCGCTTCGAGTCCAAGAACAGGCAAGAGGAACGCCAGAAAATGGGCATTCCCCAGCCTTATCCCCTCGAGTGGAACAAGGTGGTTTATCCCCCGAAGTATAAACCACAAACACTCACCCCATACGACGGGAAGGACTCTCCGCGACGGTACCTGACGTACTTCCAGTCACAGACAGGGCATCTTCCGAAGGAGGACGCGCTCCTCACCAGTATCTTTGTCGGGGCCCTGAAAGGAGTGGCGTATGACTGGTACTGCAGCCTCCCCGACAATTCCATATCGTCCTTCGACGACCTGACGCGCCTCTTCCTCGACCGCTTCTACGACGACGGGAAGGACATGACGATGGCGTCTCTCATAGAGATACGTCAGAAAGAGAAGGAAACGGTTCGGGTGTTCATCGAACGCTTCCGACAGGCTTGCTTCAGGCTACCTCCAGGCATGCCAGAACATGCGCTCCTCTCCGCTTGCAGCATGAACATGTTGCATGCAGTAAAGCTCTGGCTCAACTCTACTCCCCCTCCTGACTGGAGCTCCCTGATCATCGAAGCTGAAGCTGCAGAAAAGAAGGCGGCCAATGCACGTCTTCTGGGTGTCAGCTTCCCCGCCTTTGACGATAAGGGGAAAAAGTCCGCAGCTAACAGCTCCGGACGAGAAGCAAAGGGGAAACAGGCATTGACTGTTAATGCCTCAAAAGGCGCATCTGCGCCTACTCAGAAGCCTCCACTGGCACCGAGACCCAAGGAGGTTTATTCATTCAATGATGATGACACCCTGCAACTTTTCGAGATACTAAAGCAGGGTGACAAGATCAAGCTACCGGACCCAAAGCGGCCCGATAAAGTTGGGAAAGTGGACAACCCAAGGTACTGTCACTACCATCGGTTTGTCGGACACCCGACCAAGGACTGCTACGTCATCAAGAATTATATCCAGCGCATGATCAATGCGGATGTAATCTCCGTCGACTATGAAGAGAAGACGGTGTCGGCCAATGTGGTTTTGCTTCAGTTCGGCACCTTGCCGCCAACTACCACACAAGATGGCGTCGTCCCCATCCCTAAGGCGACAATGGAGGTGGTAAACTTACCACCTACTCGTGACAATGTGAGTGGACTCACCCCGCTCACCACATCTCGAAGAGAGGTCCTCTGGGTTTACCCCGACCTCGTCTCCGAGGTGACTCAATCGGAGGTACGCCCTACCTCCAAATCAAAAGGCAGGAAGATCAAGTCTTGCCGCACAGTCTCTTCTTCAACAGAAGAGGCACTTCCAGTGCAAACACGTGCACAACAGAACTCCCAATCCGACGAAGCCGCCGCCAAGGTGGTGCCTCCTAGCACCATCCCTGAAGAGGGTCCATCTAAGCCCTCAGCAGCCAATAAGCAGAAGCAGGTAGAGGCCCGTTTTGACAGACCTCTACGGAAGGAGAATGCTTCGGGGGCTGTCCAAGCCTCACAACTTCGACATTCTGGCACAATTAGCCAGTACACCTGCGCGCCTGTCTTTGTTCGAGCTCCTGCGTCTTTCTAAAGATTCTCGAGAAGCTCTCTGCGAAGCTCTGAAGGACGCTGAATCCTTTCTCAGTCAGGTTAAGCAGCCTGAAGACCTCCCAACTACTTGTGCGCACTATCATTGTGCGGATGAAGTTATCCCAAACATAACTTTCACCCAACAAGACATGCTGCTCAAGCATCACCGACATAACCGACCGCTGTATTATACATGGTACATTGGCTCGGTCAAGGTGAGCCGGATTCAGATCGATCCTGGGTCTTCCCTAAGCATCATCCCGAAGGCGCTGCTATCTAAGCTGGGGATCCCGATGTACCGGCTGGCGTCCTCTAATACAACCATCAGTAGCTTCAATGCTAGCAAGAGCGAGCCATTGGGCAAGATCCGACTGAAGTGTCACATTGGCAGCCTCAAAACTGAGGTGACTTATTATGTGGTAGATGCCGAGGTCAACTACAACATCCTGCTCGGTCGACCATGGCTGCATGAGTACATGGTGGTGCCCTCCACGCTCCACCAGTGTATGAAGTATGTATCCACCAATGGCGTCATCCGGACGGAGTTTGCAGACATCGATCCTTTCAAAGGGATTGAAGCCTACTTCACCGATTCCGACTTGTACAAGCCCATTGACGAGGAAGAAGCCAACGACACTGATGATGAGACAGAGACGGCAACAGAGCCGGATATGGAGCCTGAGACGACTCCCGACGCCCCCTTGAAAATCCGACTGAAGGGGAAACCACCCCAGAAGGCGCCTCCAATGAGCATCAAACTATCAGGGAAAGCGCCGGCTCGCGAAGCACCCCTGAAGATACGCCTCAAGGGAAAGCCACCTCAAACATCGGCTCCCCTGGTGGCAAAATTACAAGGGAAGGCACCACTCACCGGAGGCGCAGCCGAGGCGCCTCTCAAGGTGCGTCTCAAGAGCAAGCCGCCGCAGTCATCCAAGGTGTCAGAGAAGGCTCATATAACCCTCTCAGACCCCAAAGCTGTGTTGGACTCTCCCAGTCTGCCCCCAGTTCTTACAGACGAGGAGCTTGGTGATTATATCTTGGCTGACGTAGAGGCACCCTCCTTTGACAATGTAATCCCACGGGATAAGATCTCGTATTTTATCAATAATAGAGTGTCTTTTAATTATTCTTGTCTTCCATACTGGAATGCCATGTATATATTAGACAATGCTCTACGGTCGTTGCAAACACAAATAACGACCGTCTACCATAATCGAGTAGTCCCGTCTCAAGGAGTCTTCATAGTCCCTCTACGGAGCCGAGACCAAGGCACCATCATCTCGGGCAAAGTCGAGCGTCATCGGGACCTCCCGTCAATCGAGCCCGAACCTGATACCGTCAGAGTACAAGTCTATCGGTACACGGATACGGCAAAGCACATCATCCAAAAGATGGGCTACGACCTGAAAAGCAACAAAGGCTTAAACTACGGCAAGGGTCGGCATCTCCCTGTCCGGCTTTCGATGTCCAATGGAAAGCCACAGGACTATTATAATCGGACTGGACGAGGGTTAGGCTATGTCACGCCGCCATCAACCCCAGAGAGTTCAGATGCAGAAGACATAGAACATTCCCACTCGTCCGAAGCATCGACTTGGGATTCCGATACCAGTATCGGATCAGTCTTCAGAAAAGTGCTGTCAGCTAACATGACGTCAGCACAACCTCAAAAAGGTGAAGGCGAAGACCAAGCGCCAGAACCCTTCGAAGAAGAACCCTGGGCCCAACGCCTAGGGGAACAATGGGAATCTCGTTTTGAGCTTCGTGAACCTACTACCGAAGACGAAGTCGAGCAGATCGACCTCGGGGAGGGGTCTTCTTCCAAACCCATCTACATCAGTAAAAGCCTGGAAGGAGAAGATCGAGAATCTTTAATCCAACTGGCTAAAGAGTATATCGACGTCTTCGCCTGGAGCTATGAAGACATGCCGGGACTCGATCCACAGATCGCAATGCATAGGTTGAACATCTTACCTGATGCCAAACCTATCAAACAACAGCAGCGACGCTTCCGTCCGAACATCATGAATACCATCGATCAGGAGGTAGACAAACTCTTGACCAGCGGCTTCATCCGTGAGGAACAACACCCGGATTGGGTAGCCAACGTCGTTCCTGTCACCAAGAAGAACGGGAAGATACGAGTCTGTATCGACTTCAGGGATCTCAACTCTGCTTGCCCGAAGGACGAATTCCCGCTTCCAATCACTGATGTGATGATCGACAACACATGTGGCTTTGAGCGCATGTCCTTCATGGACGAGTATTCAGGCTACAATCAAATCAAGATGTTCCCCGATGACGCAAAACACACGTCATTCAGGACTCCAAAGGGTGTTTTCTGCTACACAGTAATGCCTTTCGGCTTGAAGAACGCCGGTGCGACATACCAGCGAGCTATGAGCACCATCTTCCGTCAACATCTTCGCAAGACGGTCGAATGCTATGTTGACGACATCGCAGTCAAGAGCCGCCTCAAAGGAGATCACCTACAGGACCTGAAGACGGTCTTCGATCTCATGCGGGCACATCAACTCAAAATAAACCCCGCTAAATCCTTTCTGGGGGTTTCTAGCGGCAAATTCTTGGGCTTTGTCATCACAGCGAAAGGCATTCATGTTGATCCTGAGAAGACCAAAGCCATCCTCAACATGGACCCTCCGAAGAACCTTCGAAAACTTTGGGGCTTACAAGGACGTCTGGCATATATCCGGAGGTTCATAGCGAACCTCTCCGGTAGATGTCAACCCTTTACTCAGCTCATGAAGAAGGGAGTCTCTTACGTCTGGACCAAGGAGTGCCAAAAGGCTTTCGACGACATCAAGGCTTACCTAACAAGCCTACCAGTCCTGGTAGCGCCAGTCACCGGCAAACCATTTCTCCTCTACGTCCGTGCCATGGATCATTCTCTTGGCGCTCTGCTGGCTCAAAACAGCGATACAGGCTACGAGCAAGCAATCTACTACCTCAGTCGAACACTCATCCGGGCCGAACACCGGTACAACCCCGTCGAAAAGGAGTGCTTGGCTTTGGTGTTTGCCATCCAGAAGACTCGTCATTATGTCTCGGGTCAGACAATTCATGTCATTTCCCGAGTCAATCCGCTCAGAGTCCTCATGACGAGGCCAGGATCATTGAACTCCCGGCTGGCTACATGGGCGATCTTGCTAACACCGTACAACATGGTGTTTGTGCCGCAAAAAGCTGTTAAGGGTCAAGCTCTGGCTGACTTTTTAGCTGCACACCCCATCCCAGAATCCTCAAAACTCTATGAAGATATCCCGGATGAGGTCCAAGAATCCAACGTCACCGAAGGAAGCTCCGTTTGGCGGATGTTCTTCGACGGCGCTTCGAGAACAGGCCCCAAAGGCCAAATCATCGCAGGAGTGGGGGTAGTCTTAGTCTCCCCCGATCAGCTGGTCATCCAGCGTGCGTACTCTCTTTCAAAGCCGTGCTCCAACAACATTGCCGAGTACAACGCACTCGTCATGGGACTCCAGCTCGCACAACAGCTGGGGGTCGACCATCTGGAAGCTTACGACGACTTAAAACTCGTCGTAAACCAGGTTCGGGGACAATACGAAGTTCGCTATGAAGATTTAATCCCTTATCATGAAGTCGCGTTGAACATCATTTCAACCTTTATCGGGTTCTTCATTGAACATGTCCCCCATTTACAAAACTTGGAGGCCGATGCTCTGGCCGGCCTCGCAGCCTCATTAGCAGCGCCCTTTGGGACTCAACACTATATCACGGTAACAGGACGAGATCTGATTTGTCCCAGAAACAACCTATGCTTGTGGGTGGCTCACGCCATGCCGACAAATACTGGTGTTAATGTCCGAGACTGGAGGTTCCCGTTCATCGACTTCGCTGTCTACGGAATCCTTCCAGAGGACCCGAAGGAAGCTGTCTCAGTCAGGAGACGCTCCCTTCGATTCTACTACGATACAGCTACCAAAACGCTGTACCGACGCTCCTTCGACGGGCTCCTCCTTCGATGCCTGTCCAACGAAGAAGCAGCCGAAGCTCTCCAAGAAGCTCATGACGGGACTTGTGGAGCTCATCAACCCGGTCCTAAGTTGCAAGATCGACTGCGACGTATGGGCTACTACTGGCCAACCATGGCCGCCGATGCTATTGAATATGCTAAGAAGTACCACGCGTGCCAACTTCATGCAGACTTCATACATACACCATCGGAACCGCTACATCCTACAGTCGCCTCCTGGCCCTTCGAAGCTTGGGGCATGGACATTGTAGGACCAATCAAGCCTCCTTCATCGAGAGGACACCGTTTCATCCTGGCCATCACCGACTACTTCTCCAAATGGGCGAAAGCAGTCCCACTGGCAGAAGTAAAAAGCTCCAGGGTGGTCAGTTTTATCAAACACCATGTCATTTACCGTTTCGGAGTACCCCGACGGATCATCCATGACAATGGTCCTCAGTTTATCAGCCATATTTTTAGCAGGTTCTGTGACAAGAATCGCATTCAGAACGTGGCCTCAACCGCCTACAATCCGACAGCAAACGGATTGGCTGAGGCATTCAACAAAACTATCGTTAGGCTGCTCAAAAAGGTCGTGTCATCCAACAAACGCGACTGGGACGAAAAGCTTGGCGAATGCCTTTGGGCCTACCGCACAACGGTACGGACCCCAACAGACAACACTCCATTCTTTCTAGTCTATGGGAGCGAAGCGGTACTGCCTCTCGAGATACAGATACCCTTACTCCGCGTAGCAATCACAAACAAACTCACAGAAGAGGACAATCAACGTTATCGTCTGCGGGAACTGGAGGCACTTGACGAAAAGCGTCTCCTAGCTCAACAACGCATCGAACTCTACCAAGCCCGTATATCACAGACTTTTAATAAGAAGGTCAAACAGAGGACTTTCCAAGTTGGCGACCTGGTTTTAGCAGTCAGAAGACCAATGGTGTTGACCCACAAGACACCGGGAAAGTTCGAGCCCAAGTGGGAAGGACCTTTCATCATAGAGACGGTATACTCAAACGGTGCTTACCGCCTCGCCAAACCCAATGGGGACTTGTTCATGATGCCCATCAATGGCAAGTTCCTAAAGAAGTACTATTCTTGACATCCTCCAGACATGTACTTCCCCAAACAACCTCTTTCCACAAACTCGTACGCTTCCGGAACCCAGCTGTTCCGTGGCATCCTCCAGTAGAAAGATAACCACGTCCATATTACCTCTGAGTTATCTCTCTACACCCTACAAAGCGGAATCTTACACTTCGTAAGCCTACGCTACCCTTCATGTTTACCACGTCCACGTTACCTCTGAGTAAACATCTTGTACAAACAACCCCTGCGTTATTGTACATTGATCGCAGAACTTCTACGTCCACATCACCTCTGAGTTGTTCAGCGTATCCCCCAAGATCATTCCTACCACGTCCATAATACCTCTGAGTAGGGAGATTCTATCATTTCGAACCTAATGATTGCCATGTCCACATTACCTCTGAGCAAACATAATGGTTCCTTCAAACTTATTATCTGTACCTAAAAACCAAGGTGCGCAAAAGATAATAGGTCTACATAAATCATCAAGTTCATGAAAAAAAAATGAACACATCACAAAAAGTTGCGTACTTCTTTATTCTTCTGAAAAAAAAGAGTACAAAACTACACTATCCCTCAACGAGGGTTGCAAAAGAACATCAAAAGGAAGAAGCTACAGTCCCTGAACCTCTCCAGAGTGGGTCGAGAGCTCTCTGACTCGATGTCTCAGGTCAGCAGTACGAGCTTCCACAGTTGCTAGAACTCGACGCTCGGCCTCTTGACGCATCAACTCGACAGCCTCAGCGGAAGTTTCGCCCTCATACTTCTCATCAAGCTGTCGTCGCTGCTGAGCCAAGGCCAGAGTCCGCTGAGTAAAAGTCGCTTCCTCCTGCTTGAATGTTACGTGTTCAGCCCGGACACGTTCAGCTTCTAACTGGAGTCGGGCCCGCTGATCCTCAAGGTGGCACATCTGGGTGTCGATCTCCGCGATGTTGGCATCCAACGCAGCTCGCGTCTCCGTCGTCTTCTTCATAGACTGAGACAACTGCTCTACCGCAGCCTCAGTCACAGCCACCTCACGCTCCCAATCACTCACAGTGGCCTGGTGGGAAGACTCGATTTCAGCAATCAACTTCCCCTTCTCCGCCTCTATTAAGACGGAGAGGTCATTTCGTTGGATGCGTTGAAGTTCCGCGAGCCGCTCGTCCAGCTCAATCACCGAAGCCTCCAGAATTTTGGCCATATGGTCGTGGCCTTGGTGAATACGAATCAGCTCGATGCAGGGCATTGCCAGAGCTTTTGCCGTCGCAAAACTCCCATTGGCATCCATCACAGCAGATACACCCTTCTGTAATATTTTGTACACCCCCTCGACGAGGAATTTTACATACTCGTCTGCATCTGCCAGGACCTGCGGTGTCATGGCAGGAGTTGGAGGAGCTACTACAGTTTGCGGACCGGAAGAAGATCCGCCAACCTCAACCAGCGAGGCTTGAACCTCGGCATCAATGGGCTCTTCATCAACAGGGGCTGGACTTCTAGCCCGAGGAGCCGAAGCAACAGAAGGAGCCGGCACAGGCGTCGAGATGGTCCCCCAAGTAGAAGGAGCTACAGAGGGTTCTACACCCTTACCCTTCTCAAGCCCGGAGGAACCTCCGACGTCAACAGCCACCTCTTCTACCCCCAACGTCCTATCAACAGTTGGTACCTCCCTTGGCAGAATAGGGAGATTATCACTTGTCTCTTGACCCGTCGCAGCGGTCTTGACTGGCAGACGGGTCTCATCATCGAGTCCCTCAACAGGGACAGAATCTGTCGCTACCTCCTGAGTGGTAGTCGCCTCAACTTCCACGGTTGAAGCCGGGATAGGACTCGACAATGATACAGCCGACCTTCTCTCATCATGATAAAGAGGGGATTCAACCCTCTCCTCTGTCTCAACCATATCTGCTGTCCCCGCAGCAGATTCTTGTAAGACCAGAAGAACGTCATCGGAAGGCGACGGAACTCCAGTCCACTTCATCATCAGGATGCCTCGAGTCCGCAGGACCCTCAGCATCCAAGGCCTCCACGGCAGATGGTGCTCTCCCAGAAGTTGTTGCGACCTCGAAGTCAGGAGATATTAAAACCTCCGCAGGAACATCTTCGGGACCTTCCTCCACGGGAGACATTAGCATCGGTGGAATGCGCTCATCAGAAGAGCCTGCCACCTCCTTCGGTTTACTAGCGCCCGATTTTGAAACACGGGACTTCTTCTTCAATCCCTACAAGAAGAAGAGCATAAGTCGCCACAATGACGAAAAGAATTAGAATTACGAAATATTCCTTACCTCAGCAGGGATTGATCCTGCTGGCATTATAAGTGGCACTTCCGTAACCTTCGGGGTCGGCGCCTTTCTCGACCTTTTCGGTACAGAAGAACCAGCTTCTGTGTCAGCACGCCTTTTCCCGACAGACGGGTCTCCCACTGGTACTGCAGCAGCAGCCCGATACCCCACCAACTCTGGTGGACGATATGATCGGGCTGCCATCAACATATTCGCTGTCGCCTCCAGCTGGGTTCCAATAATGAAACTAGTCTTCCTGTCATAACCAGGAGACATAGCAGTCATAGTGCAATACAGCTTGGCGGCCGGATATAGGATCGGCGGCCGAGGATTGCGAACTGGCGTGGTGAACTTAACGCTAGTGCATCCAGCGTTATAATATTGCCAGCCCCGGGCTCCATCCAGCAAACTTCCGATGAAGCCTAAACTACTACTGGGATTCCGCAACATTAACTGGGTATAGCCAAACTGATGAGCAAATCGGCTTGGCAGATAAGGCTCCAGATAACACCTATTCTGGTTGCGGTAGACCAGGTGAGAAGGCCGGATACTCTGCAACCAACGAAAACTCCATTTCGGCAGAGTGACCGCATCTTCGCCAGAGTCAACTAAATCTTGGTCGGCCTCGAAATCTTTGAAGATCGGGCCAACCTTGACAATCTCCCACCCCTGAAGGTAGGACAAGACTCTCCTGCAAACGGGGATGCCAGTGTAAGACCACTTCCTCTTATAGAAGCGGCGAATGAAGGCATCTCCTTCGACATGGTCCTTCTTCGGACCGGGACTCATCACGTTCGGATGATGCAAGATCAGCCACCCCATAAGATAATGGAAAGGCAGCTCGGCCCGGGGAAAGTTATCATTATTACCTCTCTCGTGGATCACATCATCGGCAAAGGACCTCAAACCGTGCAACAGGTTGCACACCATCGCGGGGAGGAGAGCCAAAGGTCGTCCACAGGCCAACTTCACCGCAGGCAAAATGAGATTCCGATGTACCCTCTCGACGGCACCGGATCCACCTGCAAATACGCAATCCCGGAGCCATAACATCAAGTAGGACGTCAACACTGCCTTGGATGACATCCGGTGCCCGCAGTGCCAGAAACAGCTGTACGTAGCCTTGCCGCCCTCATTAGAGTGTAGGGTCCTTTCGTCCAGTCGGCTTATTTCAGAACTCACTTCCGCGGGCTTCAATCCCTGCGGAGTCGCAAACCGAATCTTCGAAGGATCCGTCAAATCCTGCCTGAAGACGTAGTCCCTCCAAGCAGTCACATGAGGCTGGGTCTTGCCCTTGTCCCTCCGGTGCATCAGATAATGATGGCTTGTCACCTCTTTGAAAACAGCCATCATCTCCGGATCCTTATCCTCCAGAACTTGGATCTCTTCATTTGATGGAAAATATTCCTCGTACGGTTCCGAGCCCCAAGGAAGCTTGGACACTTCGTACATCTCATGAAGGACCAATCCCAACTCCCCCACCGGAGTAAAGAAGCTGTCAGTCTGGGCATTGAAAAGCTCCAAGAGCGCAAGGAACATAGGCTTATTGAGGTCCACGCCTGCCTGCGTGGCCCGAATGGCAGCTGTCAGCCCGATCTCTTTAAGCTCAACCTCGAATCTTGAAAGCACCCAAGTGGTCAACTCGTCCCACTTCGGGATGTAGTGACACCAGCCTTCGACTCTGAAGCTACCTGTCGGATACATCACCTTTGATGTCAGCATCCGATTTACAAAGATCGGGGCACTGAAGGGAAACGTGTCGTTTGGGACCTCACTGTAGATGCTTCCAGGACGCAAGGCTCGATAACTGAAAGAAGAACCGGCTCGTGAAGCAGTCAAAGTATCTCGCTGGTTCGAGGAGGCGTCAATTGAGAGGGTACCTCCCAAGGCCCCTCCTTGAGAGGGGGTAAGTTCCCAACCCATCCTTCTCTTCGAAGCTAGACGATAAAAAGCCGTCAGCGGCAACTGGCGGTCAACCTGCCGCATGTACAAAACCATGCCTTTGGCAGAAAAGAACCAGTCTTCTCTGATCCTCAGTATCTTCGCTTCGGAAGAGACTAGTCGGTCGCCAAACAGAAAGGCAGGTTTTAAGAAAGTTACACCTTCGGATTCAGCAGACTTCAGTTTACCACTCTCCATCATACTCTGGAGGAAAAGAGGCAACTGGGTCTGGATTTGTAGCATTCTCTCACGAGGTTGGTCATGTAAGATAGCATCCTTCGCAGGATTGATCACCGCCTCGTCAAAATCAACTCCCATCTGACAAAAAGAAGCATCCAGAAGGACCTCATTCAACAAAGGGATCGTCATCGACACTGATACAACAAAGGTGGAAGTCAGGCAAAAATGTCAAATAGCTTCGGCGCATCATCACGGCGTAAGCCCATGCGCGCCAGCATCAGAGCTTCGGCGCATCATCAGGGCGTAAGCCCATGCGCGTCAACTTGCTTCGGCGCATCATCAGGGCGTAAGCCCATGCGCGTCAGCATTAGAGCTTTGGCGCATCATCAGAGCGTGAGCTCATGCGCATCAGCGAAGGCTTCGGCGCATCATCAGGGTACGAAACCCATGCACGTCATTAAACCTCGGTGCATGATAAAGGTGTAAACCTATGCACGTCGGCGGGATAGAACCTCGGCGTATCATCAGGACAAAAGTCCATACGCGTCAGCAAATCTGAGTTAGGGCACAGTCTGGCCCAAAAGCTTATGTGAAGGAGATGAAACCCATCCGTCACCTCAGGACGAACGTCGGCCGGAGTTGCAGGGGTGATAGGTGCATCCTCATCAACGAACTCCTTTGCTTTCTCCTTCCCCTTGCCGGCACCACCGCGAGGAGTCTTGGGAGCCATTCTCTCAGAGAAGAAAAAGTTAGGATTTTGAAGAAAAACTCTAAAGAAAGCAAAGGCACAGAGCAGATGAACTCTCTCTCTCTCTCCAACCCTTACCTATTTATAGGGCTTGGTCGCACACGTGAACCGATGACGTGTAATCTCAGCCGTCGCTTCAGGTTCCGTGAGGAGATAACAGCAAATACAACCAAAAGATCATCATTAATCTTTTGGGTTACCAAGGCGTCATCATCATCAACTGAAAGGAGCATGCGCCCGAACAAGCATGCGCCCAAAAATCATGCGCCCTGACCTCCATGCTTCTTATTCAAAGTATTCCAAAACTTATTCAAAAGTTTTGAAAACTTTGAAGGGGGTCTTGTAGAAGCATAGAATTTTACAACCAGAAAGCCCATGCGCCAGGCATTATATGCGCCAGAACTCAGACAGCTAATCAAATAAGCCATTGACATTCGAAGAAGGACTTTTTATTTATATATATAAAAGTCTATTACATGTCTAGAAAAGGTTGTACAAAGGAGAATTTCTACAAAGGAAGGATCCTAGATCTACAGCCAACAGCCACCATGCGCCTTCCAGATAGGCACAGCAACCACCATGCGCCTTCCAGATAGGCGCAGCAACCACCATGCGCCTTCCGATAGGCACAGCAGTCACCATGCGCTGTCAGCCAGGCGCAGCAGATGTCATGCGCCTCCAGCCAGGCGCATCCTACCAACTCTTCAGTAGCTCAGTTATGTGCATCCAGCTCAGTTATGTGCATCCCTTCAGCAGCTCAGTTATGTGCAACTCTTCCAACCAGGCTCACCTGGCCGAGCAGAGCCCAGTTATGTACCGCTCTTCCAGCCAGGCTTACCTGATAAGTGCTTCGCCAAGCAAAGCATTTAACCCTCTGGCTGGAACCAAGGAAGAGAAGAGCACCGCAAATGCTGTGGCCAGGGGAGGCTTCGAAAGAGCCTCCAAAGACCAAGGAAGACCGTGATCGAAATCATGGCACAAGGAGCTTTCAACATAATCAAAGTGGGCGGCACCCACTTTGAAGGAAGAGAGAGCCTAGCACCACCATTCCGATCTACGGCTCTTCCGGAACAACGGAGACGAGGCCCGAACATCCCTATCTTTGGATGCAACAGGCACCTTCCGCCTGTCTCAGAAGCCCTCGACTCCGTCTTTTGGATGTAACAGTCACCTTCAAGTGCATCGAAGACAACACGACGTCTCATCTTTACCCTCGAAAGCACTTCGTCAACAGAATGCACCCACATATCCAAGTTCATGTTGGAAGTACGTGAGGGAATGAGGAGCAAACCTTCTCTCCATGCCACTATTTATAGGTCAGGCAAATCAAATCCACGCGCCAAGTGGATGACTCTCCGAATTTTGTACAATGAATTTGCATTAAATGGATGAACCGGACGCCTCGAATTCAGCCAAACGGCTATTTATAGCACTCGAGGAGCGAGACAGCCGCGTCATTAAAGGACATGTCGGATACGCCAGCCAAACAGTGCATCACACGGACGCGCCCTCCAGCATCAGGTGCATCACACAGATGCGCCCTACAGTACCCGGCACATCACAGAGGATGCGCCCCCCCTCACATCTCCATGCCGAGTGGAACACCAACCAATGTGCCCACTCAGCTGTCCATCGAACGTCACAAACATTAAATGCTGAACTGACACCAGAGTTGGCAGCACGCTTTCCAAAGTCTGAACAGTTGACAGCTTTTTCAGAGAACGAAGCGTCGGCAACGTCAGCATCATCATGACTCTATTCCGACGGCTACTGCCACGTGGCCATCCGCATGCGCCTCTACGGCCATGCGTCCAAATCGCCATGCGCCTCTACGGCCATGCATCCAAACCAGTATGCGCCTCAAAAGCCATGTGCTTCAGACCCTTCACTGATCCCTAAAGACAGAAGAAGAGTCTCCAGTTGAAGTTTTGCATGTGCCTCAAAAGCTATGCGCCCCAGACTGATCTCTGATCCCGAAAGACAGAAGGAAGGTCACCTGCATGCACCTCAAAAGCCATGCGCCCTAAATGGTTTGTAACTCCTAAAGGTTATGAGCCGCAGCCTCCTCCTGCGCCCAGATCCAAGGCGCAGCTCACCAGATCACTACCCTCCCCCAAATCCGAGATCTTCAAGCCATGAGTCGACGACATGTGTCTTTTGACTCAACTCGTCCAAGATTTCAGCAACAGAAAGATCTTCTCTTCTGCTACGTGCCGGCTCACAACAGCAGTATGAAGAGTTCAACCTCCCAATCAGGGCGCATCATCCGTGCGCCTCCATCAGCAACTTCTACGTGGCGTCCCCACACACCGGCGCATCCTACATGCGCACATGAGCAGCCAGCCTACAAAACTATAAATAGAGGGATCTTCTCCTTCACACACACACACAGAATCCACAACGAACATACAAGGAATCACCAGAGAGGCAGACACAGACACTCAACGTCTTCCTCCTCTCAGCAAGCTCCAGCACCCAGAGCAATCCACACCTTCAGAGAACCGATAACCATCGTCAGCCGGTCAACGGAGTCAACGCATTACCACTCGCTCCATTGGCACTAAGGACCCAACTTAAACAAAAGTGTACTCCTAGGACTACATTTAAGTCCTATATTGTAACACTGTTCTGTTTGTATTAAAGTTTTCAATCAAACAATTTTAATGGCAAACAGAGATGTCATTCCTGGATTTCTTGGGATACTGGTACTTGCTTGGTCTTGATTCTTGTACTTGTATTGATGTCGATTCCTGAAGAGGACTTGCTCCCCTCTTAGGGAATCCTGCGTCATGACGTGCTATGTCCGGATCCGTATACTATTCGAGGAATGGGGAATTTTATAGATAGTATGATCAATGCCCACCTTGAGTTACTCCTTGCATCATAGCTATACCCTCACCTCACGATGGGTATAGCTTGACCTGTGCTACTACTTGCTCCATAGCTTACCATCCCGGCCGGGCCGAGTCCATGTACTTGTAGCCGGTCGGCTGGAAGCCTGATTCTTGACCCATACCGATCACATTATGCTATAATATTCGAGGCACATTTTATATTTATTTTCTTATCATATATCCTGATCTGCTCTACATTCAGTACTTCTCACCATGCATGATATACAGTTACTCACATGCTCTATATGCCTTTATATTGTACCTTGATTGGAGACTAAGTTCTGTTCGGGAGAAGAGTTACAATTCCGGTCCTTGTTTGGTTTAAGGGTTGTAACTCGGCTTTCGAACGGTTCCCAAGTCTTCATATGTCTTTGTCTTGTAGTTCATTATACTGTCTCTTATAGAATTTGTTAATTCACATAGAACTGCTGTTAGTGCTTGTACTTGCTCATTTTCCTGACAGGATACCGTTATAATATATTACAGATGACTTTGAGGCAGACTGCTCGACCTATTATGGGCTCGAGTCAGATGGAGTAGTGTAGATTAGCTAGGTTTGACTGGACTGCGAGCCAGCTAGTACTTTCAGACTGTAGTATTATATTATATTCTGTAATGTTATGTTTAGTTTTGGACTTGTGTGGATTTCAAACTTATTTCCTGCTTTCATCTATCATATTTTTCTTTCGTGCTATCTACCTTAGTTTTGTTTATGTGATTGAGACTGTATTGCTATGTCACCTCCATTCGGAGTGTATATACTGTACAGGTACCTTTATCTGTTTAGTTGTAGTATTTCTAGATGACCTAGACAGCATTCTACCGCCGATGCTGCGGCGTAGGCTGGACGTACCCACTTTTCGTACCCCTAATCGGGGTGCGGGTCGTGATACGTTTTTGTGGTAGCCCATGCAGGTCAGTGTCACAATTAGTACGATCTTGTAATGGTGGTTGACTTAGAGTACTAATTACGAGCCTGCGACTAGGACATAGGATCTAGGATATGATAGGAGTTACTCAATCATATTTTAGGAAATTTTTTCTGATCTTTTGATTACCATGACAACTCTTCTTGCATTTGAATTCAATTATCCTACTTTGATAATATCTTATCTTGTGCCATATTGATCTCTTGGGTTCAATTCATCCTCAGGATGGCGATTACTCACTCTCAGGCAGTAGGACGTAGTGCAGTTCCATAGAGATCCGATCTAGTAGGACCTCCACTTTCGGCTATGGGAGCAGTCGCCTCAGTTCATGCCCTTCAGAAGGGAGCAGCAGCGACGGTTTTAGGAGGTCTTCCATCTCCAGCAGCGGGACCGTCCATGGTCGTTTCTGATATTCTTCTACCGCCGTCTCCGCTACCGACAGATACTCAGGGGATGATGGCCCTTCTGCAGCAGATGTTGCAGACTCAGAGCGCGCATGCAGATCTGTTGCGACGGAGCATGGAGAACTCCCATCAACTGGCGATGGCAGCACTTGAGAGGGTTGTATCGAGTACAGTTCGGGATACCCCAGTTCAGCACCAGGGACCAGGACAGAGGTAGGCTACTCGGTGCACTTTTTGCAGGAGGCCAGGGCACACTAGAGAGGCTTGTAGGAAGAGGTTGGGCGTCTGCCTATACTGTGGGGCGCCCGATCACCAGCTGAAGGATTGCCACGCTAGTGGAATCCGAAAAAACCAGGACAGTGTACATCAGGCACCGGCACGTGACGACCAGCAGCAGGGTCAGGGCAAGAGACAGGCCGTCCAGTGTGCTTTTTGTAAGAAGATGGGACACACCCGGAAGGCTTGTAGAATGAAGCTAAGAGTTTGTTTATTCTGTGGAGCTCTAGATCACCAGATGAAGAACTGTGCTGCCCGTGCAGCCAGACAGGCAGGCCAGGACAGAGTGCGGCAAGCTAGAGGAGGCCAGCAGGGCGAGCTTTCGCCATGACAGTTGAGCCCACTCAGGCAGTAGTAGAGCAGATAGCAGGTTCCAATATTTCGAATCTCCTTTTCGTCTTTGCCTTCTTATAAACTGTCTTGAAATTCGATTCTATCTGTTCTTGATCGATTGGATGAAATTGTTCTGTGATGTGATTTTCTACTGAGATAAGTCGTATGGGCTAGGTCGCCTCGATTATGAGATTTTAGAATACTCTAGGGTCATGCTAGCAGGCATAGTGAGGACATATAGTCAGATTATGGTCGTATTTGTAACGCCCCAGTCCCAAAATACGTAGGACTAGGAACGTAGACATGCCAGCTATATTCGTACGAAGTACACTCCAATATATGGAATCCTCGTATGAATACATAAGCTATAAAATGCAGTAGAACCATAACTAATCTCATCCACGCAAAATAAATGAATAAAAGACATCATATAAGGATAATGAATTTGTCTTAATACAATATGTTGGGCGGAGACAAATCCACTACCAATAAAATAAGGGAATAAAATACATAGAAAATGAAATGAGTGGCGAGCGAAGCGAAGACGATCCAAATGCAATCATCCTCGAAGAAATGGCGATGAACACGGCTAGAGCTAGAGCACCTGCGAAAGACAATAGCACACACCTGGGGAGATAACCAGGTCCTCAGAGGGACGTAACAAGACACATAATATCATGCCATATAAACTGAATAAATATTGCTCAAATAAATAAGTAAATCGAATTATAACATGTTCCAATACGCACCTACTGAACGAGCGTACCATCCCCCCAACCAAACAAGGACAGGAGATGGTAAACTAATTCACGGTAACGTATCTTCCCATGCTATGAATCCAATATGGTATCCGGACCCCAACAAGGTTCAATACCTTCTCATCGAAGTAGTAAGTCACACCTACAATCAAACAAGGACAAGATGTGATAAACTAATCCGCGACAAGTTATTGTTCCAAGCCACGGTCAGATACAAGTACCCAAACCAAAAGTACTCGTACCTAACGGATAAAGGTAGCCTACCGTTCTAAGTGATATGTAGTTAAGAATAATCCTTCCTACGCATGGGCCCTGGCTGAATAGGATCGGCGTAGTCCCCCTTGGGCACCAGAGGCCCCATCAGTAATCATGGGTCATCAATCCCGTATCTCCAGCGGAGAGTCCGGGTCACAAGGGAAGTGCATCGAAGCCCATACGCTAAGGAATTGTCCTCCCCGCCCAATGCCTACTGTGTTGTATCCACAACACAAATTACTATAACCGCTAAGTCAAACTAGCATGCAATCTCTATTAGCGGTTATTCCTATCACACGGCTTGTACGTACTGGTGGCCAGCCAATCACGCACTTCCGTGTTCTACATGCGACACACAACTTCGAGTTTATAACGTGTCAAGGCCAATGAATGCAACACACAAGGTGGTCCCTTAAATCTAGGTTTAATTTGTAAGAAAAATAATACACAGCAGGAATATAAATGAACAGTAAGTTCTAACAGTTATGCCATGTATCACAGTTTATTTTGTATAAAGAAAATAAATAATGCATGAAATATGAGCTAAAATAAATAAACAGCAAATGGTAAGGTGTCTTGCCTGATAGTATGCCTGGTGTGCTGCGATGATCCATGTGGCACGAACTGCGACTTCGGTGCAACAACTATACATGGTGACCTCGGATGGTGGCACGAACAGTTTTATTGGGTCCAGGACGGTCAAATTAGTTAGGGTGGACATAAGGTAGTCTCGAGATGGGCGAAGGAATAGGAATAATAGGACTGGTTACGGACAGGAGAAAAATCGAAGAATTAATGGATAAATATTATATATACGAATTTTAGAAAATATTTATAATACCAAAAAACTAGTTTTCATGAGTCAAAAATATTCATAGGAAAAATACTTAAAATCAAGAAAAATCATTTTTGGCATGAATACTCAAAAATAACGTTTTTAGGTGGAAAGCTATACTTTTGTCAAAATAAGTATTTGAAAAGGCACTAAACTTATTGTATATAAAATATATACATATATATATTTTTGAAGTGCTTATTATATAGTCATATTCTTTAAGGCTACTCTAACCTAGATTTGCAAATATTTTGGTTTTTAAAAAGTAATTTGATATTGATAACCCAATGATGAAAACAAAATATATCCACAATATTATGTCCATTTCAATAGTAAAAACTAATAGTACTAATAATTATAGTACTCTTTAAAAATAATATACATGTATACCTACCACTGTATGAAAGATACTTATAATGTATAATCATAATAATATTAAATTTTTAAACATAATATAAATAAATTAAATTAAAAATAAACTAACAAAAACTAATGTACTGCTGTATTGATAAGAATAATAATAGTAATAATAATAATAAATAAAAAGAAATTAAACAAAACACTAACAAAACAGAACAACTTCTCTTTAATGTAGAGAGAGAGAACGAGTGAGGGAGAGAGGAAAGGAAAGAGGGAGATGGAGAGAGGGGCGAACAAAGGAGGCGGAGAAGGAGGAGCAGCCGAGAGAGCAGAGGAGATCGGGATTTGGGGCGTCGCATTCGCGGTGGACGAGAGAGGGGGAGACGACCGGCGGGAATGAGGGATTTCGGTCGGCGGAGCAAGAGGCGGCGAGGGCTGGAGAGGAGGGTTTAGGAGGAGCGGGAAGTCTCGGCCGTAAGGGCGACGGAGCGGACGCGGTTGCGGAAGGGAAGAGAGCGGGGGTTTGTCGGCCGGTGGCGCGGGAGAGGCGGCGAGCGGATGGGGAATGAGGAGTGTGGTCGTGAGGGCGGTGCACGCGGTGGGCGGACGACGGAGTGAGCAGGCGAAGCTAAGAGTGAGGAGGAAGAGCGGGGGTGGAGTACGGAGTAGGTGGATCGGGTCGAGATGCGGCACGGCGGAGGCAACCGGCCTGACGGTGGAGGCGGAGGAGAAAGGGGGCTTTACCTAGGGCTCGACCTCCGGCGGCGAGGGCGGCGCCTCCCCGGAGAGGCACGGCCAAGGCGGTCGCAGGCACGTGGGATGGTGTTCGCCGTACTGGAGAGGGCGCTCGGCAGAGAAGCTCCGGCGGCGTGGTCGGTCGGTCGGGTCTGGAGGAGCACAGTGGCTGCAGAGGATGGTGTCGCCGGAAGAAGTCAAGGTGAGTTTAGGGTTAGGTTTTCCCCTTCTTTTTCTAGTGTTTGTGGGTTTTTGGGTGGCACCGTTGGTGGCGGTGGCGGGGCCGGGTTGCTGTGGGTGTGTCGAAGGCTGGCCGTGAATGTGTGGTCATTGGTATGTGGCGGCGATGTCCTCGACGGAAGGTGGTGGTGATGACATCGGCTAGGGCGTCAAAATTTTGGTCGTGGGTGATGGTGATGGTGGTGACGGAGGTGGCTGTGGTGGCGAGGGTGGATCTGGGGTCTGACTAGGGAAGTCGGGGAAGGGCAGGAGGCGGAGGTCAGAAAAGGAGAAGGTGTCGGGTGGTTGTGGCGGTCGTTGGACCGTCGGCGTTAGTCGGAATGATGGGGGGTTCGGCCAGGATGGGGCTGGACATGGGTAGAATAGGTTTAGACTAGGAATTAATTTTGTCGGGGGTGTCCGACACAGAAGAGATGAAAATATACATGTAAAATAATAGAATAAGATTTATGGTCGGAAGAGGACACGGACACGAGGCACGCACCATTGGTTTGTGAAATTTTGTGGAGAATAGAAATACAAAGATGGATGAGTACCTGCCTATTTATAGGATGTGGAAATTCCCATTAAGATAAGGATTAGGATTGGTTTAAAACCCAATAGATAATTCAATATATAATTTTAATTTAATATCAAATCAAAATCCAATCCAATATAAATCTAAATCTAATTTAAATCAAATTAAATTTACATCCTTTAATTTAAAACCAATGAGATAATTCTAATTCCAAATATAGATATTGTAATGTCCCAAATTCGTGATATGTATTTAGTGTACGTATACGTGTTTTGGACCCATATTTTATTTATTCATGATTAGTTATCTTGGTTTATTTTACATTGACTTGGTTTTATTGGCATTGATAGTTTAAATGGTTTTAATGGTTCATTGGTTTATTTTGTATTAGTGAGGCTTGGTTTATTCCTGGGGTTGGTTTGGTTCGGCTAGGCTTGGTTGCCTTGGTTCATCAAGAACCAAGGGGTGAACCCCCTACCTACCACCACCTATAGTATTTATTGGCCCTCTTCATTCTCTCTCTTCATTTATCATCTTCTTCTTCCTCATTTACTTCCTTACCTACCAGAGAGAGAAGAGAGAGTTCTAGGCAAGTGCATCTTGTTTCATGGAGGAACCCGAATTTTATTGTTCCATTCTCTTGCTTGCAGCATTCTAACACTCTTTAGTACTTGGCATTTTCTATTTTCATGGCTAGATTCTTGTAGATTCAAGTTTATTTTATTTTTGAAGTTCTTGGGTTTTGATCTATTTAGCATCGTTATTTTTAAGTTTTGAGGGTTCCATGTTATTGAGTAGCTCGTTCTACCCCATTTTGACCTAAGGAAGTTTCGATTTGGGCTCCGGATGATAGAGTTATGCAGCTTGGAAGCCATGGTTTATGATGTACTTCTTCTCAAGAATTTGGGGAAGAAGCACAGTCCATCGAGCCGCATGGCAGCACTTGACCGCATGAATATTCATGCAGCAAGTTAGTTCCAGCCGCATGGGGCTCTACTCCGTGGGCCGCATGGTCCTTTGTGCCCGGGCCGCATCGGTTTTGCTATGTGAGCCGCATGGACTTGACTTTGCACCCAGCCGCATAACGCCCCTTTCTAATTGAGCCGCATGAGCCCCGGTTATCTTGAGTTGCATGAACTTCATGCGGCTATCCTTCAGCCGCATGAGTTCCTTCGCACCCAGCCGCATATGCGCTTCTGTTTTGGGCCGCATAAGGCCCATCCATCTTCCAGCCGCATAGGCCCTGATTCCCGAGCCGCATGAGAACCCCCCCAGACCCTGGCCGCATGGACTTCTGAGTCTGGGCCGCATGATCCCGATTAATCCCAGCCGCATGATCCCGATTAATCCCAGCCGCATGAGCCCTTGCCCTTCCAGCCGCATGCGCCTTGGGCTCCCTGAGCTGCATGAACGGGCAATCCCAGTCGCATGGACTCACTCCCCTTGAGCCGCATGGACTTCCAGTGACCTGTCTTGTTATATTATTATTATTATATATGTATATTGATATTTTATTAGATATTTTACGTCCATTTTATATCCTTACGCCTTTTGTCATGAACTTGATAATCATGAATTCATTTGATATATTTGGAATTGATAATGGAGCACGACCCGACAGTGATCCGTAGTGGTGCACTCCTGACAAGTAACCTGACATGACCTGATAGTGGCCCATCGTGGCGCACTCCTGACTAGTACACTTGACATGATAACCTGACATGATTATCTCGAATAGCTGTTGCAACGGCTACCTGACATGACATGACTTGTATAAGTAACCTGGACACCGTAGACGATTGTGCTTGTACAAATAATCCAGTCCTGTCTTGCATCATGTCTAGGAGGGGACTCCTGAGTACCACGGTCAGGAGTACCTACTGAAATGGACTAAGGTTAATGACTAGTATAATTCATTAGACATGAAGAGATGTTCCCCAGTTACAGGCGATCCCGTTATCCCGGCCATAAATGTTTGGACTTGTAGCCTGCCGACGAGTAGGGCACATTTCCAGCCCACTGTCATGTGGGGCACTCTTGATTGTCACTTAAAATGATTGAACTCTCTAAATTTTCACTATAATGATTGCCTGGATAACCTGGATAGCTGCAGGGCCTGTGACTACTTGGAGCATCTCATTGCATGTCTTGCTAGTAACTAGGATTGTGATAACCCTAGTTAGTTAATGTAGAAAGCCGTAGGCAATGATTGGCCGTGATTGATTGGATGGAGTCTAGTCCAGTATAGTATTGTCTAGAAGTGATTGATTGCAAGATTGTACCAGAATGATTGAATGATTGTCACTCCAGATTGTCACTATAATAATTGTACTCCATTGTCACTCTAGCGTATTGTACTCTTCATTGTCACTTTTATTATTTTACTCTCTCCTTTTTACCTTAATGATTGTCACCTTTAGCAATAAATGATCAGAGACTAAGTCCTGTTCAGGCGAAGGGTTACAATCTCGGTCCTTGTTTGGTTTAAGGATTGTAACCTGGCTTCCGGAATAGTACCTTCATTTTCTCTTCATATATTGTCCAGCTATGTTTTATTTAGCATGATTCTCCAGTTCTTTTATGTCAATGATGCTTCGCTTAATTATGTTCTCTGATTGGGATAAGTGCATTGGTAGTGCACAAACCTCAATCTGTGTTATTTATTGTTGTTTTCTTACCTGTTGAATGCTAATAATTGTTAGTTTTAGTTCTTAAGTGAAGCCTCCTTTGTGGCACTTGCTCTTTCTGGGGTCTGACCCAGCTGGTTTTGTATGGCCAGATACCGGAGCAGCACCAAAGGATCTCCCTGCTTTCCAGCCCGATGGTGGTCACTAGGCGTAACCAGGGCATCGAGTGGGTTTCTTTTGTTCTCCCACTGTAATATTGTAAATTATTCTTTTGAGGCGTTTAGCCGACGGGCAAGTGTTAGCTCGATTGTACTTACTTACTGTCTGCCTACGGGCTGTAACATGATTGACAAGCCCCGGGGGTTGATCATGTATGACTGAACTCTTGCTAGTTCTCACATTTTGTAACGACTAGCTTCATGATCATCTGGATATGTAATGTTTGGGACGCCTTACAATTGTATATTTGGAGATCTGATATCTTGTGATTATTATTAGTTGGCTGAGATTGAGACAATAGGCTATTTTACGACCTTAAGAGACTGATGGATTGTAGTAAAACCCTCACATATCTAGACAGTCGTGACCGTTATAGCGGGGTGGATCCCATTCCGTTATACGTAGCTGGCTATGTCTGCCCCCGCTCTCCAGTATTCTGGTTCTGGGGCGTGACAGATATCTATTTAAATAAATCCAAAAATTAAATCAAGAATTAAATGGCCATAATAACTTCAAAAATTATTTTTCAAAATATCAATAATAATAATTTCGAAAATAATAAATATTTTTAAATATCTTTTTGAACAATAAAATATTAATATTAATAAATCTCGAAAATTATACTTTTATTTCAAATAGACCAATAAATAATTACGAAATATATATATGCAAAAATATTCTTTACATAATTAGGCTTTTCTAGTATACAAAATATTATTTATTATTAATAACTTTTTGAAACAAAAGGCTTTTTATAGCAAGAATATTTATTTAATATTTTGAAAATGTATAATAAAAATAGAGAAAAATATTTTTCTAAATATGTACGCTCGCACATATTCACACTCGTCGAGCAAATTCGAAAAACGAACTTTCGCACACGACGTACAATACGACTTCGTGACGTACAATACATAATTTTAAATCAGTACAAATTTAATAATAAAAAATATAGTAGAAATTTAGGGGTTTTACATCCTACCCAACTTAAAAGAATTTCGTCCTCGAAATTAAGAATTAGTAGGGGGGTGAGAGGACACAAGGGGATATCAATGGGGATCCAATGATGACAATGTTTTCACAAAATCATGTCGAAAGAAATTGCGATCTAGATCGTAGAAAAACAATACGGTAGGGTCACGGGTAATGAATGAGGGTCACGATTAATAGAACGAAAAGATTCGCTTTAATTAAGCGATTAGAGGGTCTTGATAGGGTCGAGTAGTTTAGGATGAAGATATAGCAACATCGAGTGAGAATGGTCATAGCCGATAGGAAGGCTAGAGGAAGTTCTAGTATAACGTCTTCGCCCTCCTAATATTGATGAAGGCGAACGCAATATAGAGTTCGAAGGAGGCGTTTATCGAATACGAATACGTGATCCAAAGACGATCGAATAATTTCAAAAGAATTGTCAAGGCAGTCGTGGATGGGATTCTAGAGGACAAGCTTAACTATGTCCCCATCCACGTAAAATAATAGGCAAAAGCGAACCATGTGCACTCGGTTGATCAGACCATCATGCACCGGTTCTGATTAGACGCTATGTTAGTGGGAATTCTTCCAATAACATATGTCATGAACAAGCTTGATAAAGATTTGAGCTTGCAAAAACTAGGCTACATTAGCATCATTAGTCTAGATAGTAAAAATATAGGCACGAGATTAAGATTGAAATAAAGAACAATTATGAATAGCCTAAGAGTCATAGGAATCTAAGTTTATTTCTATACCATCATTCTACGGTTTTATTGTACAAGGTTTGGTTGACCAAAAGGGTTAAATTTCTCTAGTCTCTATGGTCTAGGTAGTACTATTGGTATTTCCTTAATGGTCGAGGGTGTGTCAAGTCGTAGGGTATTCTACCCAACTTAAAAAATTTAGCTAAGGGTGTTTTGGGACATCCAACTAGTAGGGTCAATCTCTAGCAAGCACGAAGGGAAGATAAGAATAGGGATAGAAGGAAGAAAGCAAGATGCAATTGATGAGTCAAATGGTAGATAAAATCAAGGAAAGAGGTCAAGTATGTGGATGAGATCCTAAACTTCTAATCCTATTAGCAGGCTTGCTTAGTACGGTAAAGTAACCAAACAATTTATCTAGACCTGCATGGGCCACCACAAAAACATGTAACGCCCTAGTCCCAAAATACGTAGGACTAGAAACGTAGACATGCCAGCTGTATTCGTACGAAATACACTCCAATATATGGAATCCTCGTATGAATACATAAGCTGTAAAATGCAGTAGAACCATAACTAATCTCATCCACGCAAAATAAATGAATAAAAGACATCATATAAGGATAATAAATTTGTCTTGATACAATATGTTAGGCGGAGACAAATCTACTACCAACAAAATAAGGGAATAAAATACATGGAAAATGAAATGAGTGGCGAGCGAAGCGAAGACGATCCAAATGCAATCATCCTCGAAGAAATGGCGATGAACACGGCTAGAGCTAGAGCACCTACGAAAGACAATAGCACACACCTGGGGAGATAACCAGGTCCTCAGAGGGACATAACAAGACACATAATATCATGCCATATAAACTGAATAAATATTGCTCAAATAAATAAGTAAATCGAATTATAACATGTTCCAATACGCACCTACTGAACGAGCGTACCATCCCCCCAACCAAACAAGGACAGGAGGTGGTAAACTAATTCACGGTAACGTATCTTCCCATGCTATGAATCCAATATGGTATCCGGACCCCAACAAGGTTCAATACCTTCTCATCGAAGTAGTAAGTCACACCTACAACCAAACAAGGACAAGATGTGACAAACTAATCTGCGACAAGTTATTGTTCCAAGCCACGGTCAGATACAATTATCCAAACCAAAAGTACTCGTACCTAACGGATAAAGGTAGCCTACCGTTCTAAGTGATATGTAGTTAAGAACAATCCTTCCTACGCATGGGCCCTGGCTGAATAGGATCGGCGTAGTCCCCCTTGGGCACCAGAGGCCCCATCAGTAATCATGGGTCATCAACCCCGTATCTCCAGCGGAGAGTCCGGGTCACAAGGGAGGTGCATCGAAGCCCATACGCTAAGGAATTGTCCTCCCCGCCCAATGCCTACTGTGTTGTATCCACAACACAAACCACTATAACCGCTAAGTCAAACTAGCATACAATCTCTATTAGCGGTTATTCCTATCGCACGGCTTGTACGTACTGGTGGCCAGCCAATCATGCACTTTCGTGTTCTACATGCGACACACAACTTCGTGTTTACAACGTGTCAAGGCCAATGAATGCAACACACAAGGTGGTCCCTTAAATCTAGGTTTAATTTGTAAGAAAAATAATACACAGCAGGAATATAAATGAACAGTAAGTTCTAACAGTTATGCCATGTATCACAGTTTATTTTGCATAAAGAAAATAAATAATGCATGAAATATGAGCTAAAATAAATAAACAACAAATGGCAAGGTATCTTGCCTGATAGTACGCCTGGTGTGCTGTGATGATCCATGTGGCACGAACTGCGACTTCGGTGCAACAACTATACATGGTGACCTCGGATGGTGGCACAGACAGTTTATTGGGTCCAGGACGGTCAAATTAGTTAGGGTGGACATAAGGTAGTCTCGAGATGGGCGAAGGAATAGGATAATAGGACTGGTTACGACATGAGAAAAATCAAAGAATTAATGGATAAATGTTATATACGAATTTAGAAAATATTATAATACCAAAAACTAGTTTCATGAGTCAATATTCATAGGAAAAATACTTAAAATCAAGAAAATCATTTTTGGCATGAATACTCAAAATAACGTTTTAGGTGAAAGCTATACTTTTGTCAAAATAAGTATTGAAAAGGCACTAAACTATTGTATATAAATATCTACTATATATATTTTTGAAGTGCTTATTATATAGTCATATCCTTTAAGGCTACTCTAACCTAGATTTGCAAATATTTTTGGTTTTAAAAAGTAATTTGATATTGATAACCCAATGATGAAAACAAATATATCCACAATATTATGCCCATTTCAATAGTAAAACATAGTACTAATAATTATAGTACTCTTTAAAATAATATACATGTATACCTACCACTGTATGAAGATACTTATAATATATAATCATAATAATATAAATTTTCAAACATAATATAAATAAATTAAATTAAAAATAACTAATAAAACTAATGTACTGCTGTATTGATAAGAATAATAATAGTAATAATAATAATAAAAAGAAACTAAACAAAACACTAACAAAACAGAACAACTTCTCTTAATGTAGAGAGAGAAATGAGTGAGGGAGAGAGGAAAGAAAAGAGGAGATGAGAGAGGGCGAACAAAGGGGCGGAGAAGGAGGAGCAGCCGAGAGAGCGAGGAGATCGGGATTTGGGGCGTCGCGTTCGCGATGGACGAGAGAGGGGGACGACCGGCGGGAATGAGGGATTTCGGTCGCGGAGCAAGAGGCGGCGAGTGTAAGCCCCTGTTTTCAATTTTAGTTTTATTAGTGCTAATTAATTTTAATGCCAATGTTGGCCTTAAAATATTTTATTAGGGTTTTAGAATTTTTATAATTTTTAAATGAGTTTTATATATAAAAATATCACTTTGCAAATTATTTGAAATTTATTAAATAGGTTTTACAATTTTTGAAATGTTTTATATCATTTGTAATTAGGAATTTGGTTTTTAATTGAGGAATGCAAATATTATTTTGTATTTTTCACTGTAAAACTCCTTATGCAATTTCCTAATTCTCGAGGTCCTATTGCAAACTACCAAACCCCCCCACACGACCCAGCTCTCTCTCTCTCTCCTCTGAACTCACCAACCCCCTTGACCCCTGTCCCGACGACTACGACCGCTGCCCCCGCCGAATCCGGCTGCCCCTACCGCCTCCAAAGCCCCTATAAATATCCCCCTCTCTCCTCCCGACCTAGCTACCACATCCACGACACCGACGACTTCCACAGCCCCCCGCTCCTCCACAAAACCTAGATCTAACCCTAGCTCCGGCAAGACCCCCAGCGCGCCCCTACGCCGAGCCCACCGCCCGCAACCACCACCGATAGGTTCGCCGCGCTGAGCCGCGCCCAGCGCCACCCGACCGCCCTGACCACGACCCTCCTCCACCGTCCAGAGCTCGTGAAACCCTCCAACCGCCGGACACGTAGGTAACACGACTTAAATCGTGTCGTGCGTGTCTCGCCTTCACGCACGAGACTCGCAAGGACACAACGAGCATGGTGCTGTGCTCGGACACGCGAGGCTGAGCTCGTGCGTGTCGTACATAGCACAGACACGAGGATCCCTGTGTCGCAAACTGTCCGGACACAGGCTCGTGTTTATATTTTTTTTTTTATAATGTCTAACCTAAAACTAAATAAAATAAACAAAACTCTATTCCTAACAGACGGGCCAACTGGCCCACTGGCCAGCGTGCAGTAACAAAACCCCCCCTCCCCGCGCTCTGTAGGCTGGGTTCGAGCCCTGCCTCTGTTTTCCTTTTTCTTTTCTTTTTTCCTTTTCTTTTTTCTTTTGTTAGTTATATATATTTATATATATATATGTATATACATATATTTGTATATATATATATATATATACTGTATTTTGTATATATACTTACTGTTTTCTTATGTATATATGTATATTACTTTATTCCCTTGTACTTTATTATTATTCTATGTATATATATATATATATATATATATATATATATAGATATTATAATATATATCTATATATATATATATATATACTAATAAAAATATATTATATATAGATATATATATACACAAGGAAATATATACATAAATATATAGATATATATATATATATATATATATATCTATATATATATATAATATATATATATATAATATATATATATTATATATATATTTATATATATATGTATTATGTATACATATATATTATGTATATATATTTCCTTGTGTATATATATATATATATATATATATATATATATATATATATATATATATTATATATATATATATAATTACTATATTTTATATCTATTATTTGTATATGTATACATTATTTTTTTATATATATGTATATTATATAGTTGAGTTTTCTTCGTGTATTTAATATTAATATATATATATATATAATATATTAATATATATATATAGATATTTCTATATAATATATATATATTTATATATATATTATATATATATATATGTTAGATATTTATTTTAATCTATAAATAGTTGGGGTATTTTCTTATGCATAAATATCTCTATATTGTTATATATATTATTTTTGTATTTCACTTAGCTTAGTACAAATTATCTTTATAAGATAATATTCATTTTTATAGTTACTATGTAAAACTTTACCATATTAAAATATAATGTTTAATTTGATTATTACCAAATTGTATTTTTATTGTATTTAAATTACTGCAACCATTTGGTGTCCAAGCCTAGCATGGTATTTGGGCCCAAATGTGTTTTTCACACATTCAAGACCTGTTCAAGTCATATGGACTTGATTCATGGCCTTGGGTCCTGTATTTGAACTTTGGTTCAAATAATATACATGGACAAAATACGCAGATAATTAATTATTGTGTTCAATGCTATTTTTGATTTTCTAAAATACTTACTTAAGTGCTGCTAAAATTATGAAAAATAGTATTTAGATACTATGTTAAGTTGGCTAATTTAGTATAATTTTTGTAGTATTTAATTTACTGTTTTGCCCCTAGTTTGGCATATGAAACCAAAACTCACTTTCTGTATACTTAGGAAAACTGATTTTTATAAAATACTTGTACTGGTTAATAAATTCCAGAAAAATTATAATAAATTTCTATGATTAACAAGGATCACTTTGATCTTACTTTAAGAAAAACTAGGCTTTTGTCTATCTCTAAAATTGTTAGAACATAATGATCTTTTGATTTATTTATTGATTAATTATGGACTTGTAGCTTTTGTGTTATTTGGAGTTTTAGTCATGTTGAACCCCATCCCTCACTAGTATAAAGACCCTAGAAAGTTATTAACATAGTGTGTCACCCCACATTGGTCTCATATGCCAAAGTCATTATTTTGGCTAGGTGCCCAATCACAAGTCGTGTTTCACCAATAGTGTCCTAATATTTTAGCTTAGTGTAAAAACTAAGTTATTGTATTTACTTCTACAGCGACGAGTTACCGGACATCCATAGCATTGTTATCGCAGCTTGTTTTGTTTTGCTTGCTAGAGGCAAGTACTTTCTACGAACTTTACATATTCACATAAATGAACTGCAAACCCACCATTTAAATGATGATCCTTGGGGTAGCAAGTTAGATCTCTACATGTTGTACTTTCAGTTACTACCATGCTTGGAATAGTCTTGATGTATCTCTCACATGATTAGAATATAGGTTATGGGGAAACTGATAGTACGTACGTGATCATATCCCCCTACAGTACCGAGCAAAGTTTTATTTTATATGTTACTACGCCGTAGGCCTTTATCTCAAAGCTGTATTTGTGCATATGTACATCTACCGCCTTTACACTTGTACGTATGTACATTTTATTATGTGCCCCAGCACATTGTACATCTATTGACCGATCACGTACCTACTACAGTTTTAAACATTACATATACATCTGTCTCTATGACATATGTGTCTTTGCCATGATAGACTATATGATGCCATGCTTCCAGTTATTCCTCTCATGTTCATTTCCATGTTTCATATGCTAGTTTGCTAGATTTAGTACTTGCTCCCGTCCTGACAGGATAACGTTTGTAGGTGTCCTTACTGAGGAGAAGTTACTCTGCGACACATATTATGGGATTACTGTCGAGGACCCGCTCTGCTTTACGAGGATGTTCCTGCGGGGAACCTCGCCTAGTTGTCTTTTGTTTACTTAGACTTTTGAAGTAGACATGTATTAGACTATATCATTTTGTAACTGGACATGTATCCAGTTTTACATTTCAGTTTACTTGTACTTGGACGTTTCTATATACGATAACTTTTGTGTTTGGAGCATTTATGATTCTTCTTCACTTATAGAACTGTTAGTACATTTAGTCTTATCATGTTGTCTTTAGAACAGCTTACTACGTTTTATCTCAACGTAGGCTGGGCATGACTCGGCCTGGCCCAACAATTTGGGTAGCGGCGTGACATATTTTTAGTGGTGGCCCATGCAGGTCCTGACTAACTGTTTGGTTACGTTATTGTACCAAGCATGCCTGCAATTAGGAAGTTAAGGTAATTAGACAACATTAGGAAAGACGCTTAGAACACTTAGAGGAATGCTAGGATTGCAACATAGGAAATACATCACATGTTTGCTATTATAATTAGATTTTCTTGCATATGATTGCTTACTTTAAATAAGTCCTTATAAGCCTTTTTATGTGTAATTTAGATGGTGCTTACTCGTTCTCGTTCATCCCAGTATGTTACCCGAGAATGGGGCCCTTCATATCCAGTCAGCTGACCAGTTGACTGATACACCTCCACCTACCACATTCCCCCACTCCACAGATCCACAGACCCAGATACCACCTTCCACATCCCAGGCCCGGCAGGACCCGATACTTCCACCACCCCCTATCACTATACCTACCCAGGCTTCCGTCACACTCGATGGGAACCAGCTGCTCACACTGATTCAGGGGTTCCTAACAACCCATCAGGAGCAGACTACCCTATTCCGCCAGAGCATGGAGCGTTCTGAGGGACGTCCCATGGTCCCCCACATGTAGAGCCACGGCAGAGAACGGGACGGTCAAGGACTTCATGGGTCTGAATCCCAAGGAGTTCTCAGGGACTGAGGGCATAGTAGTAGCTGATGACTGGATAGATTATGTAGAGAGGAAGCTTCTGGGAGTTAGGATGCCGGATGACCTTCAGGTCGAGGCAGCAGGATTTCTGCTAATAGACTTAGCCGGAGTCTGGTTCAGGAATGAGCCGTTGTTCGCGAGAGGTAGAGCCACCTGGGACCAGTTCAAGAAGAAGTTCTTCTCGACCACTGCTAGAGTAGCCATGGGGCTACGATTCCAGAACATCCAGCAGGGAAACCGTTCTGTTAACGAGTATGCGGCAGAGTTTAGTCGCCTGAGCCGTTTCGCTCCTAGTCTGGTTGCTGATCCAGAGATGACCCGTAGGTTTTGCCATGGTCTAGTTCCAGACATTGGCATTCTTAGAGTGGCGAACGGTACGACTGACTACTACCAGAGCCTAGAGTTGGCCCGGAGCATTGAGGAGCGTCTTCTGTCTAGCAAAAGGCCGTCTCCTGTACATCATGAGGGACCGTCCAAGCGTCAGGCTTTCCAGCAGAGAGCACCGATGCCACCCCAGCAGACTTACCGTCCCCTACACCACATCATCAAACCCCGCCAGTTCGAGCCCCGGGACCCCGACAGCAGCAGCAGCAGAAAGGAGCTATATGTTCTTTCTGCGGAAGACTAGGTCATGACTTCGCAGTCTGCAGGAAGAGGTTGGATCAATGTTTGGCTTGTGGGTCTGCCACCCATCAGCTTCGGAACTGTCCAGCGGCGAAGCCTAGAGGACCACTCCCGACTCAGCAGCAGAGGTTTGGGCAGCATCTGCAGCAGCAGAAGGGACCTCAGGGGAAGGTTTATAGTCTAGCCATTGAGCCGGAACCGGAGCAGGTTTCGGAGCCGGATTACTTAGCTGACGTCATTACAGGTCATGTTTATTTGCATACTTTTCTAGCTGTATGTTTGTTTGATTCTGGTGCATCTCATAGCTTCCTATCATTAGAGTTTATGCATAAACATCATCTAGTAGCTACACCTACTGCGGAGATTAGTAGAGTGATGACGGGAGGAGGACCAGTGCCTATTAGATCTATCTATAGATGTTCTATTTTTATAGCCGGGAGAGAGTTCAGGGGGCGATTCTTTGTGATGCCACTCCCCGGTTATGATATCATATTGGGGATGGACTGGCTTAGCTATGCCCATGCATCTATAGATTGCCATGAGGGTTGTATTTTGTTCAGTCCCCCAGGCACAGCACCATTCAGTGTCAGAGGACAGGGCCGGAGATCAGCCTAGAGCCGAACTGTTGTGCGACAGTCGGGGATGCAGCACCGCCACACCCTATCATTAGGGAGTTTATGGATGTATTCCAGAGGATCTTCCAGGACTTCCGCCTGACAGAGATGTGGAGTTCACTATAGATTTAGTGCCGGGTTCATCACCAGTATCCCGGGCTTGCTATAGAGTGAATCCCAAGGAGGCCATAGAGATGAAAGAGCAAATTGATGACATGTTGAAAAAGGGTTTCATTCGATCCAGTGCTTCTCCATGGGGAGCACCAGTGCTCTTTGTGCCCAAGAAGGATGGTACAGTCCGGTTGTGTATTGACTATCGGGCCTTGAATGCCATCACCATCAAGAACAAATATCCTCTGCCCAGGATAGATAATTTGTTCGACCAGTTGAGCGGGGCGAAGGTGTTTTCCAGGATAGACTTGAGATCCGGGTACCACCAGGTGAAGGTTAGGCCAGCAGACATCCAGAAGACGGCGTTCAACACGAAGTACGGGCAGTAGGAGTTTCTGGTGATGCCATTTGGTCTCACAAATGCGC
Organism: Iris pallida; assembly: GCA_029216955.1. Classification (NCBI taxonomy): domain Eukaryota; kingdom Viridiplantae; phylum Streptophyta; class Magnoliopsida; order Asparagales; family Iridaceae; genus Iris; species Iris pallida. The sequence continues at coordinate 36,694,724 of JANAVB010009596.1, read as the reverse complement.
CAGCTGTCTTTATGAACTTGATGAATAAGACATTTCACCAGTATCTGGATAAGTTCGTCGTAGTGTTTATCGACGTCATCCTGATATACTCGAAGACGCCGGAGGAGCATGCAGAGCATTTGCGGATAGTTTTGGGGATTCTGAGGCAGGAGAGATTATTTGCCAAATTGCCGAAGTGCGAGTTCTTTTTAGACCGAGTGGAGTTTCTCGGCCATGTAGTCACTGGAGATGAATCTCGGTGGATCCTAGGAAGATTGCTGCAGTTGAGACGTGGAAGGCTCCGACGTCAGTTTCAGAGATCAGGAGTTTTCTGGGTTTAGCAGGCTATTATAGAAAGTTCGTCCAGGACTTTGCTAGGATAGCTGAACCCATGACGAAGCTGACGCGGAAGGACGTAAAGTACATCTGGTCAGAGGACTGCCAGGCGACATTTCAGGAGCTGAAGAGGAGGCTGACGACCGCTCCAGTTCTGACTTTACCTTCAGGTTCTGGAGGTTTACCATTTTAGCGATGCTTCTGGGAAGGGGCTAGGATGTGTTCTACAGCAGCAAGGAAAAGTAATTGCTTATGTATCTAGGCAATTGCGGACTCATGAGAGGAATTATCCTACCCATGACCTGAGTTAGCTGCGATGATCTTTGCACTCAAGTTATGGAAACATTACTTATACGGAGAGTATATGGAAATCTTTACTGACCACAAAAGCTTGAAGTATGTGTTCACGCAGAAAGAGCTGAACATGAGGCAAAGACGATGGTTGGAGTTGATGAAGGACTTCGACATCGATTTACAGTATCACCCCGGGAAGGCAAATGTGGTGGCGGATGCGCTGAGCAGGCATCCGATGGCATGGTACCTGATGATTGATCGGCATTTGCGGAAGGATCTGGAGAAGCTCGGTATCGAGCTAGTTCGTCCAGGATCAGTGATACAGATGATGGCGCTTGACATTCAGTCAGGATTGATGGAGCAGATCCGGGAGGCACAGTCCACAGATGAGAGCCTTTGCAGACTTCGACCCCAGGAATTAGCTGGATTGCTGGATGACTTCACTATAGCAGAGGATGGATCCCTGAGGCATGGCAGCCAATTGTGCGTACCGAAGGGAGAGCTGGTAGAGGCAGTCTTGCAGGAGGCGCACCGATCGAGATATTCTATTCACCCTGGTGCTAACAAGATGTACCGTGACTTGCGGGAACATCTTTGGTGGCACGGAATGAAGAGGGATGTATCACGTTTCATCTCGAGATGCCTAGTTTGCCAGCAGGTCAAGGCGGAGCGCCAGAGGCCAGCTGGTTTGTTACAGCCGTTACCCATTCCTGAGTGGAAGTGGGAACATATTACGATGGACTTCGTTTCAGGGCTTCCTCGTTCCTAAGGAGGGAAGGATGCCATCTGGGTCATCGTAGACAGGCTGACGAAGTGTGCGCACTTCATACCCTTCAAGGTAGGGCTTTCCACCGAGAAGTTGGCGGAGCTATACATGCAGCAGATAGTTCGCCTACACGGAGTGCCGGTGAGCATCGTGTCAGACACAGACAACAGATTTACATCCCACTACTGGAGGATCTTGCAGGAGGAGTTGGGCAGTAGGCTCAAGTTCAGTACGGCGTACCACCCGCAGACAGATGGGCAGTCCGAGAGGATGATACAGACACTGGAGGATATGCTGAGGACTTGCGTGCTGGACTTCGGAGGATCATGGGAGAGCCATCTGCACTTGGTAGAGTTTTCATACAACAACAGCTACCAGGCCAGTATTGATATGTCTCCTTTCGAGGCGCTATATGGACGACGATGTCGCACCCCGCTCTTTTGGAATTGTCGGAGACAGAGTCATGCTTGGGCCAGAGATGATCACGGATGCAGCAGAGAAAGTCGGGATGATCAGAGACAGGCTTAGAGTAGCTCAGGACAGGCAGAAACACTGGGCTGATGCTAGTCGCAGGCCGATGGAGTTCGCAGACGGTGATATGGTGCTAGTGAAGATATCACCTACTCGAGGGACGATCCGGTTCGGACGAGGAGGGAAGCTGAGCCCCAGATACATCGGGCCGCTCGAGGTACTTGGCAGGATCGAAGAGGTAGCTTACAGGGTTGCACTTCCACCCAACCTAGCAGGAGTTCACGACGTCTTTTACGTATCTCAGCTGAGGAGATATGTTTCAGACCCCAGTCATGTGCTAGATCATTCAGAGTTGGAGGTCGGACCGAGCCTTACAGTTTCTGAGCAGCCAGTGGAGATATTAGACCGGAGAGAGAAGAGGCTGAGGAACAAGGTTATACCCTAGTACGAGTAGCTTGGAGCCGTCACTCCCCAGGTAATCTACTTGGGAGAGGGAGTCGGACATGAGGGAGAGATACCCTTACTTGTTCGATCCAACCGCTGCGAGGGAACCACCCGTTCCCGCTTGATACCTTAGAGGTTAGTTTCGATCGCAGCCTTAGTCAATTTGTTGCATTACTTGCTATGTTAGAATATTGTCGGGTCTTCAATCCTTGTGAATTTCGAGGACGAAATTTTTCAAGGAGGGAAGACTTGTAAGCCCCTGTTTTTCAATTTTAGTTTTATTAGTGCTAATTAATTTTTAATGCTAATGTTGGCCTTCAAATATTTTATTAGGATTTTTAGGAATTTTCTATAATTTTTAAATGAGTTTTATATATAAAAATATCACTTTGCAAATTATTTGAAATTTATTAAATAGGTTTTGCAATTTTTGAAATGTTATTTATATCAGTTTGTAATTAGAAATTTGGTTTTAATTGAGGAAAGCAAATATTATTTACATTTTTACTGTAAAACTCCTTATGCAATTTCCTAATTCCCGAGGGTCCTATTGCAAACTACCAAACCCCCCCTCCACACGACCAGCTCTCTCTCTCCTCTGAACTCACCAACCCCCGTTGACCCCTGCCCCGACCGACTACGACCGCTGCCCCCGCCGAATCCGGCTGCCCCCACCGCCTCCAAAGCCCCTATAAATATTCCCCTCTCTCCCCCCGACCTAGCTACCACCTCCACGACCACCGACGACCGCCACAGCCCCCCGCTCCTCCACAAAACCTAGATCTAACCCTAGCTCCGGCAAGACCCCCAGCGCCGCCCCTACGCGAGCACCACCGCCCGCAACCACCACCGATAGGTTCGCCGCGCTGAGCCGCGCCCAGCGCCACCCGACCGCCCTGACCACGACCACTCCTCCACCGTCCAGAGCTCGTGAAACCCTCCAACCGTCGGACACGTAGGTAACACGACTTAAATCGTGTCGTGCGTGTCTCGCCTTCACGCACGAGACTCGCCAGGACACAACGAGCATGGTGCTGTGCTCGGACACGCGAGGCTGAGCTCGTGCGTGTCGTGCATAGTACAGACACGAGGATCCCTGTGTCCCAAACTGTCCGGACACAGGCTCGTGTTATTTTTTTTATATATAATGTCTAACCTAAAACTAAATAAAATAAACAAAACCCTATTCCTAACAGACGGGCCAACTGGCCCACTGGCCAGCGCGCAGTAACAAAACACCCCCCCTCCCCGCGCTCTGTAGGCTGGGTTCGAACCCTGCCACTGCTGTATTCTTTTCTTTTCTTTTTCTTTTCCTTTTTCTTTTATATATATATATCTATTTATATATTATGTATATACATATTTTTGTATATATAATGTATTATATATACTATATTTAGGTATATATAGTTGCTGTTTTATATATATATTATATATATATATATATATATCTATATATATATATATATATAATATCTAATCTATATATATCTATATACATATATTTATCTATATATATTTCTTTGTGTATCTATATTATCATATATATACTATTATATGTTATGTATACATTAATTTTGTATATATATATATATTATATAGTTGAGTATTTTTCTTATATATATAATATATATATATATATATATATATATTATATATATATATAATTATATATATATATATATATATATGTAATTTTTACATATATATATCCATTATGTAAATATCCCTATATTAATGTATACATATATTATTTTATATATGTATTTTACTTAGCTTAGTATAATTATCTTTATAAGATAATATTCATACTTTATAGTTACTATGTAAAATTTTACCTTATTAAAATAATAATATTTATTTTGATTATTACCAAATTTTATTTTATTGTATTTAAATTACTGCAACCATTTGCTGTCCAAGCCTAGCATGGGTATTTGGGCCCAAATGTGTTTTCACACATTCAAGACCTGTTCAAGTCATATTGGACTTGATTCATGGCCTTGGGTCCGTATTTGAACTTTGGTTCAAATATATACATGGACAAAATACGTAGATAATTAATTATTGTGTGCAATGTTTTTGTTGATTTTCTAAAATACTTAAAGTGCTGCTAAAATTATGGAAAAATAGTATTTAGATACTATGTTAAGTTGGCTAATTTAGTATAATTTTTGTAGTATTTAATTTACTATTTTGCCCCTAGTTTGGCATATGAAACCAAAACTCACTTTCTGTATACTTAGGAAAACTGATTTTTATAAATACTTGTACTGGTTAATAAATTCCAGAAAAATTATAATAAATTTCTATGATTAACAAGGATCACTTTGATACTTTACTTTAAGAAAAATTAGGCTTTTTGTCTATCTCTAAAATTGTTAGAACACAATGATCTTTTGATTTATTATTGATTAATTACGACTTGTAGCTTTTTGTGTTATTTGGAGTTTTAGTCATGTTGAACCCCATCCCTCACTAGTATAAAGACCCTAGAAAGTTAGTTAACATAGTGTGTCACCCCATATTGGTATCCTATGCCAAAGTCATTATTTTGGCTAGGTGCCCAATCACAAGTCGTGTTTCACCAATTAGTGTCCGTGTTTTAGCTTAGTGTAAAAACTAAGTTATTGTATTTACTTCTACAGCGACGAGTTACCGGACATCCATAGCATTGTTATCGCAGCTTGTTTTGTTTTGCTTTGCTAGAGGCAAGTACTTTCTACGAACTTTACATATTGTCACATAAATGAACTGCAAACCCCCATGTTAAATACTGATCCTTGGGTAGTAAGTTAGATCTCTACATGTTGTACTTTCAGTTACTACCATGCTTAGAACAGTCTTGATGTATCTCTCATATGACTAGAATATGGGTTATGGGGAAACTGATAGTAGCGTACGTGATCATATCCCCCTCTACAGTACCGAGCAAAGTTTCATTTTATATGTTACTACCGCCGTAGGCCTTTATCTCAAAGTTGTATTTGTGCGTATGTACATCTACCGCCTTTACACTTGTACGTATGTACATTTCATTATGTGCCCCAGCACATTGTACATCTATTGACCGATCACGTACCTACTACAGTTTTAAACATTACATATACATCTGTCTCTATGACATATGTGTCCTTGCCATGATAGACTATATGATGTCATGCTTTCCAGTTATTCCTCTCATGTTCATTTCTATGTTTCATATGCTAGTTTGCTAGATTTAGTACTTGCTCCCGTCCTGACAGGATAACGTTGTAGGTGTCCTTACTGAGGAGGAGTTACTCTGCGACACATATTATGGGATTACTGCCGAGGACCCGGCTCTGCTTTACGAGGATGTTCCTGCGGGGAACCTCGCCTAGTTGTCTTTTGTTTACTTAGACTTTTGAGAGTAGACATGTATTAGACTATATCATTTTGTAACTGGACATGTATCCAGTTTTACATTTCAGTTTACTTGTACTTGGACGTTTACTATATACGATGACTTTTGTGTTTGGAGCATTTATGATTCTTCTTCACTTATAGAACTGTTAGTACATTTAGTCTTATCCTGTTGTCTTTAGAACAGCTTACTACTACGTTTATCTCAACGTAGGCTGGGCATGACTCGGCCTGGCCCACAATTTGGGTAGCGGGTCGTGACAGCTGCGTGGTTGTGATTAGCTGTTAGTACTTATTTGTATTGGACTATTTGTATTGGGTTGTGTTTGTATTAGACTATTTGTATTGGACTACATATATGAATTAGTACTGTGTCAATCTCTGGATTGTATCTCCAGCTCCAGCTCCAGCTCCAGCTCCATTTGCATTCTGGATTCTGTATTTTGTATTTTAGATTCTGTATTTTGGCTCCAGCTCCAGCTCCATTTGTCCTAATCTACGGTACATGGTGATCAGGACATAGTCCCTACAGCCATTCGACTAGCGAGGCAGAAACTATGTAGCCATAGATAAAGTTGACTGTCCTCCATCCCGCATCCCTCGGCAATGATGATACGACAACCTATCACTATATCTTTTTAGTAGTAGATGATGTCTTAGTATTATATTATGTGGGTTCATCTTGATTCTGTTATATCCTTCAGATACTAGATTCGATAAGAACATATAATACACCATATGTACAGAACATAGATGATTCACACTAATGTATGCTAGAATGAATTTGGGTAGTGTTCTGAGCCATATGTTCTCACACTTGGCAAAAAATTTAATTTTATGTATTTTATCTGCTTTCAAAATGTACTCAACGAGATGACACCCGTTCTCACAGATGGCACCTAAGACCCGAGGATCTCGCTTGAGGGAGGCACAGATGGCTGCTCCAGAGAGCAGTTCCACCGGAAGAGCTGCTCCAGAAGTAATTCCTAAAGACGAGAGAGCTGTGAAAGAGGAGGTGGCACCAGAGGGCAGTTCCAACGGGTTCCAGTCATCCATCTCCTCTGGATATTGATCTGGCTGCCGTGGATCCTACTTAGCTCGCTGGCTGAGGGAGTTCTATCTGCCCCAGCATAGACGACAGTAGATACATATATTGATTGGATTTGTTTCCAGAAGACTTATTTCCGACAACCGATATTAATGGATATTTGTTTTGATGGATATATCTCCTCTGGATATTGTGATGGATATTTGTTTTGATGGATATATCTTCTTTGGATATTGTGATGGATATTTGTTTTTTTGGGTGTAATGTATATTGATTTGTGTGATGTGTGATGTATATTGTGATGTATATTGGTTTGTGTGATGTGTGATGTGTGATGCATATTGTGATGTTCTGAGAGGCTTGAGGAGACGACCAATTATTTTTGGTCTATTCTAGATTATATTGTGCGTGCCGGTGTTGTGTTCCACCGAAGGGGTCGACGAACCCAGGAATTAAATTCTGTATTTGGATTGGATTGGATTCTGTATTTTGGATTGTATATTTGCATTCTGGATTCTTTATTTTTAATTTTTTTCAATTTAGCGACGTTTTTAGCGACGTTTATATTTGTCGCTAACTGTTAGCGACATATATAAAGGTTGCTAGAAACTTCGCTAAATTGTTGACATGGCAAACAATCTGATGCCACCACATCGTCGCAAAAATGTCGCTAATGTGTCGCTAATCGGCGACCACAAGACAACGTCGCAAATAGCGTCGCTATTTAGCAACGTTATTAGCGTCGCTAACTAACGTCGCCATAGCGACATTTTGCGACGTTTTCCTCGATTAGCGACACATTTTTTCCATCGTTTCCAAAACGTCACTGAAAACGTCGCTAATTTTAGTTAGCGACGTTTTGGCCGAGATTAGCGACGTTTTGGAATGTCGCTAATCTGACAAATTTTTGTAGTGAACCTCCATTTATATTCATGTTCTATCCTCAAACCTCCTCACTCCGTCATAAATGAACTATCAGGAATGCCCGAATTTCTGGCAGTCCTAAACACTATTATGACTTCGAGAAATCTTGGAAGTCATAGTTTGGACTTGTTGTCCAGCAAGTCCTTTTTAGAAATGCCCATATTTCTGGCAGTCCTGAACACTATTAGGACTGCCAAGAATTTTGGCAATCCTAAAATCTGTTGATGGGGCATCGTCTTCTTAGGTCCACTATAATTCATGCGGTACTAAGATTTTTTTTTTTTTATTCAGCATATTTGTATGATTTAGTATAATCAATTTTATAGTTGTAATGTTCATTCTCTTCCCAGTTGTAATATTAAATTCTAATTTTAGTTACCCTAAAATGGGTTCAAATCTTCGAAAATTCATCTAGAATGAATATACTAAATCCAATTTTAGTTACATGAACATGGATTGAGAATATATCTAGAATTTTGTTATTGAGATTGGAAGAGATAAGTGAAGAAGATGAGAACAACTTTATGTAAAACCAGATTTGGGCTAGTCCTGATAATATTTGAAGTCCCTTATAATCACCAAAAAGGGCAAGGCTATGTCATGATTACATTTACTGAGGATGCACGATCGACGCTTTGATCCTCCCCTCTAGAAGCTTTAAGCGGTCCTTTCACTTCTGCTCCACCCGTTTGTGAGTTATCATTTCATGTCTTCAACATTAGCCAGTCGGATCTTCAAATTTTTGGGACAGTCGGGAAAGGCTCGTGTTTTCTTCAGCAAGAACAAGTTGAAGATGGAGCCTCTCCCCATCCAAATGTCGCCTGTGTAAGTTAGTATCGGAGACGTGGTTGTTTATCAAAGCAAGTGTCTTCTCTTCTACCTGGCTTTCTGCTCAAACAGAAGACTTCTTGTTCATCAAGGAGCTTCTCTTGGCTATTATGGCCTCCTGATGCTCCTCCCTTACCTTGTCCTGCTCGACATGATGATGCTTGGCTTCTTCTAAAATAGTTCAAACTTGACTGACCTCTTCTCTCACGGCCTGCTACTCAAGCTCACACCAGTGAAAAATAGCACCATGCCACACAATTTGGTCTATTCACCAACGTCTCATTCAACTGTTCCCTGTAAATGCCTGAGCTGTGATATTTATTCAGAATTTACCCAATCGTCCATGCTTTCAAAATATTGTCCAAGGACTACTCCAAGGATGCTAGAGTTAAGAGCTATTTTGGATAGATGTAACTCTTTTAAAGTGTAAAAGTAGTACTTGTTG